>CM030358.1:141501530-141551530 GCA_017893485.1 Hemerocallis citrina | reverse complement strand
TTCTAACTGCGGAATAAACTCAATAACGATGACGAGATGCAAGAACTATAGAATCAAAATAAGAGAACAAAGAACAACCAAAAGCAACACACAAGAACACACAAGATTTTTTTGAGGTTCATCCAAAATAATGGCTACTTTCCCGCGCAGAGCACTCCTGCGATTTTCACTAGAAATATGAAGATTAGGTTTACAAATCTCTCAAGAACTAACCACCAAGGTGTAAGGGTTTCTCTCTATCTCCCTATCTCTTAATGACGGTTGGTAGATCTCTATTTTCTTTTCACTTAACCCTAAAATCATACACAATACAATATATATAGGATTCCACAATTTTAATCTCAGCTGCTCATCAATCAGCGTCGGGACGGTCGACCGCAACACCAAGTCGGTCGACCGGTTCTTTCCTTCGACTACACGAGGTCCAACAGAGAGTAGGACGGTCGACTGTGCGGTCGACCGGTCGCCTCTTCAAGTTAGTTAAAAAACTCTTTGCTTGTGTACTCACCTCCATTGTCTGACTTTATTTCTTTCACCTTGCAACCCGTTTCATTCTCAACCCTGGCCTTCCAAGCTCTGAATGCCCCAAATACTTCTGATTTCTCGCGAATTGCATAAACCCAAACATTTCTTGTAGCATCATCGATAAATGTGACGAAGTATCTCTTACCACCATAAGAGAATTCCTGAGCTGGACCCCATACATCTGTATGTACCAACTCTAGCTTCCCAAGCTTCTTCTCACGCCCACCCAACTAAAAGCTAACTGTCTTTTATTTGCCCATCACACAATTCTCACAAAAATTCATCTCAACCTTCTACAGCCCCGGCAAAAGATTCCTAGAACAAAGCTGCTTGACACCCTTTTCACCAAGGTGCCCCAACCTGACATGTCATAGAATTGAAGTGGAACTACCTGCTGATGCTGTAGCGATGATATCACCTGAATTACCTCCCCTGAGTAAGTACAACGTATCACCACGCTTTCCTTTTGCTACCAACCTGGAATCTGTAGTCACCTTCCATTCTCCATGCCCAATAGTTGTTGTGAACCATTCTTTGTCTAGTTTGCTAATTGAGATCAAGTTTTTTTTCAAGCTTGAAATATGTCTTGTGTCATACAAGACTAATTGCCCACCATTGCGAGCCTTCACTCTCACAGTGCCTCTACATACAACTGGATATATCTGCCCATTACCATCTGAAACTGCACCAAAATCACATGTCCTGTAATCCTCAAAAACATCCCTCATGGGGGTACAATGATAAAAAGCACCTGAGTCTATACACCAATCATCTTGCAAAATATTAAATCCAGCCGATAAACACAATTCATCTAGATGGGGTTCAATACTTACCACATTGGCTACCTGTGACCATGCTTGTGCTTTCTTACACACCTCGCATTGGTCTCTCCTGTGTCCTGGCTTCTTGCAGTACCAACACTCACTTTTGCGATGTCTTGTTCTTGACTTGGACCTGTGATTCCTGCTTTGTGACTTCCCTCTGTTGTTACTTCTACGACGGTTATCAACTGACAGCGCGGCATTGCTAGGATATGACACCGAAGTCTCTCCATGTCTTTTCCTCCTTGCATCCTCATTCATAATGCTGCTTATAACATCCTTTAGGGTTGTCGTATCAGTCATGGTGCTTGTAATAGTCTGCTCTACTATGTCGTAACTATTGGGAAGACTAGATAGCAACAACAGCGATTGTGCCCTCTCTTCAAACTTTAAACCCGACGATTTCATCTGAATGTAAACCATACAGAAATTGTTGATGTGCTCAGCAACCGAACCCCTTTTTGAGAACTTCAAGTTAACCAACTTCTTTAGATATAAGATCTGATTCGCTGCATTCAGTTTCTCAAACATGTCTGTCAATATCTCAATTGCCTCCTTTGCGGTTCTTACCTTCTCAATATAAAATAGCGCCTTCCTGCTCAGCGACAACTGAATCTACCCAAACGCTTTCTGATCCAATCTAATCTAGGTCGCCAACGCAACCAGATCGACCTCCGCCCCTTCTGGCTTCACACCAAACAACGGATCATCTAGATCCTTCTATTGGAGATACGCAATTATTTGGATCTTCCACATTGTGAAATCCGTTTCATGGAACTCCATGACTCTACTCTTGTCACCCATCTCAATCAATACTACCAACATGTAACTCTGATACCACTTTGTTCAATTCTAACTGCGGAATAAACTCAACAACGACGACGATATGTAAGAACTATAGAATCAAAACAAGAGAATAAAGAACAACCAAAAGCAACACACTAGAACACACAAGATTTTTTTGAGGTTCACCCAAAATAATGGCTACTTTCCCGTGCAAAGGCACTCTTGTGATTTCCACTAGAAATATGAAGATTAGGTTTACAAATCTCTCAAGAACTCACCACCAAGGTATAGGATTTCTCTCTATCTCCCTCTCTCTTAATGACGGCTGGTAGATCTCTATTTTCGTTTCACTTAACCCTAAAATTGTACACAATACAATATATATAGGATTCCACAACTTTAATATCAGCCGCTCATCAATCAGCGTCGGGACGGTCGACCGCAACACCAAGTCGGTCGACCGGTTCTTTCCTTCGAATGTACGAGGTCCAACAGAGAGTAAGACGGTCGACTACGCGGTCGACCGGTCGCCCCTTCAAGTTACAGGATTGAGACAGAGAGTGAGACGGTTGACTGTGCGGTCGACGTACACTTTCCTGGAGCGCGGTCGGGGGGTGCGGTCGATCGCAACTCTGCCTGTAGTTTCAAACCACTTTGACTCTCCTTCTCATCTGACTTCTCCAACCCCATTATCGTGTATTGGATCCACAAACCCCAATAAGAGAGAGAGAGGGGGGGGGGGGGATCATGTGAGAACTAGCTTCGTGTGAACTTTTTATGTATGCATCACATGGATGATTTGAACCATTCACGCTGTTCAGGATGACTAAATTTGTCGAAATATATAAAATCGAGTCATTTGAAATTCATTTGTCCATCCATCATGTCATTATAAATATAACGTTATTCAGCCATATAATTTGTAACACTTTAATGCATTGATAAACAAATCTCAAATGACTTGATTGCTCTTTCACAGACTAATATAGACATGTAGATCAAAATAAACGGTTTAGATTTTTCAATTTATATCCGGAAAAAAAAAAGTTCACACTCGATTCTCACCGAAGGAGCTCTCATATATATATGTCAACAACCAAGATGAACCAAGATATTGTTTAACAAACCTATAATCTGAGGATTCTTGTTTTGACACCTCACTTTGTATGAGAAAATTTTCTCATACAAATATGAGGCTCTCTCTCTCTCTCTCTCTCTCTCTCTCTCTCTCTCTCTCTCTCTCTCTCTATATATATATATATATATATATATATATATCTATATATATAGATATATATATATATATATATATATATATATATATAGAGAGAGAGAGAGAGAGAGAGAGAGAGAGATATAGAGAGAGAGAGAGAGAGAGAGAGAGTTTTCGTTTCCGTCGAGAGCGAATCCCGACCATTAAATTTCTTGATTGATTTAGTTGATTAATTGTCAAAATTAAATAACTTAAAGTACATATATTTCACATGTTCAATAGATAAATGAAATATATAAAAACTTATTAATAGATAAACCTACATCTCAATTTTAAAATAAATAAGTAAATTGACCGCTACAAATACCAAATAAATATATTTATAAATACAGAATACCAACTCACTCACTCTCTCTCTCTCTCTCTCTCTCTCTCTCTCTCTCTATATATATATATATATATATATATATATATATATATATATATATATAAGGAATGCTCCATTGAAAACGGGTCTAGTTTTCACGAGTTGGAAAACACCAATCTGAGCCGTTGGATCGCTCATGATCGTGATCAGCGGCTCAGATCGAGCTCCCCATAACCCGTTTCAATTGATCAGCGGAGGGTTATTTTGGGAATTTCGTCCCAAATAACTCTTCGCTGAACAGATTCTAAAAAAAATGACATAACCTAGGCCGTTGTTTGGAACAACGGCCTAGGTTATAAAAATTTGAATTATAGGCCGTTGTTTGGAACAACGGCCTTGTTTTAAATTTTTATAACCTAGGCCGTTGTTCCCAACAACGGCCTAGGTTATAAAATTTCAATAAAATTTTATAGCCTAGGCCGTTGTTGGGAACAACGGCCTAGGTTATAAAAATTTAAAACAAGGCCGTTGTTCCAAACAACGGCCTATAATTCAAAATTTTATAACCTAGGCCGAACAACGGCTTAGGTTATATTCATTTTATCAGAGCGAATCAGGCGAAGAGTTATTTGGGACGAAATTTCCAAAATAACCCTCCGCCACTTAAGTGATATAGGGTGATGGGCGGAGGCGATCTGAGCCGCTGATCACGATCAACAGTGATCCAACGGCTCAGATTTGTGTTTTCCAACCTGTGAAAACAAACCCGTTTTCAATGAAGCATTCCTCATATATATATATATATATATATATATATATATATATATATAGAATGCTCCATTGAAAACGGATCTAGTTTTCACGGGTTGGAAAACACCAATCTGAGCCGTTGGATCGCTCATGATCGTGATCAGCGGCTCAGATCGAGCTCCCCATAACCCGTTTCAATTGATCAGCGGAGGGTTATTTTGGGAATTTCGTCCCAAATAACTCTTCGCTGAACAGATTCTAAAAAAATTAATATAACCTAGGCCGTTGTTTGGAACAACGGCCTAGGTTATAAAAATTTGAATTATAGGCCGTTGTTTGGAACAACGGCCTTGTTTTAAATTTTTATAACCTAGGCCGTTGTTCCCAACAACGGCCTAGGTTATAAAATTTCAATAAAATTTTATAGCCTAAGCCGTTGTTGGGAACAACGGCCTAGGTTATAAAAATTTAGAACAAGACCGTTGTTCCAAACAACGGCCTATAATTCAAAATTTTATAACCTAGGCCGAACAACGGCTTAGGTTATATTCATTTTATCAGAGCGAATCAGGCGAAGAGTTATTTGGGACGAAATTCCCAAAATAACCCTCCGCCACTTAAGTGATATAGGGTGATGGGCGGAGGCGATCTGAGCCGCTGATCACGATCAAAAGTGATCCAACGGCTCAGATTTGTGTTTTCCAACCCGTGAAAACAAACTCGTTTTCAATGGAGCATTCCCCATATATATATATATATATATATATATATATATATATATATATATGCACGAATAAAGTTCTCGTTTCCGTTGAGAGCGAATCCCGACCAATCAATTTCTTTGGTTGATTTAGTTGATATGGTCAAAATTAAATAACTTAAAGTACATGTGTTTCACGCATGCAATTGATAAGTCAAATATAAAAAATAGCTTATTAATAGATTAACCTACATCTCAATATTAAAATATATAAAAAAATAGTTACGAAATACCAAATAAATAAATTTATAAATATAGAACACCGACACTAAATTCAAATTCTCTCAGCTTCGACCTCTTCCTTCGATCTTGTATGTTGCATCAAAAGGTCCTCTATTTTCTTTCCGAAGTTCATTTTCAAAATTCTTCATTTATTAAGATCTTTCTTTCTTAGTTATTTGTTATTATGAATATTTTGTCTGTTTTGCTAGGTAGAATGTTGCCTTTTCTTTTATCTTCTGCCTTAATCTCTTAATTGAAGATTCATAACTTGATTCATTCTTGCTTTATGTTTTTCTTTTCTTGATAATCTCATAAAATTTTTTACCTTTCATGTTTAGATAGCATGGATTTGTGATTTACATGCAGTCTTTTGATGTTGTATGTTAAGTTTTGTAGTTTGTTTGGAGCATTGGATTTAATTAACTATGGATCAAATAATTGAACAGATAATTTGATGAACTTCACAAATTTTAGGATTAAATATTTTATTATAAGGGGAAATTACCAAATAACACCCGAAGTTTATCTTAATTCTCAAGTAGTACCCAAAGTTTTCAAAATATCCAAATAGCACCCAAAGTTTTTAAATATGGACAAAAAAGTACTTTTCATTAAGTTTTCCATTAAGTTAATGGAATATTCTCCGAATATACATCTTAACAGGTTTAACCCCGTTAAGAAGAGTATCAAAACTGTCGAAATTACCCTCACCTCTTAATGGGTTTAAAATTCAAACTCATCACCACCACCGACCACCATATCCACCGCCGACCACCACTGACCACTGACCACCATCTCCACCACCACTAAAAAAACTAGAAATAAAACTGGAAGAAAAAAAAAACTTGAAAAAAAATGAAATGAAAAGAGAAGAGGAGAGTAGGGGTATTCTGTAATTTCACGTTATTTCTGCTAAAAAAATGAACATAATGGATTTTTTGTCATATTTTAAAAACTTCGGGTGCTATTTAGGAATTAAAGTAAACTTTGGGTGCTATTTCGTCGTTCCCCATTTTTATAATTATTATTTTTCGTGATTGTCAAAGAGATTTGTAGTTTATAGATTTAGTAGTAGTTTGAATTTGGTGAACTTTATTACTGTAGATTTTTAATTTAGTAAGCAACAAATCATCCTTTATTAATGGTGTTTCCTTTAGTGGAGTTGTAGTTGAAGGCCATATTTTCGTCTTATGCATACTAGTATTATACACGTGCGTTGCACGTGGGGAAAATGGGTAGGGGGAAATGAAAAGGACAAAAAAAAATAAAATCTAGTATTATACACGTGCGTTGCACGTAGGGAAAATGGGGAGGGAGAATGAAAAGGACCACAAAAAAAAAATACCAACACGCGCGCTGCACGTGTTGACAAAATGACACAATGACAAATGACACTAAGCCCTTCTCCCATTATAATATTAGAGATAATTACACGGCATTCCAAATAAAAAACTTGAAGGCAGATCAGTTATTTAGCATCTATGATTAGCTAAAAAGATCAAATTTTGACCTATTTTATCTAACAATCTTAATTCAAAAAATTTAGTTGCAAATCTACATTAACTAAGGAGTTTTGTACAAATGCAATTAAATTATCATATCATATAATTAATTTACCAAATAAATAAAACCTATGTACCCATTATCAGCCTATAAAATATTTTTTTATCATTATTTGTTTTTTTTAAAAGATAACTAGATAAAGATAATCATCTACTATTCTAGATGACTTATAAAAGCTGAACTAAAACTTAAATTACATACAAATTCGATTTAAATTAAAACTCCAATTCATTTTGTTTCTTTCCTTCCCCACTTTCCAAAAAACCAAAACAACTCTCTAAGCTCAACACAAAACAAATAAGTACATATATATATATAGAGAGAGAGAGAGGTAGTCCTTCGGTTGAGAACTAATTTTGGTGAGAACTCTGTGAAAACTCACGGAGTAGACCCCCCATGAAAAATCCCATTATTTGTTTTGTGTTAAGCTTGGAGAGTTGGTTAAAGTTTTATTTCAATCATAATTACACGTTTTATAAATTATCTTCTTAACTTAGTATATTTAGTTAGTTAACTTTTAAATTAGTATATTATTAGTTTTGTTTCCTATGAATAAGGCAGTTAGTTATGTAGGTAGCTTAGGTGTTAATTATTCTTTATAATATGAGTTGGTTTTGATAGAGATATCTTTTTTTATATTGTAAATAGAGATAGAAAATTTATCTGTTTAATTTTTTGAATAATCTAGATTTTCAGTGTATCTTTTTTATTTATTGCTTATAATTCATGATTTTTTTTGCAAATAGTAAATAATTCTAAGTTGGAGTTTTGAATAGAGCTTATATACATAATATAAATTTTAATCAAATTTTTGTTTATTTCTATCAATTACAATAACAATTTTTTGTTTTCATTTGAATTGAAAATGGAAAATATATTCCCGAGTAGTACAATATTAGATACACGGACCAAGCCCAGGGTACTCGGTGCACGGCCAACTTCCACTAAATATATATGGAGAAACACATAATTTCATGAAAATGCAAGAAGAGGAAAGATCATACTCACATTGATTGCCGAACTAATGGTGTCAATGACTCTGGGAACCAAGGCCTTTATCTCATCAAAATTTTTATTTTGGAAGAACATATTATTGTAGTCGTTCCCTCCAATCTCTCCCACAAAGAAAAGTGATTTGTGCAAAACTTTGTTACAATCTGCTAAAATATAAAACATTATTATCTTGGTCGTATATTGTTTCATAATTTACGAAGTTTGACTTCGAATTTCAACTTTTTGCATGTTTGCCTGTGAACAACAAACTATGTAAGACAGCAAATGTGAAATAATTTCCAAAATGAATGTCCTATATTTTATTTTTCATAATTTATAGTGTACCATCGCATGTGTAGACGTATACATACACAGTTGAAGTGAACAAGAAAACAGGTCATATGCACCAAATTACTTGGTAGGATCATAAACCTTTCATTTAGTCTTAGGCGCAGTGTGTGATTTATGATTGTACCTCCTCTCCGTATAACCAACATCAATTTAAACCCTTAAGAGCATCTGCAGTGGTTAGGACTCAAAATTTACATATTTGGCCAAATAAGAATTTTTAGTTGGACTTGTAGTCGTTCAAATTCAAAATTTGGTCCAACAGTGGATGATCGTTTTTATTTTGAATCTCAGCCATTGATAAAATAATTTAAAAAAATTTGTCCAAAACATTTGTTTTAAAAAAAAAATCTACGCATGGAAAAACATAATAATTCCTATAGGCTCATTCCATCTCATCCCTTGATCAAATAATCAAACCAATTTAAAATTAACTTTATATGCATACATAATCCTATCGGCTCTATTTCATAGAAATTTATATTAAAAATCGGGGAAAAACTTAAGGACGCAACATGAAGTTGTGTCCGTCCTATTTTGATTTTTTTTTTTTTAATTTCGCTCGGATGCAAAAATGGAATTGCGTCCGATTTCTTCAGCCCATTTTTTTATGTGTCAGACAAAAATGATCTTGTGTCCGACACATTTTTTTTAAAAAAAAATTCATCTTGCGTTCGACATGTTTTTTTTTTTAATTCTTCATACACAAGATCCTCTTGCGTCCGAGAATTTTTTTAGATCGGACGCAAGATGATCTTCCGATTCCTATATTTGGAAAATTCCTATATTGTCTCTCAAATATAGAAGTCTAGTGTAGTTTTTTTCCAAAATTTGAAAATATAGGAAACGACTGCGGCTGTTTGTTCCCTATATTTTCCAAATTTTGGAAATATAAGGAACGACTACAGATGCTATAATCATCGTTATAAAGCATTTCCCCCTATTTCTTCCTTAATTTTTTAATAACAAAATATAGAAATGGAATCAGGATACTCTTGGGAACGTTTTGCAAAGAAAGGAAGCGATTTTAAAGAAGACCGAGGATCTAGATAAGAGGAAGGAAGCCCAATGGCTGGATGATGAGCAGTTGCTGAGACTCGTGTCACGCCGAATCGAGATCCTAGATACCTACAATGAGGAAGAAGTGATGTAAACTTAACCCTAATTAGAGAATTTCTAAGAATATTAAAAGAGTAAGTTTACCAACAAGTAATGCAAATTAAGTTAGAAATTAAAACAATTAATTGTTTCGAAGGATTTTTAAGATATGAGATAAGTGTAACAAGCCCAATTAAAGATTCAATCCTAACAATCAATAATTATATACCTAAACATTCTTAGCGAGTAAAATATGCAATAATGATTTTTACTCTAATTAGCAAGTAGAAGCACTCACTTTGAATATTTGTGGACGACGGATAAATCAAATAATATCATAGAGATGATAAAACAGTAACACAAATATTTGAGAAGTGGAAAGAGTTTACCGGGGTTGCATATGGGGAGTAGTCGCTCAGGGTTGTTGTCGCGAGAGGCAGCAGCAAGGCAGATGGCAGCGACAGTGGGGAGTCGAAGCACTGCGGTTGCGTCGGAAGGTAGCAGCGGCTGAGGGAACTTTGGGGGATGATGGAGACGAGGTGGATAGCGGAGCATCGAGCGAGGAGATGCGGGAGGCGGGTAATGGTGGAAGGAGGCTGCGGCGACGAGGGTGATCGGCGAGGGTGACTGTGTGGTGACTGGAGGGCAACGAGGGGGCTCGACGGGGTGACGAGGTGCAAGTGAGCAGGGCAGCAAGGTGGTGGAGGGCGGCAGCAGAGCAGGATGGTCGGGCGCTGGTGGTGCAGGTGTTGGGGTGAGGGAGAGAGATAGAAGGCGATGGGGTTGTTGGGTTTCGGGATAGGAGAGAGGGAAGAAGAAGAGAGTTGAGGGAGATTCTGGGACTAAGGTTTTAATTAATTTGTAGTGGATTTGGGAATTAGGGTATAACTTAGGATTTCTCACAAACCCTAATTTTATCTCACTGTCTCACACAAAAGAGATGAATGAGGAGCAAAAACTAATTTTATAATCAATAATAATATATCTTCTCATTATTCTCAAAACCTAATATAGGTTCAAAACAAATCTCAATAAAAATATTCAAAATATTATAATGCATAATATAAATGTAACTGATATGGCTAAAAATGGGGTTAAATCGGAACCGTCCAAATCAGGAACGAATCTTAAAGCCTAGGGGTAAAATGGTAATTTCACCTACCAATGGGTCTGAAGCGGGTACTGGTTCTCCTCCTCAAAGATCCATTAACCCGCGAACGGATCCACCTCAACTGGGTGCGGGTTTCAACCCGCAGCAAACCCGGTCCACCAGGATAGAATTAGGGTTTCTGATTAATCCTAATCAACGGCCTTGATTCATATCTATCCTTTCACTGGGGATTAGGGATTACATTCCTTATCTAAACACAGGGATTACATGCCTAATCAGGTCCCAAAGGCGGCTATAAATACCCCCCATCCATCTCCATTAAGAGGTAATCAATCTTTTGCCAATTTACGCTCTTTCATAATCTTCCCTGATTACTGACTTGAACATCGGAGGGTGCGTCGCCGGGATCAACCCCGGTGTCTTGCATTTTTTGCAGGTGAACGGCGGGAGTCAGCAGTCAGACTCCAACAGAACAGGTTCAGGTTTGCTATTCAGGTTTTCCAAGAATCCACAAATACTATCTGTTTGCCCCCACACCAGATTTAGCGGTAACAGATTGGCACCGTCTGTGGGAACAAACGAATAGCAGTCTCCCCTCTTCCCGTTGGTCAGATCTTCTCCAGCCATGCCTCCTAGGAAAGTAAGATCCAGAGGGTTCAACCGTGGACCCAACCCCGTCGATCAGCAACAGGAAGTCCCCATCCAACCCGCTCAGCAACAGGGGCAACTACCTCCTCAAGCAGAGGACCCTCTTCAACAGGACCAGCCTCCTCTTCAGAATTAGCAACCTCCCAAGGATCCCTCCGGTCCTCAAAATGCCGGTGCAGGGGTCTCGCGTCCCAACCCGCAGAAGCAACCTCTCCATCAGGACCACGTCTCAGTACACAATGCCTCTACGGATTCTATGGCGTCCCGCCATCCCCGAGCTTCTGACCTTCGCAATTCCATCCTCAATCGGCAGAAGGATGAGGATCTTCGCCGCCGTCTGGATGAGAGGCGGGCCCGAGAGGGAGCCTCCCGCCAACAACGTCCAGATGAGCGATCTCCTCGCCACCGAGACTACAGAAGGTCCCCCACCCGAAGAGGGCGGAGAGAGTCCCCCGAACATCACAGGAGAAGACCCCATTCCCCAACCGGCCAGCAGCATCCAAGGAACGATGAGGCACCTATCACTCGTGCCGAGTTCCAGCAATTCCGAGCCACCATCCTACAAGCTCTCAATCTCCGACCCAACAACACCAATCCTCCAAAGATTCCCACTCCTCCTCCGGTCCGAAGTCCTCGCCGACGGTCCCTAACTCCTCCCCCAGCTCCTAGCAACCCCCAGCACATTCCTAGTCCTCGCCGCTCCAGGAGCTACCATCGTCGTAGCCCCCACTCTCCCTCGTACGAAGACGAGTCTAGAGGCTCGGTTGATTACCGTCAAAGGGATGATGCTGTCTACCGCTGTCTCCACGAAATGGAGAGGCGCTTGGGTCAGTTAGACAGAGAAGAAGATCTTAGAGGAAGGACCTTTCGCCCGAGTCGACCTCCTTTTTCCCGAACCATAATGGAGGCACCCGTACCAATCGGCTTTAAACCCCCTCAATTCGAGACTTATTCCGGGGAGTCTGACCCAATCGATCACATCGAAAGCTTTAAGACCCTCATGCTCATCCATCAAGCTTCCGATGCTCTGCTGTACAAGCCCTTCCCCGCTACTCTCAAGGGTCCGGCTCGAGAATGGTACTCTCGCCTTGCCCCATCCTCGATATTCTCCTTCGAGCAATTTGAGACCCTCTTCGTCACCCACTTCGTGAGTAGCCGCCGAACTGAGAAGACCAGCATTTCGCTACTCTATCTCAACCAGAAGAAGGGTGAGAAGCTAAGGGACTATGTAAAAAGGTTCACAGCAGAAGCCAGGTCCATAGCATCTCTCGACCAGTCGGTCGCTGCAGCAGCATTCCAATCCAATGTCCTCAACTCCAGCCTCCGCTCCTCTCTCGCCAAGAAGCCCCCGCAGAACTTCTCTGACCTCCTCCTCCGGAGCGAAAAATATATTCGGGCCGAGGAAGCTGAGCACCGCCCCAACTTTGAGGGGCCTTCCTCCAGGTCCAAGACAAAGGGAACAGAAGAAGAAGGAGCCAAGAAGCTCCAGAAGGATAATGGCGGGTAGTGCCGACCTCCCCCCAGATTTGAAAAGTTTACTCCCCTTAACGCCAACATCTCCACAATTCTCATGGAAGTCGAGAAGGAGGGGGTGATACCTCCTGCACTAAAAATGAACACCCCTGGCAAGAAGAGGGATAAAGAGAAATTGTGCCGCTATCACCGGGACCATGGCCACGATACTAATGATTGTCGGGACCTGAAAAACGAGATAGAAGCCCTTATCCAGAGGGGTCAGCTAACCAAGTTCGTGAGAAAGGACCGAGCCGATCTTTCTCCCCCGCCTCGGGGGGCTAACAAGCGTCCTGAACGCGATGAAACGCCCGAATTCGAAGAGGAGCGTGTCCTACACCTCATTCATGGAGGCCCAATGGGAGGCTCCTCCAACTCCTCTCGAAAGGCGTTTATTAGGGAAGTTAATTCGGTCCGCACCACACCTCCTTCTAAAGGCCTCGGAGTGCCCGTCACATTCTCAGATGAAGACCTTGAGGGTGTCCGAACGCCCCATTGTGACGCACTCGTCATCAACCTCCATATGGCAAACTTTAAAGTGGAAAGGATCCTAGTGGACAATGGCAGCTCTGTTAACATCCTCTTCCTCGCCACTTTCAAAGGCCTCAAACTATCCCGGGACAGACTTAAGCCCGCCGACTACACACTCCATGGGTTCACGGGAGTGCCAGTGACTATTGAAGGGGTTATCACCCTGGACGTAACCGCTGGCAAAACTCCTACTACCCGAACGGAGTCGATGGACTTCATGGTCGTGGATGTCCCTGCAGCCTACAATGTCATTTTGGATCGGCCCGGCTTAGCCGCTCTCGAAGCCGTCCCTTCCGCCTATCACCTCAAGATGAAATTTTCCACCTGGACAGGAGTAGGGGAAGTAAAAGGCAATCAGGAAACAGCCCACAAATGCTACATGACCTCTACTATGGGTCCAGTCCTCTCCCTCGAAACCCTTGAAATCCCCCAAGATGTAGTTCGACCAATGTCCGAGCCGGTGGATGAGTTGGTGGAAGTGCTCTTCTCTGAGCAGGATCCAAGCCGAAAGTTCTTTGTTAGCAAGACCCTCCCATCTGCCCTATGCTCCGACATAGTCCAGTGCATCCGAAGAAATCGCGACCTCTTTGCTTGGTCGACCGCAGACATGCCCGGAATTTCCGAATAGCTTTTAGTCCACCACCTCAGCGTCGCTCCGAGGTCCAAACCGGTTCAACAGAAGAGGCGCAAGTTCGCTCCCGAGCACCAGCAAGCTATAAAAGAGGAGGTGAGCAAGCTCTTGAAGGCTCGGTTCATACAGGAGGTAAGCTATCCCGAATGGCTCTCGAATGTAGTAATGGTGAAGAAGTCCAATGGGACCTGGAGGATCTGTATCGACTGTACCGACCTCAACAAGGCATGCCCCAAAGACCCCTTCCCTCTTCCAAGTATCAATACTTTAATTGACGCCACTTCGGGCCATGAACCCCTCAGCTTCATGGACGCCTTCTCAGGCTACAATCAGATCCGTATGTTTTCCCCGGATATCCCGAAGACCTCCTTTGTGACCGATCAGGGCCTCTACTGCTACAGGGTAATGCCCTTCGGTTTGAAGAATGCAGGTGTCACTTATCAATGTCTCGTCAACAAGGTTTTTCAAGCACAAATCGGCCGAAATATGGAGGTGTATATTGACGATATGCTTGTGAAGAGCATCCGCGGGGCCGATCATGTGACTGATCTGCAAGAGGCATTCGATGTACTCAGAAAGCACGATATGAGGCTCAATCCGAACAAGTGTGCGTTCGGAGTCTCGTCGGGAAAGTTCCTAGGCTTCATGGTCAGCCAAAGAGGAATCGAGGCCAACCCCGAGAAGATCAAAGCCATATTAGACATGGCTCCCCCGAAGAATGTTAAAGAGGTTCAGAGGCTAACTAGTCGCCTGGCAGCCATAGGGCACTTCCTTTCCAAGTCAGGGGAGAAGTGTCTTCCCTTCTTCAAGGCTCTCAGGAGGGCTAAAGGCTTCGAGTGGGGTCAGCAGCAACAAGACTCATTCGATTAGCTGAAGGCTTATCTAGTCAATCCTCTTCTCCTCAGCAAACCTGTTCTCGGGGAAACCCTCTACCTCTACTTGGCAGCCTCCGAGCAGACCCTCAGCGTCGTCCTGTGAGGGAAGAAGATAGGACTCAAAGGCCCATTTATTACACGAGCAAGGTACTTCGGGATGCCGAGCTCCGCTACCCCAGGATAGAGAAGATGGCATACGCCTTAGTCATGGCCGCAAGAAAGCTTCGCCCATATTTCCAATCCCATTCGGTGGTCGTTCTTACCGACCAGCCGCTGAAGCAAGTTCTCCACAAACCAGAGACCTCCGGTCGCCTCATGAAGTGGTCTATCGAGCTGAGCCAGCATGATATAACGTACCAGCCTCGGACCGCGATCAAGGCTCAGGCCTTAGCTGAATTCATAGTTGAAAGTACCATCCCCGAGGTCAGCCAAGCAATGAAGGGCCTGCCTGTCTGGTCGGTTTATGTAGATGGATCCTCTTGTCACGAGGGAAGCGGAGCCGGGGTCATTCTGGCCGGCCCAGATGATTTCATCCTCCAATACTCCCTCCGGATCAACTTCAAGGCCTCTAACAACGAAGCAGAATATGAAGCACTCATAGCCGGCCTCAGAATGGCTCGCAATGCAGGGGCGCAGCACCTCTGGATCTTCAGCGACTCTCAGCTGGTCGTAAATCAGGTCCTAGGCGAGTACGAGGCACGAGATGACCGAATGGCTAAGTACCTAGCCAAGGTCAGGAATCTCATGGCCCTATTTGAAGAAGCACTCACCAAGAGAATCCCCCGAGAGGAGAATTCCCAAGCCGATGCCCTCTCCAAGCTAGCCTCCTCCTCCCTCCAAGGTCTCGAGCAGACCGTCTTGATTGATGTGCTCCTGAAGCCAAGTATAGAAGATGAAACTTTCAACTCGTTGGAGTCGCTACCTGTCTTGCTTCAAGATAACTGGATGAAGCCCCTGGTGGAATTCCTAAGGGATGGGCTCCTCCCCGAAGACCCTAAAGAAGCTCGCCGAGTGAGAACCCGAGCCGAGCGATACACACTTATCGAGGGCATCCTATACAAGCGCTCCTTCACACAAGTAGACGACATGCCTTATTTGAGATGCCTCTCCCCGGAGCAAGCCGAATACGCCCTGCAAGAACTCCACGAAGGCATCAGCGGGGCACATTCAGGGTCCAGATCCTTAGCCCGGAAAGTGTTGAATTATGGATATTTCTGGCCCACTCTCCTTCACGACGCCGAACTACACGTTCGGCAATGCAGCTCTTGTCAGAAATACTCCAACATCCGTCACCTCCCACAAGCTCCACTCACATCCCTATCAAGTCCTATCCCTTTCGCAATGTGGGGGATGGATTTACTAGGGCCATTCCCCCCAGCTTCCGGCCAGCTCAAATTTTTAGTCGTGGCAATCGACTACTTCTCGAAGTGGATAGAGGCCGAGCCCTTGGCCACAATCACCGAGAACAAAGTACTTCAATTCTTCTGGAAGAGCATTATCTGCCGATTCGGTGTCCCTCGAGTCCTCATAATAGACAACGGAACCCAGTTTACCGGGGCTGCCTTCCGAGCTCTATGTGAAGACCTCGCCATCCAACAACATTTCTCCTCCATCTCCCACCCACAGTCGAATGGTCAAGTGGAGAATGCTAACCGACAGATCCTCTCGGGTATTAAGAAAAGGCTGAATAAGTGCTCTAAAGGCTTATGGGTCGATCATCTCCCTAACGTGCTGTGGAACTACCGCACCACGAAACGGATCCCCACAGGAGAGTCGCCATTCAACCTCACCTATAGGTCCAAGGCTGTGATCCCACTGGAAGTCGGCATACCTTCTCCTCGCCTCCTTGCCTACAAAGAAGAACAGAATGCCAGAGAACTTCGGGCAAACTTAGACTTGGTCGACGAGCTATGGGAAAGAGCGTCAATCCGCCAACAGGGTTATCGGAGAAGGATCGAGTTGGCGTACAATAAAAGAGTCCGTCCTACCGACCTCAAAGAAGGGGACTTGATCCTCAGAAAGTTAGCAATCTCTTTTCCTGGTCAGAAGAGTAAACTAGCCCTAAATTGGGAGGGACCCTACAAGATCACCAAAGTAGTTTGGCCCGGGACATATCGACTAGAAGACCTCGAAGTCAGAGAGATCCCCAAGACTTGGAATGCCGACCATCTTTTGAAATACCAAGAGAGAGAGCATTAACGCCTCTCTAAGTATTCTGGGATGTCGAACCATTCCTCTCCTTTTACTTGTATTTTTTCCTTTATTTCTCCTATGTAATAACGGCTCGCAACTTAGAAGCAGCCAACTATTAGCTATCAATAAAGAAAGTTTTTTCATATTTTACTTGTAAAATTGCTTGTACTTCTCTGCCTTTACTCTTCACCATAACAACGAGTTCGGAGTCCAACACTTGGTTCGATTCTGCTCTGCAAGCTCGCTCTTAAGCGAGCTAGGAGTGGTTCGCCATTCGGAATTGCTCCCACAACCGTTGAACAAACTCTAACGACGAGTTCGAAGTCCAACACTCGATTCTGCTCCGCAAGCTCGCTCTTAAGCGAGCTAGGAGTGGTTCGCCATTCGGAATTGCTCCCACAACCGTTGAACAAACTCTAACGACGAGTTCGGAGTCCAACACTTGGCTCGACTCCACTTCTCTATCACTGTTAAACAGGCCAAAAGTGATTCGCACACAAGAAGGAAGATTTGCTTCTAATTTTGAGTAGTGGTCAAAAATTGGAGGAGTAATACTTAAACTAATACCAGCCAACGCAACAATCGAACATCAGAAGCAAAACAAACTTTTTTATGAAGAGCTCGGACAAGGCTGACACTACAATGGATTTTTACAATAACTTGAAGAGCATAATACAACTTGTTTAGCGCTTCTTTGGAAGGGGAACGCTTCGGTTCAAAGACACACGAGGCCGGCGTCGCCTTACCTCTGAGCTCGACTCTAAACCAGCAAAGCAAGAACCCCCTTCGCCGCTAATTCTAGCTGTGGCCCCAACCGAGGCGCCACTAGACGAAACAGCTACGCCACTCTGAGCGTCAGCTGGGCTCCGCCTAATGGCAGGCGAACGAGTAGCAAGTTCGTAGAACGAGATACCTCTTTCGCTCTCTTCGCGAGTACACGACGTACTGCGAATATTGATCCTTACGGGTTGAGGTTTCAGCGATGCAATCTCCTCCTCTAGCTCGACGATCCTATCTCTCAGGATATCGCTCTCCGCCGATACTTTGAGACGAGGAAGTTTAGACGAGCCTGCAACGTTAGTACTGTCGGCCACAATACGGCGGAATTGAGTCGCTTCGATACCCCTGTCGATGGTGATCCTCCTCAGTTTGTCAATTCTGGCCGTCAACTCATCGCGCTCGGACATCAACTTCCCTACCCTCGAAGCTAACTCCTCTTCCTCCGCCGAATGTTCTTTCACCGTTACCTCTAAATGACGAACCTCCGCCAGTAGTTCAATATTCTTTTGGTCGACATCAAAGAGATCCTTACGGAGCAACTCTATCTCGCCTTTGAGACGAGTTTGTCGAGGTTGCTTCCGCAGTTCCCTCAACTCGCGAAAATACCCTCTCGCAGTTGCTTTGATATCCTCCAATTCCAAGAAGTCGTAAAATGCTTTATCCCGACTACGAGACAGAGCCCACTTCGTTTTCTTCAGCTCAGTACAAAGATGCGTGACCTCAGTGATCGGGCCCAACTCGACCTGAAAAGTTGAGGAATATCAAAAGAAATCTTCAATACTTAAAGACACAATCCGAGCAAAAAGAGTTGAACAATTTTGCGAAACTTTATAATACTCAGCCAAAAAGAAACCATTTCATTAAAAGTTCAAGAGCTACAAAAAGTGGTGGCCAGTCCGCAGTTAGGCATTACAAAAAAAAAAAAAAAAGAAAGAACAAGAAAATGAGAAGAGGCGACAAAGTCAGGGGTCGACCTCATCGTCGCTCGGCACAGCTACGATCGCACCCTCGGCACCACCCTCGCCTTCGGAGTCTTCGCCCTCCGGCCTCAGAGCGAGCTCGGCCAAGGGCAACTCCTCCTCACCCTCTACGGGGTCGTAGAAGTAGTAGGGCGAGACGTCGAATCCGGGGTTCCGAGCAACGATATGCTTCAGCGCTCGGCCGTACGCTTCCTCCATGTTGGTCAACAGGTGAGCCTCGGCCTCGTCCCGAACTGCCTTCTCTGCGGCCGCCACCTTCGACGCGTGATCGCTCGCGGCCTCCTCTGACGCCTTCACGGCCATAGACAGCTCCCTTTCGAGTCGAGCTGCCTTCTATTCTAGGGTCTCGACCTTGGAGGCCTCGGCGGTCGAGCTCCTCAGCGCCTCGGCGAGCTGAGTCTTCAGGTCGGTAACTTCGGCCTCGAGCGAAGAGGAACGCAACTGTTCGGCCTCCACCTGCTTCACCGCCTTAGACCGCTCCGACCATTCCCGGTCGTTCAGAACGGTCATCTTCTTTTCCTTGCTCGCGAACTCCTCGAGCAGATAATTGAAGTGGCAGAGGGTCTACAAGCCATACAAGAAGCAGTCAAGGACGAGCACAAAAACTTAGAAAAATTTTGAAAAAAGTCCTCTACTACTTACCGACATGGTGTTCCGAGCAATCTGCATCGCAGCGTCACCAACTTCGCCCGCCTTGAGCACCGCTCGGTCTTTTGGGGTTGGCAGGTGCTTCACCGCCTGCATGCAAATGTTACCATCCCCTAAGAACCCGTCAACCTTCATCACACGCCAGTCAGGGACGAAGATGCGCTTGTGCTCCTCGGTCAGAATTGCCTCCGCCTCGGCAGTAAGGGGCAGAACGTCGAGAGCCAGCGCCGCACTAATGTTGAACGCTCCGCCGGAAGACCCTGGGGCATCTGTTCTCGCGGTTGGGGTCGGCGCATCCGAGGTCGGAGGGGCAGACGGCACCACGAAGCCCTGATCGGGCTCAACCTGAGGAGCCTCGGCAACCTGCCGCTCGATGGTCGGAGAGACCGAGGGGACCTTGGGCGCTCGGCCGCCTTGAGGTCCGGACACGGTCCTCTTCCTCTTCCTCTCCTCCTACTCCTTAGCCGCTCGGGCCTTTGCCATCAGACCTTTGTAGTCCATGCCGGGAGATTCTGCACAAACCGAGTGAAAAAAGTTAGAAAAATTTTCCAAACCTCAAAGACAAACCAAGAATAGGAGAAGCGTACTAGGGTCGATCGGACTGAGACCCCCTCGGAATAATGCCTCCTCGGTGATGTCTTTCCAACTGAGGGTCGGAAGCCCGAGCAACTTCTCCACGATTCCTGCCTCCTCGTTGCTGAGCATGGGCTCTTTCTTCGCCCGCTTCGGAAGGCCGTCCCTCGATCACACCGTCGGGATCACCCATGGCTCGGGAGCTCGGACGAGGAAGTACTTCTCCTTCCAATGCTTGATCGAGTCCGGGTTCTCGATCAGCTTCACTCCCTTCCTCGGCGAGAGGTAATACCTCTGCTCATTTTTGTTCGGTTGGCAAGGACGGTATAGACTCCGAAGAATGAACATGTTGGGCAGAGCGCCGACCTCCCGACATTGAAGAACAAACGCCATAACATGCCACCATGTGTTCAGCATTAGCTGAGCCGGACACAAGCCATACCACTGCAGCACCTCGATCACGAAAGGGTGCAGCGGCAGCCGAAGTCCGGCATTCAATGAATCGGCGGGAAAAATGCACATATCGGCCGAGGATGAGGTGCACGCTCAGAAGCCGGGGCCGGGGATAAGGAGCCCGTACTCCGCGGGGATTCGGAACCCACTCCGGGTCCGATGCAAATCCGCCTCGGTCAGGACCGAAGAGATCTGATCCACCTCAGAAATTTCCCTCGGCTCGTTCTCTTCGATCGACTTGGCGGTGCCCTGCGTCACCTTCTCCAATAGATCTCCGGAGTAGCTCCGCACACCGCCAACGCTCGACAGGATGCTCGGAAGCCAACCCAGCTCCCTTGCAGTCTTCGGGTGCTCAATTATCGTTTCCACACCCTTTCCCTTGCTAGATCGGACCACTACCTCCTGGAGAGGCTCGGCAACCTCCGCATCTGTACTTGGCCTGACCGTTGTCTCTTCGGTCGGCTCCATGACTTCCTTCCCCTTATCCTTGCTTGGCCTGACCGCTCGGCTGATGCCTAGGTCCGAGGAGGGGGTCTCATTCGTAGAAGAAAACTTAACCATTTTTAACAAAGATGAGGAGAGGGACTGACCTTGAAGTGACTTGTACGGCCAAAAAAGATCACCAGAGTTTAAAACGCCTCGCCGCGATAGCTAGCAGCGCCGCTCAAGAGCTAAAAACTTCCCTAAAGAGTAAAAACCAAGAGTGAGAAAGTGAAAGTGAGAAATGAGGTAAAGTGTTGAGGGGGTGGAAACTTATAGTAAAAATAACGCCTCTTGGGCTTTGTAACGTAAGGGCGCAACTCTTGGGCCTCAATTGAAGCGTTACAAAAGCCCAAACGGCTAAGTAACGAAGAGCCACAACTATTGACAAAGGAAGCGACGTTTCAATCCAAGTAAAATCGCTCGGCACCTCGGAACCACAATTCGAGCGACATGCGATCTGACCTCAACATTCAAGAGGATAGCTCGGATTCCGGGGAAGTGCCAATCCGAGCTACGAATTGGAGAAAAACGACTTTCTCCTCAAAATTTGTAAAAGATTTCGATCGGACGTCCCAGATCGTGCCAGCGCCACTACATGACAAGATAGTGTTTTCTTGGGAACTGAGCCAGCATCGAGATTTGTGCCATCATCCAACGGCTAGGATCGCCCCACGTCCCTCGGAACCAAAATTCGAGCGACAGGCGATCCGACCTCAACATTCAAGAGGATAGCTCGGATTCCGAGCAAGTGCCAATCCGAGTTACGAACTGGGGGAAAACGACTTTCTCCTCAAAATTCGCGTAAGATTTCGATCGGACGGCCCAGATCGTGACAGCGCCACTACACGACAAGATAGTATTTTCTTGGAAACTGAGCCAGCATCGAGATCTGTGCCATCATTCAACGGCTAGGATCGCCCCACGTCCCTCGGAACCAAAATCCGAGCGACAGGCGATCCGACCTCAACATTCAAAAGGATAGCTCGGATTCCGAGCAAGTGCCAATCCGAGCTACGAATTGGAGAAAAATGACTTTCTCCTCAAAATTCGCGTAAGATTTCGATCGGACGGCTCAGATCTTGCCAGCGCCACTACGCGACAAGATAGTGTTTTCTTGGGAACTGAGCCAGCATCGAGATCTGTGCCATCATCCAATGGCTAGGATTGCCCCACGTCCCTCGAAACCAAAATCCGAGCGACAGAGATAAGAGGAAGGAAGCCCAATGGCTGGATGATGAGCAGTTGCTGAGACTCGTGTCACGCCGTATCGAGATCCTAGATACCTACAATGAGGAAGAAGTGATGTAAACTTAACCCTAATTAGAGAATTTCTAAGAATATTAAAAGAGTAAGTTTACCAACAAGTAATGCAAATTAAGTTAGAAATTAAAACAATTAATTGTTTCGAAGGATTTTTAAGATATGAGATAAGTGTAACAAGCCCAATTAAAGATTCAATCCTAACAATCAATAATTATATACCTAAACATTCTTAGCGAGTAAAATATGCAATAATGATTTTTACTCTAATTAGCAAGTAGAAGCACTCACTTTGAATATTTGTGGACGACGGATAAATCAAATAATATCATAGAGATGATAAAACAGTAACACAAATATTTGAGAAGTGGAAAGAGTTTACCGGGGTTGCATATGGGGAGTAGTCGCTCAGGGTTGTTGTCGCGAGAGGCAGCAGCAAGGCAGATGGCAGCGACAGTGGGGAGTCGAAGCACTGCGGTTGCGTCGGAAGGTAGCAGCGGCTGAGGGAACTTTGGGGGATGATGGAGACGAGGTGGATAGCGGAGCATCGAGCGAGGAGATGCGGGAGGCGGGTAATGGTGGAAGAAGGCTGCGGCGACGAGGGTGATCGGCGAGGGTGACTGTGTGGTGACTGGAGGGCAACGAGGGGGCTCGATGGGGTGACGAGGTGCAAGTGAGCAGGGCAGCAAGGTGGTGGAGGGCGGCGGCAGAGCAGGATGGTCGGGCGCTGGTGGTGCAGGTGTTGGGGTGAGGGAGAGAGATAGAAGGCGATGGGGTTGTTGGGTTTCGGGATAGGAGAGAGGGAAGAAGAAGAGAGTTGAGGGAGATTCTGGGACTAAGGTTTTAATTAATTTGTAGTGGATTTGGGAATTAGGGTATAACTTAGGATTTCTCACAAACCCTAATTTTATCTCACTGTCTCACACAAAAGAGATGAATGAGGAGCAAAAACTAATTTTATAATCAATAATAACATATCTTCTCATTATTCTCAAAACCTAATATAGGTTCAAAACAAATCTCAATAAAAATATTCAAAATATTATAATGCATAATATAAATGTAACTGATATGGCTAAAAATGGGGTTAAATTGGAACAGTCCAAATCAGAAAAGAATCTTAAAGCCTAGGGGTAAAATGGTAATTTCACCTACCGATGGGTCTGAAGCGGGTACTGGTTCTCCTCCTCAAAGATCCATTAATCCACGAATGGATCCACCTCAACTGGGTGCGGGTTTCAACCTGCAGCAAATCCGGTCCACCAGGATAGAATTAGGGTTTCTTATTAATCCTAATCAACGTCCTTGATTCATATCTATCCTTTCACTGGGGATTAGGGATTACATTCCTTATATAAACACGGGGATTACATGCCTAATCAGGTCCCAAAGGCGACTATAAATACCTACCATCCATCTCCATTAAGAGGTAATCAATCTTTTGCCAATTTACGCTCTTTCATAATCTTCCCTGATTACTGACTTGAGCGTCGGAGGGTGCGTCGCCGGGATCAACCCCGGTGTCTCGCACTTTTTGCAGGTGAACGGCGGGAGTCAGCAGTCAGACTCCAACAGAACAGGTTCAGGTTTGCTATTCAGGTTTTCCAAGAATCCACAAATACTATCTGTTTGCCCCCACACCAGATTTAGCGGTAACAGTAACCCTTGTTTTCCATTTTCCAAATTTTGGATGTATTTTTCTCTTTCTGAGTATTTATTCATTTTGTACTCTTTTGTTTCTACTGAACCATGTATTTGATCTCCGTTCTCATTATCTATCTATCTGCTTTGACTTTGACCCTATTTTGTGGCCTTGAACATTTCCTTGATTTGATTTAATTTTTTTGTCCCAATTTAATGTCTCCGATTTAATTTGTTTTGCTCCAATTAAATTTTTGTTCATGGCCATTTGATTTTTGTCTAATTAGATACCCTATTCTTCTTATTGGATCTTCTAATTAACCTTACAACCCATTTATCTCTAAACCCTATTTTGTTCTCTTCTTATTGGGTTTAAAACCCAATACCCAATATACTCCTACCCGTACCCGATAGATATACACCTGAAACCCAATATTCATCTAAACCTAATACTTCAGATATATATACCCCTGTGTATATACCTGCCCCCTGTTCATCCCTATAACCTAGCCGCCTCCTTTACTCTGTGCTTCCCCGACCTCCAAGCCAACCCACTTCCGATCAGCTTCCCCTTGTGCTCCTCCGGCCTAACACCCTCATCACATCGCCTTACCCCCCTGCACCAGCCGCCTACCACCTCTTCATTCCTTCATCCCGTTCCCTGATCACCTTAGCGCTGCCTTTCAACCCTAGCCGATCTCCCATGTGCTCATGTCGCGCCGCTAGACTGCCGCCACCATAGCCCAGTGATGCCCTGCAATGCCTCCCGATCCCTGATGACCCCCCTCCAGTTGCACACCTGCCTCTCTTCGGAAGACCCCAGCAACACCCAGCCCATCAACTGCACCGCTGCCCTCAGCCCGCCCTCAGCCCGCGCCTGCCTCCTCTCGACGCCACAACAGCAGCGCCAGCCCCGTGCCTGTCTGCTCCTTCGACGACTGACAGCCACAGCCAGTGATGCCCCCCCTGTGTGCTCTCCCGCAAAGCCAGCCAAAGCCCAGCATCGCAGCACCTCTTGTGCTGCTACCCCCGACGCCGACCAACAGTCGCAATGCGCGCTCCCCGCTCTATGTTGTGCTCCTCCCGATTGCAGTGACACAGTGCCGCCGTGCCGCCATCACGACATCCCTTGGGTCCGACCTTGCGGTGCCGACTCTTTCAACTCTCTCTTTTGTGCATGTGTTGGTTCTCGCGAGTTGCGTTCGTGGTCCGTTCGTTGAGTTGTGTTCGTGGTTCGTGAGATTGTGTTCATGTGATCGCGTGTGTTCATTATTGGTTCGTGATCCGTTCGTTCGTTAAGTTCGTGCCCGGAATTCCGTTCCCGTTATTCTCGCTCTTTGCATCGTTTCCGCCGTCGACTATAAGGCAAGTAACTTGTATTCTTTTTGTTGTGTAATACAAGTACTAAATACCGCCGTAGTGTAGGTTTGTTTTAGAGAATTCTTGTGCAAAACTCCTGTTTTATCTTGTTTCTATGTGTTGATCCGTCCGTAGTTGTCTCATTACACACACGACATGAATTTAGACTTAGAGATAATCAATTCTTGTATACATGTATGTGTTCGTGAATTATGATGTGTTGTATGATCTTGTATGTTTGATGTTTTCGATGTTGTATAACTCGTTGTAGACTTGTCAAATACCCTATACCATATTACTTGGACATCTAGTATACCATATTTCACGTTTGTTATGATTTGGATAGTTTCATATGGTCTATGTTGATTTTATGCATAAAGCAGATTTCAGTTTTTGTTGTACCCCATTTTTGTTCAGTATTTTAGACCCTATTAAGGTCAGTATATGAAAAAAATTTGTGAATATGAATTATAGATAATTCTGTCTACTTTTCAGATTTTCCGACAAATCTCAGTTTCGATTTATTAGTTGCAATTTATTGTTGTTTTACTACAAATGTGTAGAAAAATTTCAGATCCAGTCTTATATGAATTCTGTATGGTTAATTATTTTTCTACTGATGTTAAAGATAATATTCTGATCCAATATTTTGCTGATTATAACTAGACTTGATTGAGATTAACCCCTAATTTTTGTGGATTTAATTGATAACTTTTATAAACTATTCTACACTTGCAACCAACTACTATACTCGCAGAATTTTTGACCTGATCCTATTTGTTGTTTATAAAAACTTTGTGAATATGAATTGTAGCCTATTGTATCTATTTTATCACCCTTTTATATTTTGCAATCTACTGTTGTTTTGGTACTGCTGTGTTTGTGATTCTAGATTTACAAAACTACTGTATCTTACTGCTTTCTGATTTTAATTGACTATTGTATCTATGTTGGAAAATTATGAAACTTTATTTTCTGATACTAAACATACTAGGGAATACCCCAGATTGTTTTTGGATTTAATCAGTAAGTTTTTATGCCATTTTTCTGTTTATGAATACAAACTTCTGATTTCTGGCTGAACATGTTTTCCGAATACAATCATGTTTTGAGACTTGTTTTTTGTAAAATACCATATGACTTATATATATTTGCTGGATTCGGCCGAGAGTCTATTTTTCAGATTTTCTAACGGATCTAGATTTTCATGTTTGTGGCAAAGAGAATTCTAGATTTGGTGCAGTACTGTCTTGTTGTCCTGAACTAGAATTTTTCATTATCCTATCCTTTTATGTGTTGTCTTTCATCTGTGCATGTTTGTCTTCTGACCTGAACCTGTCACTTGTTTGTACCATGCTATTCTTGCCCTATTTTGTGACACGTACATGTCTGTTTGATAATAATAACAAACAACCAAGTCGGGGTTAAGGTAAAAATCTAGTAGTGGATAATATAGGAGCATGTACTCGGAAAGGGACTCGTGTTTTCCAGTGTGACCAAGTTACCGATCAAATTTACCGACCAAGTTACCAATCAAGTTTACCGACCAAGTTACCGATCAAGTTTACCAACCAAGTTTTGTAATCCTGTGAAAACCCGAATACATGACCTATAGAATCTCCTACGAAATCTAAACGTGACTTGTTTAAATGTAACAACCATGTGATAAATGGATGGGACACATGAAGTGCTACATAGATAGTAATAAATACAAGACTTGACATGACATAATACCTGTTACATGATTACTTGTACATGATACCTGACATATGTTACCTATTTACCTGCTTGCATGATACCTGTTATCTGTCACATGTCACATGCACCTTGTTATCACATCATATTACTTGTTCCTGCTCCTGTTTTATATTAACCATTCTGTCACCTGTATTCCATGCTATGTCTGCTCCACTGTTACTCTATTCTTATTTATCTTTCTTGTACTTGTGCCTGCACTATAAGCGGCCCGTAACTTGCATTGATGGACATTTTTTTTTTTCCCTCTTTCTGCAATTTGTTAAATGGTAGACTTTGGTGACCAGCTGCCCGATGGAGTAGGTGATCTAAGATTCTAGTTGTTGGAGTTCTTGCTAAAATTTACTTTCCTGCTATTCTTGAATAAATGTAATTGCTACATAAATTTTGTATTAGGCAGTTTGATCCAGAAATTTTGACTTGCTCAGATCTGATTTATTTGAGATTTATTAGATTTTGTTTCAAGTAAATCCTGTTGGTATATTGATTCGTTTATGCATGTGTGGTTGACTTCTCTTGCTTCCTACTTTGATTTCCTGTGAAATGTCGTAAAGATCCTGACAGCATATGGATGATGAAAATCATTCGTTGGACTTAGTCACATATCCATATTCCGTATTTCTTTTTTGGGAAGCGGGGCGTGACAATAAAGGGTGTCAATTGCAAAACTACTACATTTGGCTAAATATTAAAATAAAACGAAACAGAATTGATGTTCTCATCAAGAAGTAATGTAAAGACAAAGATCGCGAGTTAAGTGGTTAAAAGAAGGGGATGCAAATACGAAGTATTTTCACAAGGTGGAGAGCATGCTTTCGAAGAAACAATTGCATTCACTCGCTAGAATCGGAGGGAACACATGTGCACGGCAAGGCAAATATTGGGAGGCATATCAACGACACATATAAAGAGTCATTGGTACAAGCATAAAAGCACAGTGCGAGACATCAGAAAATCTTTGGGCAGAGTTTGGGCCACAACTTTGTTGATTTTATGTCTTGCATTTGAGTTCGATGTGAAAAAGAGGTTCGAAGCGATGATAGAGACAAGAAGGTTGTTGTTTTTGACTGTCTGAAAGATATAGCAGTCGACTGCAACCAGCAGGGTTGGGGCTTGACTTCGAGTGCAGTCGACTGCTCTTTTGAGCAATCGACCGCAAGCAGTGGGAACAACATATTGGGCCGATTCTTGGGAATCTATTTGAGTTCAGGTTTGTGCTCCAAACAATATTATACGACTCCTATTGTGTTTGTAACATCCCACATTTTTATTTTTATTTTTTAATTTATTTTTTTTAATTTTTGCACGTACGATGCACGTTCTATTTTTATCCTTAATTTTATTTCTCATTTATCTATTTTGCTTGCATGCATAAGTTTAATTAGTTTTCTTTTGACCCATGGACCTAAAAGATAAATCTAACCCATTAGATTAAATTAAAAGATGACCCATTAGAATAATTAATTAGTTGAGTATAAATAGAGCCCATGGATCAAGCCAACTAATTAAAATCTAGTTTAAATTTAAGCATGCACTAATACATGACAAGTCACAAACTCTAGTACACATTTAGAACTATACAAATTGTATTAAATTTGTATGAATGCTTGTGCATGTGCACACTTGGCTTGACCGGTCTTAAGCATAAGGTGTGGCCGGTTTTTGAGCATGTGGGGGAGAGGAAGAGGTAGGGGTTATGGGAGTTAGGGTTTTGAAGAGGTGGGGATCATGAAGAGTTAGGACTTAGGGGAGTTATGTACATGAAGAGTTGGAGAATTAAAAAAGAGAATTTATTAGGTTGTGAAATTTTGCAAATGAGACCCTAACCTAGACCTATAAATAGCACCCATTTCTTCTCATTCGACACACCAAAAGAAAACAACTAAGAGTAAGAGAAAGAAAAAGAAAGAGAGAAGAGAGACCTTGTGCTTGGAGAAATTCTTTGCTAGGAGGAGAAGCTCTTGCTAGGAGGAGGTGTTCTTGCTAGGAGCTAGGTGTTGGTTCCATCTTTCTCACTTCCAATCTTCAACTAAGGTGGGTGGTTTCTTACTTTCTAATTGTAGAGATGTCATGCTAGCAATTATGAATTAGTACCATAAGATAATGTTGATATGTAGGTAAATTTCATGCTAGTATAACATGCTATGAATGAGAATAATATGGGTGTGATTAAGCAAATAATAGAAGATTTTGATGTAAGAGTTGATACCGTGATTCATGTTAGAATACTTATAAAACTTCATGTTTGGTAAATTATATTTTTGAATAGAAATTTTGATGTAAAAAGTAGAACAATTTACACTATTGTATATGATGAAAATTAGTAGTAAATCATGTAAATGAGTACTGAGAAAAAGTAAGGGTTGATTATATTGTCATGCATGAACAAAAGAAAAGAATAGATTGTATGAAAAAGGTTGGGAATACTTCTCTTGATAGCAAATATAAAAAAAAATTGAGTTATTTGGATACTAATGAACTCATTTTTGGTTATAAAAGAAACAATAGGTTCCAATAATCAAAATGAATAGATGCAACTTTATGTTTTCTAATAAGAATAAATATTGAAAGTTAGATCAATCATCTCAAAATATGGATTAGAAACATATGAGTTACTGTTAAAGATTAATCTCAGTTTTTTTTTAAGTTTACTTCAGTCAAATAAAAGATTCAATTACATTAGAGAATCAAGATTTATGAAATAAGAAAGACAGAAGAAACTGAAACAAAAGCAATAGAAGTGTATTTAAACCGTTGGGCGCAACTGGCCCCGTAGGCTGGCGTTGCGCTGTCTTGCCGTTTGGTCTGGGTTCGAATCTCAGTAAGCCCTAAACATTCTTTTTTTTTTAAATAAACCCAAACCCGATATCTGTTATAAGGGGATTTAAGTGGAAGACTTGAACACAAGTCCACAAAGGACTTAGTGGCTAGAGGGCTTGGCCTTTGGGTGTTGATCAAAGCTCACGGGTTAGAAACCCATTGTGAGCTTTTATATTTTTTTGTGTTTATTTTAAATTAGGGAGTTTTAGAGCAAATTAAAATTTGAGAATAAATCATAATATTCATATAATGGAATTATTTTAAAATATAGTTTTAGAAATTTTTGGAGAAAATAAAAGTGACTTTGAGATAGAATGAGATTTGTCTTCAAAAAAAATAAATAAATAAAATAAAATCATTTAAGAGCATGATTTATATCATTAGAAGAAAAGTAAAATGTTGATATGTGAATTAATTGTCTTTGACGGGATTATTCATTTATGTTGAATACTTGATTATTATATGTACTTAAATTGCAAATGAGATTGCAAGTGATAACATCATGCTTGTGAAAAGAATTATTTTTTTTATGAATGATTTATGGATGAATGAGGGAATCATGAATAAAAGTTAAGACGAGACATTAATCATGTGTGAATAAGTTGAAGATGAAACTATCTAGGTTTAAGACATGATTCTTAAAGGGTATGTGTACCCATGTTTCTTGTACATGAAAGTTTATGATTAAGAATTAGTAAGACCTCGGTTATCGGCAACATTGAAAGAAAGATTTGGAGACTTGATTTCGAGATATTGCCGTCGGGCGATCTCGTACTTTTGTGAACAAATCCGGTAGGAGGTAAAACTGATTCTCGGATTGATAACACATTCATGTCTTGAACTAAAATAATTAGGCACTTAGGTGAAGATGTAGTAAACCTGGGCAAACTTAAGTGGGTTGCCTCAATATAGTCAGCGGTGGCTCTCCGTGGCTATAGACCCAGTCGGCGGACTGAGGTTGCTCTGTGGGAGATGGGTTTTGTTTATATTTAAATCTGGGACTTGGCGAAGTCGGGCGGATATTTTACCGTCTCCAATGTATATACGTATACCGAGGCTAGAGGGGCACTTGCGGGATGATTCGCACAATGAGGGAACCGTTATAATAGCCATCGGGTTGGGACCCATATTCGTGGAATGATCTAAACCTTGTTTTATTACCGGGTAGTTATCATGGCGAGGAATCGAACTCTTTATTGTGGAGTACGTAGGCGCTTGCCCTCGGACCAATGTAATACAGGATGCATAGAATCCGAACAAGTATGCATTGGTGTCATCCTAGTATAAATTGTGTGCATTAGGCATTAAGTCATAGCATACACTTACATGTTTAGCATAGTCACGATTTAACACTTTATTGTTCATTCAATCTTTTTGTGATTTGCTAAAGTAATGAGATCGTTATACTGTCTTCGGCATAGAGAGGATAGCCATGTATAACATTTCGTCGGTTGAAATCAACTGACGTACCCACAGTCTTACATGCAAGTAATGGAAGTTCATGAAGCAATAAAGTGGATATGCTGATACTGTTTTGTTTAATGATGTTGTATTTATTTCATTGTAATCTTTTATTCTTCCACTGTGTAAACAAAGTGTACTGTAACTCTAATGTATTGCTATTGAAAAAGTTTTAAATTCCTTGTAAAATTGTACGAAGTGAAGTAAAGATCCTGTGGAATCTCGAATTCATTCTTATTTGGAATTCGGGGTGTTACAGTGTTGCTTTCTCTTCATAATATATTAGACGGTGAAAGATCAGGACTACAACCTAGGGATTCTCTAGATCTCTATAAAATAATGTAATGGCCTTCCTTGAGAAGTGTGCAAGTACTTCATTTAAGAGTTTTTCATTGTAAATGGCAGAATATCTTCTAGTAAAGCTTGAAAGGGATAGGATCTTAATGAGAGTATTGTAACTCTTGTATCTTCTCTAGTTTAATAATATATCGTTATTTCTCCCCTGGATTAGGTTTGCCAAACCGAAAACTGTGTGCTTGTGTTTTGGTGTGGTCTACTATTGCTTGGTTTTTCATTAGATCAGTTGTTGCATAACTCAGTACCTAAAAACTTCCGTTGTGCCGACTACATTGCTCTACAAAGTGGTATCAAAAAGTTAAGTTGCTCGAGTTCCTTGATGAAGATGTCAGATCATAATTTCCCGAAGATCAAGCATTTCGACAGCAAGATCAACTTTAATCTCTAAAAAGTAGACATGTATGACTTATTGATTTAAACTGAGCTTGCATCTTACCCTAGAAGGAGATAAAGGGAAGCCATCTAGCATGAAGTAGGAGAAGTGTGATGAGATTTATTTAAAAGCCCTAAGTTTAATTCGGTTATCATTAGCGGAAGATATTAAGTGCAACTTACTTGAGGAGATAAACGCAGCGAGTCTTTGGGCGAGACTCATAATTGACTATTCGAAATCGTCGTTACTAGATCAGATGTACTGGAAGAGAAAACACTTTTATTTTTCGATGAAGGAAGTAACCCCTCTTCATGATCATACAGTGAAATTCAATAAGGTGTTATCTGAATTGAATGCAATAAACGCAGATAATCTAAGCAAAGTGGATAAAGCTTTCAACTTGATATATTCAATGCCAAATTCATACGAGCATTTAATAACCATCATGCTACATAGAAAACCTATCGAGGAGAAGCTATCAGTGGCCGGTGTGATCAAGGGCTTTAAGAATGATGAACTTAGGAAGGAGTAGTGCGCGTAAAGGGGGGATATGTTACCACCATTGCAAAGAGTTGGGCATTACAAGATGGATTACTGCAAGTTTTTGAATCAGAAGAGTGCTAACATAATCAGTGCCACTGAATCAAGAGATAATTAAAACTGTTTTCTTGTTTCAAGTTCTAATGATGTGGATTCTAGCTGATTTCTTGATTCGGCTTGTTCTTATCATATTTGCTCCCAAAGAGAGATGTTCTCTACTTACAAGTCTACATCAGGTCGTTGTTTGAAGACGTTGATTGGTGAAAGTTGTGATGGAGTGGGTGAGAAGACAGTTGAGTTGGAGACGTCAGATGGAAAGGGGTTCACATTGGAGAAGGTCATGTATATTCCTTTGTTGAAGCAACACCTAATATGATGAGGACATCAGTACGAAACGATTTGGGCACTTCTGTCAGTGCAGGCATCGTCTAAGATGGCTACTCAAGTAGCATAGTTATCTTTATTTCAGCAATTTTTATTTGTTTTGGGGCATTTTAGCCATATGTAGTCGTTTTGCAATTTGCACCCTTCATTTTCTGCATTAGAATATTTTGAAGATTTGTATTGAGATTTTGTTTTGAGCCTATATATAGGCCTTGAGAATAATGAGAATGTATGGTATTATTGATTAAAAAAAATTATTGTGTGTTGAGTTATTGTTCGTCAATCTCCTCTTGTGTATGTGAAACCATAAGAGAACATTAGGGTTTGTGAGAAATCCTAAGAAACTTGAGGGTTAATGAGAAACTCTAACTATACCCCCAAATCCCTATTAATTAAACCCTAAACCTAATATCTACTCCCTCATATCTTCAGCCACCACCCCGACCTCATCCCCTTGCTGCCTTCCAACCCCGTCGACAACCCACTCCTCCACCGTCATCGCCTCCCCCCTTCGCTGTTGCCGTCGACAACCCACTCCCCCACCGACGTCGCCTCCCCCCCCTTCGCCACCGACGTCGCCTCCCCCCCCCCTTCGTCGTCATCATCATCATCTGCAACCCCCACCATCATCTTCGTCAACCGCAACCCCCACCGTCGTCTCCTTCTTCACCCTCATCCCTACCGACCACCTCTATACCCTCCACCATCACAACCGCAGCCTTCCCCATTCCAAATCCCCACAAAATCCGAAACCCTCAATTCTCCAAATTTCCAATTCAAAATCCTAAACCCAAATCCCCAAATCAACTCAGGTTCTGGTTTTTTTATTGTGACTTTTGATTGGGTGTTAGTTGTTGTTTGGTGTTGAGCAAGATTCAGATCCAGCCGCTTCTTCCTCTCCATCTATGGTGACAACACGTCATCGAACCTCGGTAAATTCTTTCCATTCTCCTTTATTTGTGGTACCACGTTTCATCTCCATAATATTATTTGAATTATCTGTCGCCCACAAATATTGAGTGTGTGTGATTATACTTGCCGATTAGCGTACAAATCATTATTAAATATCTTAATTTCTAATAACACTTAAGTATATTTGTTGATTGTTAGGCTTAAATCTTTAATATGGGTTTCTAACTTACTTCATTTCTTTAAAATTCATCAAACCAATCATTAGTTTATTTTTGAACTTAATCGGCATTGCGTGTTGGTAAACTTAATCTTTTAATATTCTTGAAAATTCTCTATTTAGGATTAAGTTTATATCATAATATCATTGGGAACTCTAGAAGCACAGGGCTACAAGTACACATCTCGATGTGGGGTTCTATCAATTTGGGGAGATCATTGTAAGGTGATGAAGGGAATGATGGGTGTTCAGCACAACCTCTACAAGCTTTATGGGAACAGAAAGACATGGATGGGTGTTTTAAAGCCTATCGTTCCTAAAGCATTTAGTTTGTCGCCACTAGAATCACTGAAGTGAGATCACAATGTTCAAATATCATCGAAAGGTGGAGGATACCTCAAGGTAGGCAGAGTTCGTACCGAAGGTGGTACCTCCATGTTGATGCCTACTGGGATGTGCCCTTGAGGAGGCATACAATTGGAGACATAACATGTGGAGGTAAATTTGACTAGCAGAAGAAGTCACTGAATCACATTGTTTACAAAAGGAGGGGTGGAAGAGTTTAGAGACAGTTAATCACACAGGTGTGGAAGCAGATATATGCAATTCAAGGTGGAGATTGTTGGGCTTATGTCTTGCATACTAGGTTCAATGTGAAGAGAATAGGGCGAAGTGATAAGAGATTCGAAACGAAGATGGAAACAAAAAGGTTGTTGTTTCTAGTTGTTCAAAAGTTGATAGTCAATTGCAACCAGCAGGGTTGGGGCTCAACTTCAAGTGCAGCGACTGCTCTTTTGTGCAGTTGACCGCAAGCGGAAGAAGCAGCATATTGGACCGATTCTTGGGAATCAATTTGTGCCTAGGTTTGTGCTCCAGGTAATATCGCACGGCTCCTGTTGATATATCAAACGGTGAAGGATCAAAACTACAACCTAGGGTTTCTCTAGATCTTTATAAAATACTTTTATGGCCTCCACTGAGAGGTGTGCAAGTACTTTATCTGAGAGTTTTCCATTGTAAACAGCAGAGTATCTTCTATTGAGGCTTGAGAGATATATAGGTTCTTGGTGAGAGTATTGTATCTCTTGTATCTTCTCTAGATGAATAATATCTTGCATATTTCTCCCCCGGATTAGGTTCGCCAAACCAAGAAAAAAATTGTGTAGTTGTGTATTTGGTGTGGTATATTATTGCTTGGTTGTTCATTAGATCGGTTGTCGCATAACTCGTCACCTAAGGACTTCTGCTGTGCCGATTAGATTGATCTACAAAGTCCAGAGCATTGTGGATACACTAGATGACCCATTTTCCCTCGAGGAGGTCAAGGGGGCGGTGTGGGGATTGAACCAGGAAAAGGCACCAAGGCGAAATGGGTTCCCAATCCTGTTGTATCAGCATTTTCGGGACATCAAAAAGGAAGAAATCATGGATATGATGCAGGCATTGTATGATGGAACCCTAGACATGGGTAGGCTAAATTATGCGACAATTTGCCTGATCCGAAAAAAAAATGTAGTGGCGGAGGTAGGGGGCTTAAGACCCATCAGTCTACTAAATTGCTCGGTAAAGATCATATTAAAGGTCCGAGCTAATAGGCTAAAAGGTGTAATTTGGGATATCGTGGAGGACTATTAAACAAGGTTCGTTGCCAGGAGGGATATACTAGAAGGAGCGGCGACAATTCAGGAGGTTGTCAAGGACTATATGTAGCGAAAGTTCGGTGGTTTCCTCCTCAAGCTAGACTCTGAAAAAAAAACATATGACAAAGCGAGTGGAGCTCTCTCATTGAGGTGTTAAGGAAGAGGAAGTTCGGACCAAGGTGGATTAGATGGATTGAGACTTGGCTCCAATAGGCTTAGGCGAGTGTTCTCGTCAATGGGGTAACTAGAAATAACCCGCTATCACCACTTCTTACACTAGTGGCGGATGGCCTTCATAGGATGCTGACATCTTATAGGGAAAGGGGCATCATCAGATAGTTGGGCCAAAGGAAAGGGGTATCAGCCATAATGAATTTCCAATACGCCGACGACACGCTCATATTCCGAAAAACATATATAGCGCATTGCAGCTATACTTAAATAGGGACTATATCTTTTTGAGTTATGGCTCGGTTTGAAAGCGAACTACCATAAGAGCTCGATTATCTTCTTGGGAGTAATCAATCGGGAGGCTCAGGTAGTGGGGGCCATCTTGAACTGCAAAATTCAGGAGTTCACGCTTAAGTACTTAGGCCTACCCATTCGTATGGGCAAGTTGAGGAAGGAAGACTGGAATGAAGTCATTGAAAAAGTTGCAAAAAGGATGGATGGATGAAAAGGAAAGATGTTATCCTTCGGCGGAAAACTTGTCTTGGTTAACGCGATCATCTATTCGATATTGTTATATAATTTGTCCTTCCAAATGCCTGCTTAGGTTAGGAAAAAGATTGATAGAATGAGGAGACAAATCCAGTGGAAGGGAAACATGATGTTAGGAAGGGGTATCATCTTATCAAATGAGGAATTGTATGTCGTTGTAAGGAATTCAGGGGGCTAGGAGTGATCAACCTGGAACAATTGAACCAAGTTTTGCTCCGTAAATGGTGGTGGAAGTTCCATGTGCGCAAGAGAGCCAAATGGGTGAAACTCGCCAAAATGGTTTATTTTAAAGGTGGGCATCTACATTGTAAATGCAAAAACGTTACCTCTATGTCGGGGTTCTAGCGGGGAGTAACCAGTACAAAGGAGATCTTCCTGGCAGGCACGTCATTCTCAATATGAAAAGGCGAATTCATTTGCTTTTGGAAAAATAGGTGGTGCAGACCCATCACACTCAAGAAATAGATTCCCTGAGGCATAAGCAAGCGAACGACGAGAATGATTGCGTAGCACAACAGTGGGTGAACATCCGTGGAAACCAAGAATGGCTCGTCATCTATGCATGATAGCGAGAGAGGAGAGAACGGAGCTCATCAGATACCAAGAAGACTGAAGCCTAAAGGACATGGGACAAACGAACAAAGTCTATTAGGGTTCAAGCTTGAAAGGAAAGTTCTCAGTCGGTCCCATCTACAAAATTCTAAATGATGGGGGATAAGGGTATATGATCCGATTTGGAGGGTTAGGGCTGCCTTTAAAGGTCAAAATCTTCAACTGGCTAGCGGTCAAGAATGTTATTCTAACCTGGGACAATTTGCTAAAATGAAACTGTCAAGGAACGATGCTATGCACCATGTATGAACAGGACAATGAGTCAGTAGATCAGTTATTCTGTCATGTAAGTTCTCTAGGAACATCTGGGACGAGGTTCTCAGGTGTCTCGCGATCTCCACCCCCTTACTAGACTCGCTGGGGTTGGTTTGGAAAATTTGGAGTGACAATGTTCACAAGAGCGACAATGAGTTTTGGCGTATCACGGTGGTAGCAATCTGTTGGACCAATTGGCGTGAGAGGAATCATAGAATTTTCAGAACCGCACACAAGCATACGAAGCATAATCAACATTTTAGCATCAAGTATAATATTAATTTTTGGTCAACCACAGCAAGTACAAACACCACGAAGAAGGTGAAGGAGGGGTTTGCCAATACCACTACCTCTACTTATGAGGTAGAATCAGAGGATGGGGGAGATAAGTAGGGCGGCGAGTGATCCTGTACGGGAAATTATCTACCACAATCCTCCTTGGGATGTGGTCTTTTGTGGCTGAAGCACCCCTTGCTAGTGAAGCCTTGTTTAGATTTATGCTAGTAGATTGATGAGCTGTAAGATCATTCTCTCATCTTTGGTTGTATTGTTTCGTTAAATCCTTATTAATGAAATGCAACGAAATCTTCCCACTGTTTTATAATCTCTAATCTCTAATATTATAATGGGAGAAGACCTTAGTGTTATTTGTTAATCTATCCACGCGTGCAACGCACGTGCATAACTATTATAAATGAGATTTTAGGATCAAATCCAGACTATGTCTAAATTTTTACTTATTAAGACGTGCATCACACATGTAAATCTCTAATCTCTAATCTCTAATAATCTCTAATCTCTAATATTATAATAGGAGAGTTGGGGTTGTCATTTGTACACATTCAACCATCTAATCTCAATCATTCAATTTTAAGTGGAAGTTATATCAACCATTCATTTACTGAACTGTTGTTAGTTATCATAATACCCTCAAAGTTTAAATTTATTTACGACATAATTATTTACAAAAGTGTCACTTATAAACTAAAAGTTTGTGCTATTGGGGGTAATTTGTAAAGGGTATGTAATGAGTAAAGGGAGGTCTCAGGTTCGAGGTCAGATTACGTCATATTATTTACTATATTTTTTTTTAAAAAAATAGAACGTGCATTGCACGTACATATTACTAGTAATAAAATTATAATGGGAGAATGCCTTAGTGATATTTGTAAATCTATCTGTAATACCCTGATTTTTCAATTAATGAAAAATTATTTATTTTGCACGTAGTGTGCACGTGCAATATTTTGGTTGAATTAAATCTTATAATTATTTTTATTGTGATGTGTATAAATATTTAAATATGTGTTCTCAAATTATTTTATACAAAAGCCTTTTCTTTAAATGGATAGAAAGCCTTATTTTAAAAGCCTTTTTCTTAAAGCCCAAAATATAATTTATTGATTTTATTTTAAAATAACCATTTGGCCCATAAACTAAAGCCCATGGACTATATTTTTACACAACTTGTCATGTAGAATACAATTTAAAAGATTATTTTATTTTTATACAAAATTTAATGTACAATTTTGGTCCTAGTTGCATGCACGTGCACTACACGTACACGTGCAAAATGCATGCTCTTCATGGCCGGTTATGGACTTTTTTGGAGGGAATTCAAAAGGTTTCATGGTGATCATAGTGGTGGTTATTTAGATGTGGGTAGTTATTGTAACTCCTACTCTCATCCTAGCCTTCCATCCTACAACCAACCAACTAATCCTAGCCCTCCATTCTAGTTGATTTTTAGTATAAATACCCCCTCCCATGGCTAGTTATTTTGTGCTTAATATTCCCTTCCAAATCTATAGTCTAATAGTATTATCTAGTAGTAGTTGTGAGTTAAAAAGATTGAGTTGTGAGGGGGATTGTGCTTGCATTTTTCCAAGGAGGAGTGGCCGGCTAGTCCAAGGAGAGGAGCTCGGGTAGGTGCTTGTGGAGCTTGTGCGCGCATCGTCTAGGAGGAGGTGCATCTCGTTGCAAGGATTTTATTGCAAATTGTGTTCGTTTCTCTCCATACAAGGTGGGTTTAATTTTTCTTATTTCTAATTAAGAATGATGCTAGTATTATATTGAGAAATGATGCATGGAAAATATTAATAAGAATACATTTTTAATTGGAAAGTTAGTCTATAAATTGATTGGAATGTTAATGAATAACTTGTATGTGGTTTTATTATTAAAATTGAGTTGTGGGTAAAATTTTCCCTATTTCTAAAGTAGAATTGCATGCTAGTGTAATTAGAAATTTGAAGCATGAAATTAATTAAGGAAGAACACACTTTAATTGGAAAAGAATGATTTCTTGAATGATTGAGATGTGAATATGCAAATTGATATGCGGTTCTATAAATTGTGATGTATGTGAATTGATTGGAAGTATGGATTGATTAATGAAAACCACAATTATTACTATTAAGAACTATACACAAAGTTAGTAGTTTGAGTTTTACCATTTCATGTATTAAGTAGATCCTTTGTGGTGATATGGTATGAATAAATTCAAATATGAGTTGTATGTAGATAAATGACTAAAATCAGTGGATTAATGTGAAATGTAGTGACAAAAAATTTAGATTACTACAATACGAAGAAACATCAAAAAGAGGACAATTGTAGTGTTAGAATGTATAAATTGAATTAATGGTTTGAAAATATGTTTTTATTATTACAAAAATTATTTTTGCTCACACTGACATATAAATTATGTGAGGGGGAATTAATCTGGAGTTATACAGTATATATTGATGAGAGCAAAATGAAACGAAAGCTAGTTGAACATCGAAATGTTCTAAATAACAGAGAGCATAAGTTAAATGGAATTGACATTATACTTATGACAACTGAGCGCGTAGCTCAAGTGGTCCTACAGTGCGGATGGGTTCTCTGTGTTGATCGGTTCGATTCCCCGTAATCGCATATATTATCTCACATTTTGTGTAAACATATAAAATACCGACAGACAATAACAAATACCTTTTTGCCCCTCTTCATAGCACTTAGCGCATACGGCCTAGCGGTTGGGGCTGTCGGCTGTGTTCTTAAGGTGCTGGGTTCGATTCTTGCTATCGGCAAGAATGAAAAAAATATTTTTTTTGGATTTTTAAGTGTCCAAAAATTGAGAAAAAAATATGGTTATTCTCCTAAAAATGTAGGGGACTTTATAAAAATAATTTGGGGATTGTTTGAATGAAATAAACCATGATTTGTGAATAAAACGCATAAATAGAACTATGGTTCTAGATTATATACTTTGTGAAAATTATAACTTATAAGAATAAGTGAAATGAAGTATTAGAAGATGATTTGGCAAAAAGAAACTTTATGGTGTGACATAATGCAATTTATTCTCACTTGAGAATAATGTGGGAAGAAAATATGAAGTGTGAATGTTTGTTAGTGATGTGAAATTTTGATATGAAGTGAAAATTGATAAAGTATATGAAATTCATGTATAGTCATAGACTATTGAACAAGTTAGAAATCATGATTGGAAAAGAGAAATGCTATTTTGAGTATGATAACTCAACATAATGAATTTATGAATGGAAATGCTCATTTTGGAAATTGTGAATTGAAAATTGAAACAAAAGAGTAGCTAAGTCTCCCCCGGCATTTGGAAATGAAGTGAATGAAATGAAATTTGAAAAGAAAGACCAAGGTCGGTCATGTTGAAATGAATGAATAAGTCCGGTTTAGTGGAGAGGCTAACTCTAGAGCTTCGATTTTTGTTCATGATTTTGATAAAAGAAACTAAGGATTAGTACATAGTGGAGACGTGATGAAAGTAGGAGAAAAACACGAGTGAGGGCCATCGGATTTGCGGCGGAGAGTATTTCACAGGTTCTTCACGATGAGTCGTGACATGATGTGGATACGGCTCCAGGGTACCGTGGCGGCGGAGAGTATTTCACAGGTTCTTCACGATGCGTCGTGACATGACGTGAATACTGCTCCAGGGTACCGTCCTGGTGGCGACGCTTGTGGGATGTTTGGTGACTGCATAAGGATCGTGTGCCATGAAGGAGGCTGAATTGCCACAGGTTCTTCACGATGAGTCGTGACATGACGTGGGATTCCCCTCCAGGTTTTCTGTACACGTGCTTGCACTCATAGATCATCTAGGATACCTACCGTAGTTACAGTAGTAGATTAAGTTATAACGAGGGATTGAACCCTACCAAGATGAAGAACGATTAAGGGCTTGCCCTCGGACCTATGTAGTATGGGATGCATAGAATCCGAACAAGTGCGCATTAGTGTTATGTATCATAAATAACTGCATTAAGAGCTAAGTGCACAATCACAACACGACATCAATAGGGTAGTCCCTTTAGTTTGAAATGTGACAAGTTTGTGTTTGCTAAATATGAAAAATTAAGTTATACTATTTCCGGCATAGAGAGGATGGCCGTGTATAATGATCGTCGGTTGAATACACTAACGTACCCACAGTCTTATATGCAGGTAAATGGCTTGATAAATATTAAAGAGGAATCAATGCTTAAAGATTACTTCATGATCGTTGTACATTTATTTAATTGTTGTAAATTTTACTTCCGCTGTGCAAATGAAAAGTGTAATATTGATGTAAACTCTGATGTAAAGTGAAAAGTTTAAATTTCCTTGTAAAATTGTACTAAAGGAAGCGGAAAGATCCTGTAGAACATCTCGAATTCAGTGTATTTGGGATTCGGGGCGTTACACTATCAACGCGTACAATGCACGTGCATAACTATTATAATGAAGGTCTTAGGTTCAAACCCAGAATACTTTAAATTTTTACTTTTAAAAAATTATATTTATTAAGACGTGCATCACACATGTAAACTTACATTACTGGTATATATATTTAATTAATAATGTCTGTTTGTGAATATACATCTCTAGCAGTAGAATGGAAGCATATTTATTATGCACTTTCCTTCATCAGAAAGAAATAATATCTAAGATTATATTTTTAGGATTATTTATTTATTTATTTTATTACTTACTCATCCTTCACTCTCTTGAATTTTTTTCCAAACTGTCCCACTTTTGGAAAAAATTTTCCAAACTGCCTCACTTTTGTTAAAAATTTCCAAACTGCCTCACTCGCTTTTTAGAAAAGCGAGTGTGGTCAAAACCTTATCACTTTTTCATAAAGCGAGTGTGAGGCTTTTGATTTTCGTAAGCCTAAACTCGTTTTCTGAAAAAGCGACTGGTTTTTAACCAAACTAGCTTTTACAAAAAACGAGTGGGTTGTCTTGATAAATACTTTCGAAAGTGGGACAGTTTGGTAAATACTTTCAAAAAGTGGGTCATTTTGGTAACAAGTTCCATAGCCAGATTCTTCGATGAAGCCATTTATTGAATTTTTTTTTTTTTTTTTTGTGATCTTGTAGCCTGCAATTCTTCGATTTGAAATACCTAGGCTTGTTCTCTTCCTAATCAGCATTGTCGGCACCTTCTACCACAATCTCATCCTCACAAATATCAAGAACCCTCGAAGGGATGATTACGGGTTGCTGGTCTACCCTCACCCTTTCTTCTTATTAGGGTTTATAGGAATCACTCTCATTTCTCATGATATGTATGCGTCGTATTTCTTCTATAAAATAATTCGAACTTAAAAAAGATTTTAATTTCAACCACCTCATTCTCTTCAACGTTTCTCATTTCTCTAATGTGCCACCACCTCATCCTCTTGCTCTTCCTCCTCCGTTCACAGCCACCACCATCATCTTTTTTAATGATATATTTTTTTTTAAAAAATATAAAATAATACCCCATACGTGCATTGTACGTGTCATTATTATCCCCCTTCCTTCCTCTTGAACCCGGGCATTGTTGTGCTGCCATTAATTGCTGCAACTCGGACAATTCTCTGTCCTTTCGACAACCTACCATTTTGCAACCACCTCCACCTCTCGCAACCTCCCACTCTCTCTTCTTTGATTTAATCTCTCAAAATCAAAATAAATCTCATCTCTCCAAATGGTCGTAGAAACTTCAACTTTCCCAAATTTCAAATTGGGTTATTTTATCAAAAAAATTCAGATAAGATCAAATCAAATCTCCTAAAAAACAATACAACCAAATTCTAGATGAGGTATTGATGTGGTCGGCATTTTTTATCTGTGGAAATGGGGATGAGATTGGGAAGTGGGGGAGGTGGGAGGCTGAGGAGGAAGGGGATGAGGTATTGAGAACTTTTACCAAAATGACCCACTTTTTTAAAAGTATTTACCAAACTGTCCCACTTTCGAAAGTATTTACCAAAACGATTCATTTGCTTTTTGAAAAAACGAGTTTGGTTAAAAACCAGTCGCTTTTTGAAAAAACGAGTCTAGACTGTCGAAAATCAAAAGCCTCACACTCGCTTTCTGAAAAAGCGAGGAGGTTTCAACCACACTCGCTTTTTCAAAAAGCGAGTGAGGCAGTTTGGAAATTTTTTTTAAAAGTAGGGTAGTTCGGAAAAACCTTTAAAAAAGTAGGACAGTTGACAGTTTGGAAAAAAATTCCACTCTCTCGTCTGACTCGTTTCACGGGCATTAGGTCCCCCCCCCCCCCCCCCCCCCCCCCCCCAACCAAAAAAATAAAATAAAAAAGCTTCCAGCCTCTGGAGCCCTGACCCAACATTGGTCTGTCTACGTATGATGCACGTCAAAAAAAAGTAAGCTCATCAAATTAAATGAATATAAATTGAATAAGAAAAAAAAATAGTTTATGTTTAAATATTTTGATTTGGGCTACACGTGCGGTGCACATTTATATTTGTTGGATATAGTTTGAACATATATTATACGTGTTTATATAGTTACAAAGTTGGAATTTGTTTGTTACAAATCCCAGCTCTCCTATTAAAATAGTAGAGAAGAGATAACTGTGTAGAGATAATATTATACTTACATTTGGTCACACGTATAGTACACACATTGGCCCGGTCTTTATTCAGTGAGACCCTAAGTTCGTGATAGATCAAGAATGTGCTGTGTTATAAACTCGACCCAATCTCTCAAGACATTCTCCTTATGTTTAGGAATGTCTTGACAGGTGAGATTCAACATATTTTATCGGAAAGGTAATGTTTGTGCGAATTTTGCCGCAAAAAGGGGAAGTCACTCAGCTCAGAATTTCCTTTGGGCTTCTGTTGGTGATCCTGAGAGGTGTTGTTCTCCGTAAGCAGGGACAGTTAGCGGTTTATTATTCAATGCTTTCTTGATTAACAAAAAAAATTATACACACATATTAGGCAGGTTCAAATTGACCAGGTTTATCTGAGGTAAAATAAAATCTGGCCACTTTGCATTTGGACGGGTTTTCCTAACCACCAAACCATATTTTTTTCGGTTACCACTATTTGTAAGTGGGGGTGGATTTTCTAACTCTCCAAACCTTTACTTTCAGGTTGGGTTCGGACAGAGTTGAGCTTGAACGCGCTCAATGAACACCCCTAATAATAAGAGATGTTTCTACTTAGCTAGATATTTTAGTGGTGAGACCTTCAAGTGTGCACAGAAAAAGCTAAAATTGTTAAGCTGAAAGCAACAAAGACATGCACCAATTACCTCAAAAGAAAAACAAGACATGAGCCAACCAATCATGCAACTACAAAGTTTTTTTTTCTGAAAAAGATCATATCTTCAATTGGGCAGAAATCAGAGCTTTGTGGACTATATGCTGCGGACCAAGAAGAAAGTCTATGTGAGGTTTGCGGACTGTGCTACCTCCACCTATGGGGTGGAGGCCGAGGAGGAGGCTCTAGGCCAGGATGTGGAGACTTGACCGATTGTGACTTCACTTCACTAGGATGACTGCACCCGCTTTCTGGGCTTTTTTGTAGTATGGTGGAGCAGTTCGTGTATATATATATTTTGCCACCGGTTTGAGTGTGTGTTTCTCAACTGATTGTAGCCTAGTTTGCGTTTTATATATATTGTTATCCTTTTGGCAGTATGAAACTCATGTTCCCGACATGTGGGAGACTTGACTATTATGCCCGGCCGATATTTGTATGCACATTTTGTATGGTTAAGATCTTTTTAATGGGAGTGCGAGGGAGAGTTTTTCTCACCATTTTATGATAAAAATTAAAATTTTTTTAAAAAAAAAAAAAACCGAGCATTTGATGTGTCTTGTTTTTGGTAGGTTTTTAACACAGCAGATGAAAAGCATAAGAGGATCAACTGCTTCTTTTAGAATGAAAAAAGAGAAAGTAAACACCAGATAGAAGCTGGTAGTTTGTACCTGAACGAGACACACAAAGAGATGGTAGCAATTGCTTGAACCATTCCATTTGAACCCCAAGTGAGTAATTGGTCCATGTAACATCTAAACTCGTCTTCTCTCTGAAGAAGCTGTTGTCAAGTGCTGTTGCCCCTCCAACTGCGAAGTTCACTCCCTCCTCAAATTCATCACTACTTTTACTTTTATTCAGAAACGGAGCAACTAGAGGCAACCCCAATGCCTCCGCTGCATGCACATACAAACAATCAATTTTATCAGAAAAAAAATACTTTGACAGTATGACAAATAGAGATGTAAAACATAAATCATTCATGTTCGAGATCAAAAATGTTTCAGAGAGTTTACCTACCGAAGAAATCAAGAATGACTCGGCCATCTGAGAAGCGGCCCGTAGGGTGATGGAAGTAGGTTTCGCCGTATGGTGGGTTGGCAATATGAATCTTACCACCAAGGGACAAGAGAAGGTTTCCTGTATCAGCGATGGAGTCGCCGAAGCTGATGATGGAAGTGTAGCAGGACGCGGCCGTGCGGGAAGAGCTGATGAGGAGTACTGAGATCAAAACTGCTGAGAAGAGCTGAAGACTAAGGATTGAGGTAGCCATAACTGATTGTGTCACAATCTACAAAGAAAACAGAGATAAAGCAATTGAGGGAGTTTAAAACAGAGCTATTGATTACAAATCACAAGAATTCAATTCAGATTAAATTGATCGATGAATTTTATAGTTATCGTGTCAACATCCTATACCTACGGCGGGGATTAAATTGATTACAAATCCTACTGTGTACAGTTGAATTATTCTCTTCATTAAAAAAAAGGAAACAAAATTGACTAATAATAAAAACCTAACCAAATGTATAATAATTAAGAATTAATGTAGATGATTAAGCTTTGATTTCAGAATATTTAATAAGCTGATATGGTGACTTGGTAAGATAGTTTATGAGGATGAGAGGATCAGCAGGACAAAGTTGATTTTTAAGGCTAACAGAACAGAGTGAGTTGTATTTATTTGACCATGCATGAAAGTATTTAGTGTGTATGATTTGGGTCATATGGTGAGAAGAACGTAATTCTAGAATTTTTCTTAAGAAATATTGCTCGTTAACTACTCTGTTTAACAAATTATTCTATTTTCTCTATTCTTGGCCAGATATGTTGCTGAGTCTAGCTTGCGAATATATTATCATTCAATCTATTATTTTATCTTTTTTAATTACTGAGCAACCATGTGCTTTGTTACCGTTTGTTTCTTCAATTACTTCAATTACTTCAATTAGTGTGCAACCATGTGCTTTGTTACAATATCTTTATTATCCTATTTTTTTTAATTATCTTTTGGCTTTTTTTGATGTGTCCAAAGATCAATGTCTTACCAACGAAGACCCTGCACTCCCATCTCCGATTTCTAATGTTCTTTTGGACTTTACGGTGCTCTCTCCACCGACTTCTTCTCTCAATGTTATTCATTCTTCTCCTCTTCTTTTATTCAGTTAATGAATTGTTCTCAGCAATCTCCTGCTTTGTCCCTAACTTCTCAGGAGTCTCCATGCTCGAGTAATAATTCCGCATCCAGCCCTTTTTCCTTCTGGACCCACTGATCCGGTACGGAGTAGGAGTGATATCACTCCTGAAGGTGCCATCCTCCCTTCGTCCAGTGATTCCCGTAACCATTGTCCTCACCCCCCGGCTTGTAGACCATTTATATATCATATTCCTTTGATTAGATCTAGTGCCCGGATCCGAGCCAAAAATAAACCTCGAAAGCCTCTTTAGCGGCGCAGGTTCGGAATTTAGAAATTCCGCCGTTCGATCCTCAAAATCAAAACCTTTCGACCTTCGGATCGGTTTGCCAGGTTCATTTTGACTCCTTGTCGAACTCGGAGATGCTCCTTTTGGCTTCGGAAATGGGTTTTTTAGTAGATCCATCCCGTCTCCAAAATGTGGATGCCATTCGCAACTTGGAATTTAAGCGTGCTAGAGATTTCTCATCTTCTCATGATTAGTATTTCTTAGAATATCAAGGGGCTTGGCAGTGCCCCGCAACAACAAGCCGTTTACCAATTAATTGCCTCCTCTCATTGTGATTTGATTACTTTAGTAGAATCTAAACTTCACTTCATCTCTCCTTCCACTCTTAAATCTATTGGTGGTTCAATGATATCCAAATGGTTATCATTAGACTCGATAGATGCACGGGGAGATATCCTCTTTGGTTTCAAAGAGGCTTCTTTCCATCTTATCTCCGTTCGTCATTCTGCAATTTTTCCTAGTTGTGTGCCTTCATTGGTTGGAATTCAACTGTCATCTTACAGTTGTTTCTGTTTACGGACCTAGCGTCCCTGATCGGCGCCAGTCTTTCTGGGATGAATTCGACTCTTTCACCGGAATGATCCAGGGGCTTTGGATATTCTGCGGTGACTTTAATGTTACTAGATTTGCCCATGAAAGGAGTGGCAACCCCTCTGCCATTAATAGCTCCATGCGGTTCAATGATTGTATTCGTGATCTAGATCTTGTTGACATCCCTATCAATGGTAGATCTTTTACTTGGTCGAATGCGACTAGTCCATTCTTTGGCTAAGCTTGACCGGTTCCTGGTGTCCCATCCTTGGATTGCCTCCTTCCAAAACTCGTCCACTCAAGCTTTACCTAATCCATGTTCGGATCATGTACCCATTCTACTCAATTCTAATTTTTCCTTTCCTAAACCAAGGAAATTTTGTTTTGAAAAATTTTGGCTTGAAGACCAAATCTTTGTCAACCTTATCTCCAATTGCCTTGCTTTTATTGTTGGTTCCCACGGCCTTGGGCGGATCCTACTCAAACTGCATGCGATTCAGCACGAATGTAGGATTTGGCGCAAAGAAATATTTGGTCACCTTCAAGGCCTTAAAAACTTTCTCCTCTCTTCTATAAATTCCATCGATACCCTGGAAGAATCCGGCACCGTCTCTGACTCCCTTAGGTTGCGTAGGAATGTGTGTAAGCATGATTATGCTTCACTCTTGCAAATTGAGCACTTGAAGTGGGCACAACGTGTTAAGGCATGTTGGCTCAAGGATGGAGATTCTAATACCTCTTTCTTCCACAATTTTGCCTCTCATCGTAGACGTTGTAATCGCATTTCTTCTATCTTTGTTAACTATGTTGAGTTCAACAACGATATGGAATTTCACCCGACACTCTTATCCTTTTATAAGGCCCTTCTCGGCACTCCAGGCAATCGTGCGATTTATCTTGATTGGAATCATCTCTATGGTGATAAAAATCATGATCTTTCCAGTCTTGATGCACCGTTCTCTTTGGAAGAGATTAAAGCGGCAGTTTTCGGGATGCGCGGTGATTCCGCGCCAGGACCGGATGGGTTCCCATTGTTCTTCTTCCAAAAGTTCTGGGACTCACTTAAAGATGATTTGTTTTCCATGTTCACCGAACTCCATCTCGGTGAATTCTCTTTTGACCGTATTAACTATGCTCATATTGTGCTTATTCTCAAATTAATGGGCACCAACAGAGTTTCTGCATTTCGGCCGATTAGTCTTCTTAATACGATCTTCAAAATTATAATGAAAGTCCTCTCTACTCGTCTTAGCCGAGTGATTTCCTCTCCCGTAGACCCAGCTCAATCAGGCTTTATTAAAGATAGATTTATTCTTGATAGTGTTGTTGCTGCTCAGGAGATTATCTCTGATTGTCACCACTCCTGGTCTGAGGGTATCCTCTTAAAACTGGACTTTGAAAAAGCTTTCGACAAAGTTGACTGGGTTTTCCTCTTTGACATTTTGCAACACCGTGGCTTTAGGCTCAGATGGATTTCCTGGATTAAATCCAGCCTCTTTTCAGGTACCTCTTCCATTCTCATTAATGGTTCCGAAGGTAATAAGTTTAAGTGTAAATGGGGTCTTCGACAGGGTGATCCGATCTCCCCTCTTCTGTTTTCTCTAGTTTCTGATGTTTTGAGTCGGATCCTTCTGAAAGCTTGGAACGCCCAGTACATCGATGGACTAGGAGGTTTCCAGTGCTTTAGAGGTGTTCTTAACCTTCAATATGCAGATGATACCATTCTTTTTTTTCTAAAGCTAATGGGATTGTCCTATGAAACCTCGAATTTCTTCTATATCTCTTTGAATTAGCGTCTGGCCTTTCCATCAATTTTAACAAGACTTCCGTCCTTTGGCTAGGGGGCTCCACCAACCGCCGGGCCGAGATAGCTCAATTTTTCAATTGTGCTTCTTCTTCCTGTGCTATCCATTATCTCGGTATTCCTTTACGATGGGGGAAGCTTCATGCGGCGTATTGGATGCCGATGATCGACAAATTCAAAAATAAACTCAATTCGTGGACGAGTAGACTCCTCTCCCGTGGTGGTAGACTGATTCTTACTAACTCGGTTCTATCGTCCCTTCCCCTTTATATGTTGTCGTTCTTCTACGTCTCGTCCTGGGTCATTAAGAAAATCGACAGGATCAGAAGAAATTTCTTCTGGTCAGACTCTCCTAATTATAGGTCCGAGAAACATCTTTGTAATTGGAAGTTGATTTGTAAATCAAAGAAAGATGGTGGGCTTGGAGTCCTTAACCTTAGGAGCCAAAACTTG
>CM030358.1:141164392-141501030 GCA_017893485.1 Hemerocallis citrina | reverse complement strand
GCCCGACACGAATGAACCATGTTTCGTGCATAACTCCTTTACTGATTCGGCAACATTGCTCTTTAACACCTGTCGTGCATTCTTTTGCTTGAATCCATAAATGGGCCATCTACACTCAAACAAATACTATCGTATTAATAGGCATAATGTATAAATGTACATTTATATGTGTAATGTAGAACCAAAAAAAACAAAATAAAACTTACAAGATTCCAAATCAATGTTGACTTCGGTTTGAAACATTGGTAAATGAACGGAATAGTCGTCAGCTGGATCAGCGGCTCGTCGTCGAGTCGGTACTTGCACACCCACAGGCATTTGGGAGGTAGGAGATATATAAAGTCATTCTCCGATACCACGTGATATACGGTCCATGTAAATTGGCATCTGTTACCGCTGATTCTGGTGTGGGGTAAACATATGAGATTTGTGAGTTCGCGGAAACACCTGAATAGCGGATCCAGGCCTTCTGATTCCTGCCGCTACCTGCAAGGAAGTGCGATTACACGGGGTTGATTCCGGCGACGCACCCTCCGACCGCTCTTGTCAGTAACCAGTGATGATTAAGAAAGAGCTTAAGGTGGAAAAAGAGTGATTACCTGGTCACAGTGGTAGGGAGAGGTATTTATAGTCGTCATGGGAGTGATTAGGGACTTGATTTTCTGTGTAACTATCAGGAGAAAAATCCTCCCAATCTGTTTAGAAAACTGACCCCTGATTCCCAGTGAGAGCAAATCAGGCCCGTTGATTCGGTCAAATCAGTGACCCTGATTTTCCTCTTGCTGATTTGGGTTCGTCTTGGGTCAGGACCCGTACCCAGTTGGAGTGGATCCGTCTGTGGGGTGTTGGATCTGTGAGAAGGAGACCCAGTACCCGTTTCGAACCCATTTGTATGTGAAATTACCGTTTTACCCCTGAGCTTCAAGATTCGTGCCCAATCTGGACGGTTCCGATTTAACCCCATTTTTTGCCATATCACAAGCCCCCCACTCCTAAAGACTGAGTGTGATCAGCCTTTGAGGAGTAGTTTAACTGTTTTCGTGGCTAGTAGAGTTGTATCGGAGTCTGAATGGAGGATTTTGAATCTCGAAGGGGGTAGTGTGGTAATTTTTTGAAGCCATATGCTGTTCCGAAGCCTTGTTTGAAATTTCGACGGTTTTTATCTATTTTCTCGGATTATTTATTTAATTTTGCGAGGTGTTAACCAATCGTTCGGGGGCCTCAACAGTACTTTCTAGGCAATAATTGTTCGTTCAGGGGCTCAAAAATATCCCTCCGAATTTTTAATTATTTTCTAGAATTTTTAGTTAATTTTCCAGAATTTTTAGCAATTTTTCGCAATTTTTAAATAAATAAAACGGTTTAAATAAATAAAAATTGATTTTTAAATACCGATTTAGGGCGTGGCGCAATCTGGACCCTTGATCAGTGCCGAGCGTGATTTTCTGGACGATCAGACGATTCCTATTCCTCGGCAGGTAGTTTCTTCATTAACGAGGGTCGGCTCCTCGGTTCCTCGGCTCATCAGCTCGGCTCCTCGGCTCGGAGTCAGCCGAGGTACATGGCGTCATCTGGGCCGTCCATCTCAGCGCGGATCCCCAAAAAACGCTATCTTGTCGTTTAGTGGACGTGGCGAGATCTGAGCCGTCCATCATGACGGGCGCGCTTTTCGACAAGATCCAACGGCTGATATGGGTCGGCGTGTTTTTATGCCATTTACGAGGGTCGGTTCCTCGTCCCCTCGGCTCGGCCGGCCTTTTCGCAATATACGAGGGTCGGTTCCTCGTCCCCTCGGCTCGGCAGGCTCTTTCGCCGTATAAGAGGGTCGGTTCCTCGTCCACTCGGCTCGGCAGGTCGGCACACGTAGGTCGGAGTCTACCGAGGTTCGTGGCGAGATCTGGGCCGTCCGTCATGACGAGCGTGCTTTTTGATAAGATCTGACGGCTGAGATGGGTCGGCGGATTTTTTTGCCATATACGAGGGTCGGTTCCTCGTCTCCTCGGCTCGTCCCCTCGGCTTGGAAGGTCGAGGCACCAATGGTTCGGGATCAGCCGAAGTACGTGGCGCGATCCTGGGCGTCCATCTCAGCACAGATCCCCAAAAAACACTATCTTGTCATTTAGTGGACGTGGCGAAATCTGAGCCGTCCATCATGTCGAGCGCGCTTTTTGACAAGATCTGACGGCTGAGGATGGTCGGCACGTTTTTTCGGCATATACGAGGGTCGGTTCCTCGTCCCCTCGGCTCGGAAGATCGGTGCCGTTAGTCGAGGCACTGAGTTGGACATTTTGAAGGATGTGGCTTTGATGGGTCGCTACCTTCCGAGCCCAGTGGCTCGGCTGCTTGGCCAAGCTGTTCGGTAGCTCGGTTAAGCAGGCCGGTGGCAGGCAGTTCGGAAGGTGCACGTGGTCGGATCTGGTGCGTCCATCATGGTGCGAATCACGAGGATGGGGTTCAGATCACGAGAAAACGTTATCTTGTCGTTGGCCATATGGAGGTTGATCACCAGAGCATCACAATGGGGCATTCGGAAGCCCTCTAAATCTTTATCTGAGAAAGTAACAGGGACCCCAAGTCCCCTGGGGGGAGGATGGTTCTGCACGAAGTTCACCTCTTGGACGAAGGCTTTTTGGGAGGAGTTCGAATCTTCCCTCATTAGGCCTCCGTGTATGAAATGTAGGACGGCTTCAGGCTCGGAGTCCGGGGTCTATGCATGCCACTCGGTTCGCTTATTAGCCCCCCTGGGGGGCGGAGGAGGATCTGCCCTGTCCTTTCTTACCAACCTGGAAAGCTGCCCTCTCTGAATAAAGGCCTCGATCTCGTCGTTTAGGGCCCGACAGTTATCTGTGTCGTGGTTGTGGTCCCTGTGGAAGCGTCACCATTTGTCCATGTTTCTCTTTTTTCCTGGTGTGCTCATCTTCGGAGGTGGTGGGAGGAGACCTTCTTTCCCAACCTCCATCAGGATGGCTGAAACACTCGCATTGAGTGGAGTGAACTTCTCGAAGTGGGGGAGGAGGGCGACGCAGGCCTCCATTATCTTTCTAGAGCTTCTTAGCTCCTTCTTCTTCAGCGCCCTTCCGTTTGTTTTCGGATGACGAGCCCTCAGGAGAAGGGTGGGTGAGAGTCTCTTCCGCTCAGATGTACTTCTTACTCATAAGCAGGAGTTCTGAGAAATCCCAAGAATGCTTCCTGGCAAGAGAGGGCCCTGAGGTTATCGTTGGTGACATTGGATTGGAAAGCAGCAAAAGCCACCGACTAGTTTAGGGAGGCGATGGACAGGGCCTCGGAGGTGAAATGCTTAACATAGTCCCTTAGCCGCTCGCCCTTCCTTTAATGGAGTAATAGTAAAGAGATGCTTGTCTTTTCAGCGTGGCGGCTACTCACAAAGTGAGTAAGGAAGAGCCCTTCGAACTGATCGAAGGAGAAGATGGAGGCCAGGGCGAGTCATGAGTACCATTCTCTTGCTGGCCCCTTCAGCATGGCCGGGAAAGTTTTGCAAAGAAGCGCGTCCGATGCCTGGTGGATCATCATGAGAGTTTTAAAACTCTTGATGTGGTCAACGGGGTCCGACTCCCCGTTGTATGACTTAAAATGAGGGGGTCTGAAGTTCTCTGGAACCGGTGCTTCCATTATAGTTCGGGAGAACGGAGGTCTGCTAGGGCGGAAATTCCTCATCCGTTGTTCCTCTTCTCTGTCAAGTCGGTCAAGGTGCATCTCCATCTTGTGGAGACTGCGGTAGACCGAATCTTCCCTTTGGTCATATCTTGCTGAGCCCCGGGACTCGTCCTCATGCGGAAAGGGATTGGGAGTGCAACGGTGATAGCTTGGGTCAGATTGAGGACTGGGAGTATAGCGCTGATAGCTTTGGGTAGGTTGAGGACTGGGCGCCCGCTGATCGTGGTTGGGAACAACATTGAGGGCCCTCGGGACTACTTCTTGAAACTGCTGGAACTCCGCCCTTGTGACTGGTACCTCCCGCTCTCGGTGGTCCCGTGGGGCGGGTCGACCAGTTGAAGAGCGGCTCCTCCTTTGACGATGCTGGGGTGACTCCCTCCGCCTCCTAAGAGAGTTAATCTTTTGCGGTCTGGTCTACGGGGGACCAGGCTCTAGAGGACCGAATCGCTGGACCCCTTTGATGTTCACGGCGGGGAATCCCGTCTTGGGTCTACCTCTCATCCAAGCGGGTCCGAAGATCTATCCCGTGCTGGCAGTTGACAATAATGTGTCTGAGATCCTTTGGTGTTGGTGGACTATGAGAGGCCATGGAGTCGGATGAAGGGTTATGTATTGAGACATGGTCATGATGAGGAGATTGCCTTGGGCGACTTCGGTGGGAGGGTCCCGCGGCAGCCCCTTAAGGCCCTTGAGGAGCCTGTTGAGGCTAAGGTTGCTGAGGAAGGGGCTATCCAGGCTGCGGTTGCTGGACAGGTTGAGAAAGAGGTTGTCCAGGCTGTCCAGGCTGCAGTTGTTTGACTTGCTAGACAGGTTGAGGGAGGACCTCCTGAGGTGGAGGAGGAGAAGGAGCGGGAGCGGCTCTGCGGTTGGAGACCATCACCTTCCCCTTCTTTGGAGACATAGCTTGAAACTACTTTCGCTGATGAAATAGGTCTGGATTGCTTTTCTAATTTCCCACAGACGGTGCCAATCTGTTGCTGCTGATTTTGGTGTGGGAGCAAATAGATGAATTTGTGGATTTTTGAAGAAAACAAATAAGCAAACCTGTCAACTTTCATCGGCATTTGACTGATTTATCGCCGCTGCCGTGAACCTGCAAAAAGTTCGATACACCAGGATAGGTCCTGGCGACGAACCCTCCAACACTCTTGTCAGTAATCAGGAAGATTATGAAAGAGCTTTATGTGGAAAAAGATTCATTACCTCGTTATGGTGGGGGAGAGGGGTATTTATAGTTGCCTTTAGAGACAGTTTAGAGATAATGATTTATCCCTATGTCCCGGTGTTTCTGGATAAGATGTATAGAGTTTAAACCTGTTTCGTGATAAGAGAGACTGTTTAAACTTCACGAATTTGAATTACTCTTTAAATATGTGAATTGGTTTGTAGCGGGTTGTTACCCGTACCCAATAGGACAGATCCGTTTATAGGTTATTGGGCTTTGAAAAAAGACCCAGTTCCCATTTCAGACCCGTTTGGAGGTGAAATTACCGTTTTGTCCCTGAGAGCTTTAAGATTTGTGCCCGATTTGAACGACCCTAATTTAATCCTATTTTTAGCCATATCATCAACAATGTCTTTAACTTAGCAAGAATATTTTGGAACAAATTTAACTGAAATTTAACTTTTTAAAATAGGTAAGAGACTGGGGGGGTGATTTTAAATGAGTAATGGGATGGATGGAATGGTGATGTTTAACTAAGTAATGGGCAAGGCCGGCCCTGGGCCTGTGCGACCTGTGCTGTCGCACAGGGCCCACAGACGAACATGGCTCATCAATGAGGAGATCCGTTAGACATCGTATATAATTAATACAAATTGTATTCCAATTTTAGCAAAAAAGTCAATTTGTTTGGGTGGTTAAGGGAATATACTTTAAATATAATGGGTACAGGTTCAAACCTTGTTGTTGACAATTTTTGTTCATTGTATATATTATATAATGTTTTTAATGATTCCTATGTTTCTTTCATTAATTGTTGAGATTATATGTATATTTACTTTTAGAAAAAGTTTCTTTAATGATTTCTATGTTGTTGCTTTCGTTAATTATTAAGATTGACTTAATACGTAAAGCTTTTTTTAATCATGTATTGCTTACGTTGCAAGAATATGAAGATCCTTAACCACATTTATATTATTTCTTCATTGATGAGACAAATAATTCAAGATATCGATTAACTCGTCTCAGGTATTGGAGCCTCCAATGATATAAAATTTGAAATGTATTTTCCAAATGAATTCATATAAAAATTTTAAGATATAAAATGTACCATACTCGTATTTTTCAACTGAAATCGTATAATATGTATATATATATCAAAATCAAAACAAAGTAAAATTAGTATTAGAATATTTAAAGAAGGCCCTTTTTTTTTCTTTCCGCACAAGACCCTATAAATCTCAGGACCTTTGGTAATGGGATTAGGTGATGTTTAAATGAGTAATGGTATTAGGCGATGTTTAAATGAGTAATGAGATTAGAATATGTTTAATGGGATTAGAATTAAGAATTGCTAAATTTAAATGTGCATGAACTTCTTAACTATTTTACTATTATTTTAAAAATGAGTGTTATAAATGTATGCAATAATATAATTGATGTTAGGAGTGGCAACAGGTTGGATGAGAGAAAGAGAGAGAGTGTGTGTGTGTGTGCGCGCGCGCGTGCACGGGTAGTGGTGATGTTTAAATGAGTAATGGGATGGTGATGTTTAAATGAGAAATGGGATCAGAGTTAAGAATTGCTAAATTTAAATGTGCATGAACTTCTTAACTATTTTACTATTATTTTAAAAAATGAGTGTTATATGTACTTCTTAATGTATGCAATAATATAATTGATGTTAGGAGTGGCAACAGGTTGGATTCATGTCAGATCCAATAAGATCCACATGCGGATCCAAACTGATTCTGGTAGAATTCAGGTCGGATCTCACTGTTATTTTTAGATTCAGATTGGGTTTACAGATTATCCAAGATCCAATTTTTTATATATACATTATTAACTTCTTGAAATATTTTTTTTGTCTACTATAAAACTAATTAGTAAAATTTACTTGTTACACATTCAAAATACTGAATTGTTAGGTAATGTATTACATATATATTAGCCCCATATCGAAAATATAGCAGTTTAGTGTTCGGCTCTCTCCTATATATAGGAGTCATTGCACTCAGTTGTAAAATCCAATCATATTTTCAATCTCTTTATTAGCCTTATCATGGTATTGGAGCATGATATACAAATTTTCCTTTCTTATCAAAACCCTAGAATTCCACCAGCAAAAAAAAACCTGACTTCCCCAAATGAACAGCAACAGCATCATCAACATCAGCATCATCGTCAGCAACTTCCCCAAATCAGCTGCAACAGCATCATCAACATCATAATCATCGTCGGAAACCTCACCAAGAACCCATTGCTGCTGTTATCTGCCTCGCAGCCGCCGCGAGCCACCCACCTCATCGTCGCCCTCATCCCGAACCATTCCCGAACCACCATCACCCCCCTTCTCCTTCTCCCGATCCTCCTCGCTACCCTACCTTGTCGCCCTACCTCCCGACCACCCTACCTAGCCTCCACTCTCACCCTCTATCTAAAACCCTAATCCTATATCCAAATACCTTATTTCAGATTATCCAAACCCAACCCGACCCAAAACCTATACCCGAATCCAACAACTCTATACCCGACCCAAAATCCAATAACCCTATACCCGAATCCAACAAACCCTACAACCCAACCCGAAATCCTATAACCTTGTACCCGAATAAAAAAAATAAGAAAAATCCAAAATCAAAAAAATAAAAAATAAATTTTTTTTTGCATGTACTCCTTTTTCTTCAATGGAACCTACATCTTACTGATTCAGACACATGCAGTACTGCCATCATCCTGAATCCAGTCTCCTACCTCCTCCTTCCAGCATCACCCTCACTACTTCCAGCATCATCCCTCACCATGCACCACCACTACTTCCGCACCCGATAGCATCATCTAGCTCCTGATTCCGACAACAGCAGCAGTTCCGCTCTCCTTTTGCTCCCTGTCACAACGACATCTGTCTCATTCCTCCTCGCAACACTTCTTCCCTTACATCCTCGGCCATGACTGTTACTACAGCCTTGCCGACTCCTGCTGATTAGGTTAATCTCCAGCATCGCCTCACTCAGCTGGAACTCTAGTTCTTGGGTCAGTCTATCACTGCTGGTACCTCTGCCCCTACATTCTCTGTTACTTCCGGTATGAAATCTTCCTGGATTTTAGATTCTGGTGCTTCACATCATCTCATTAGTTATTATACACTGCTCACCACCAGCACTACACTTCCCTCTCACTCTCCATCCTTACACACTGCCGATGGCTCACAACTTTTCACTACACACTCAAGATTTATCAGCTCTCCTTCTCTCATGTTTCCCTATGTTCTTTACGCTCCTCATTTATCCATGAACCTTATTTCCATTAGTGCATTATGCGATAGTGGTCTTATCGTTACATTTGATTCCTTCGGTTGTTCTATTACTGATTCTCACACTGGTTAGGAATTTGGGCGTGCTAGTCGACAGGGTCGCCTATATCACCTAGATTTTCTTCATGCACATAAATTTCATCCTCATTTTGCTGGTGTTGTGTACTCTAATGCTGATCTGTGGCACAAACGTTTAGGACATATTAGCGAGTCTTGACTCAAGATTTTAGCATGGAGTGGTGCCCTTAGTCCTCTTTTTTTTACCCATTTGTCTGATTGTCAGGGTTGTCATTTAGCTAAACACATTGCACTCCTTTTTTGTAACACCCCGAATTCCAAAATACAACTGAATTCGAGTTCCACAGGATCTTTACACTTCTTTCGTACAATTTTACAAGGAAATAAAAAACTTTCTTTCATCAGAGTTACATCACACATATACAATGTCACAGCGGAAGCAATATTACAATAAATTTACATGAAACAACATTTAAAATAGTCTTACGCCGCATGTATACTTCAATTGTCAAGCATCTTTACCCTGCATATAAAACTGCGAGCGCATCAGTTCATTCAACTGACGAAATATTATACACGACCATCCTCTCTATGCCGAAAACAGTATAACGATTCTCATTTCTTAACAAACACAAACTTGTCACAAACAAAGCTAAAGGAGACTATCCTATTGATGTCGTGTTGTGAATGTGCACTTAGTCCTTAATGCAATTATTTATATTATATGATACTAATGTGCACTTGTTCAGAGTCTATGCAGCCCATACTACATAGGTCCGAGGGCAAGCCCTTAATCGTTCTTCATCTTGTAGGGTTCAATCCCTCGTCATGACTTAATCTACTACTGTAACTACGGTAAGTATCCTAGATGTTTTCTGACCTACGAACTCATGTCTAGGCACCCTGGAGGGAATCCTAACGCACTGACACATGACTCATCATGCAGGCATCCTGTGGTAATTCAGCTCCTACCATAGACATGACACCACCCGCAGTCGTCAAACACCCCACGAGCGTCACCATCGAGACGGTACTCTGGAGCAGTATCCATGCCCTATCATGACTCATCATGGGACATCCTGTGAATACTCTCATGCCGCCAATTCAATGACCCTCATACTCAATGTTTTTCTCTTACTTTCATCACATCTTCACTTTGTATCTAATCCTTAGTTTAATTGAATCATGAATAAAATCAATCTCTTAGAATGTAGCACTCCCATTTTACCGGTCTTATTCATTTAATTCACATGACCCAAAATATGGTCTTCTCATTTCAAAATATCATTTCACCATTCTTTCATTTGCCGGTATAAGGCTTGGCTATACTCTAATTCTCAATTTCAGCTCATAATTACAATGTCATACTCATAAGATCTTTTCATGATTAATCGCAGTTCATGTTTCAAAAGCATAGTATTCATGTATTCATATCTTTCATAATTCATCACAATCAATAATTCAATTCCACGTGCAATCCATATGCAAGAGTCAATTTCGATTAATAACTGCCAATAATTTCATATATTCCACAAATCTATTATTCACAAATTCACAATCTTACTACAACACATTTTTTATATATAATTCCATTTAATCACGCTAGTCGCAATTTTCAAAATTTCCTCTTTTATAACCCAAAAACTTCCATTTATTTTCCTTTTATTTAAGAGAATAATTTCATTTTCAAAAGAAGTCATTCCTTGCAAACTTTATCAAAAGTCACGTCAATATTTCTTATAAAGTTCCAATAGTTTTTCACTAAATAAAATAAGCTCCTTCTTAAAAAAAAAACAGTCACACTTATGCAAAGTCACAAGTAATAGAGATTTTCTCACAAAATACAGATATTATTAGAAACTTCAGGGCAGTCGACTGTTAACTATGGCCAGTCGGTTGTTCTGCGAGTAACTAAAGCTCGAAAATAAATAATCAGAGAAGTCGACTGTCACATATGGCCAGTCGGCTGTTCTGCGATAGTTTTTAAACTCAAAAATAAAAATGAAGAGGGCAGTCGACTGTTTCAATAGCCGGTCGACTGTACTACTGGTTTTCAATTTCTCAAAAAAAAAGTTTTTAGTTCTTTTTCTTCTCTTTTGAAAACAAAAATGTTCAGAATAAAAATACATTTAATTTAACAATAGTCGGTATTTTTAAGGGTATTTTTAACTCTTTAAAACATATATTTACCCTTAGTTTGTATTTTATGAACACTATTTCGACATTTGAAAACTAACACATACTTCCTCAAAACAAAAAAAATAGTTTTTCACAAAAATCCCTACAATGACGTTTTCTTGCCCATTGACAATTATGATAATTTTAGAACACAAAAATCATCTTTATAAGGGATTAAAACCTCTATTTTTATCAACTAGTCTACACATGAAGCATTCGATTATTTGTTTGCCAAAAATACATTCTTTCCATTTATTCAAATTTTCACATGGCATATACAGAAATGAGTAATTTCATTACATTTATCTATCAATTCATCTTTAACATACCATTCTACTTTAGTACTTTAATCCATAAACATGATGCTAATCTTTTACTAGTTAATTCACATAGTTCGCATTTAGGACATATCTTGCATACTAACATTAGAAATAAAGATAACATTCACTTTACTCATAATTAATAAATATAGTAATCAAACAACACACATTTGCTAATTTATCAATTCCCTTCTAATTAGGCAAGTATGCATTTCATTTCAACTAGTAGCTTGTAATAACAATTCAATTTCATTTCCTAGCATGATTTCTACTTTAGAAGTCCTGAGAAACACCCACCTTTTGAAGAAAATCAATTAAGAAAAATCCCCTAAAGCCTCCTAGATTGCGAGCGAGTGCCTTCTCCTCCTAGATTGCAATGCACGACTCCTCCTCCTTGCTCCTTGCCAAAAATCGAGAGCACCTTCTTGAGTGGGGTTTGAATAGCCGGCTTCCAAGGGAAACACAACACACAACTCACACACTAATATGTATATATCTCCTATATAATGTCTCCTTTTAATATTTGCTTTAGTGTAGAATATAAGCATGAAGGGGGGTATTTATACTATTTTTAAAGTAGATTGGAGGGCTAGGATTGGTTAGATAGTTGTAGAATGAAGGGCTAGGATAGGAGCGGAAGTTGTAGCAACCACCCACACACCAAGTAACTACCCATGCACACTCACCCACACTCCCCATTCCTTCCATGCACAAACCGGCCCCAAATAGTGTGCATTGCACACTACGTGCTTCGCACGTGCCACCTAGTACCCCTATTTAGAAGTTTGTACAATTTAATTCATCAAAATGTTCACCATTTGTCTCTACATGACAAGTGTGACCATTTAATTGATTTATTAAATTGGCGGGCTTCACCATTAGTCGGCTTAGGCTTGGGGGCCAAGACAACAAATTAATAATTAATTAAAGTGGGCTAAAACAAATAATTAGTGTTTTACGCTTTTAGAAAAATAAAAGAAAATAATTGTTCATACTAAAATGAGATCTTATATAAAATAATATACACATGAAATTTGCACGTGCATCACACGTGAAAAAACAATATTTTTATTAAAAATGAAATTTTAGGATATTACAACACTCCCTCCTTAGAATAGTTCCGTCCCCGGAACTACAATTAAAGAGTGAGAAACAAAACACAATAAGAAAATACAATCAAGCAAAAAGCTCAGGATGATCCTTCATCATCCTCTCCTTAGATTCCCAAGTAGTCTCTTCAACCAACTGGTTTCTCCAGACTACCTTGACCATCGGTATTGTCTTATTCCTCAAGACTTTCTCCCGACGATCAATAATCTCAACTGGAAGCTCAATGTAACTCAGATCTAACTGCAAACCCTCTGGCACTTCGGGCAAATAATGACTTGGATCTGAAATGTAACCTCTCAGCATAAACACATGAACAACATTGTGCACCTGAGACAACTCTTCTGGTAACTCAAGCCGGTAAGCAGTTTTCCCGATCCTTTTCAATATCTTATACAGGCCTATGAACCTCGGGGCTAACTTTCCAATCTTGCCGAATCGGATCACGCCTTTGCTTGGTGATACCTTCAGAAAGACAAAGTCACCAACCTCAAACTCAAGGTCCCTTCTCCGGTTGTCTGCATAGCTTTTCTGTCTATTCTGAGCATCCACCAACCTCTTCCTGATCAGATCAATCTTTTTAGAGGTCTGCTGCACAATCTCAAGCCCAAACATCTCACGCTCCCTAACTTCGAACCAATAGACAGGCATCCTACAATTCCTGCCATACAAAGCTTCTTACGGCATCATCCCAATGCTAGTTTGAAAACTGTTGTTGTAGGCAAACTTCACCAAAGATAAATGTCTTTCCCAATTGCCTCCAAAGTCTAGTACACAACACCGAAGCATATCCTTAAGAATACGGTTGACTCTCTCGGTTTGACCATCGGCCTGGGGATGAAAAGCAGTGCTGAAATCTGTCTTGGTACCCAAAGCTGTCTAAAGACTCCCCCAGAAATGCGAAGTAAACCGCGCATCTCGATCAGACACAATGGTCAACGGAACACTATGAAGCCTGACGATCTCACCAACATACAGCTCAGCTAACTTGTCCATCGAAGCAGTGAACTTCATTGCCAAAAAGTGAGCGGACTTGGTTAGTCGATCGACTATGACTCAAATCGCATCATTGCCTTTAGGACTCTTAGGCAAACCCATGATGAAATCCATACTAATGTTATCCCACTTCCATTCCGGAATAGGTAATGGTTGCAATAGACCTCCAGGTTTATGATTCTCGGCTTTGACTTGTTGACAAATCTCACACCTTAACACAAATTCAACCACATCCCGCTTCAAACCTGACCACCAGAAATGCTGTTTAATGTCTTTATACATCTTGGTACTCCCGGGATGTACAGACAAAAGAATCGCATGTGCCTCCTAAAGGATACTTTCTTTCAAGTCCGACTGATCCGGAGCACACATCCTCTCACCAAACCACAGTACTTCATCCCTAATTTGAAATTCGGGCAACTTGCCAGCACCAACCTGCTCCATCATCTTCTGAATCTCTGCATCTTCCTTCTGACTTGCAATAATCCTTCCATTCAACTTCGGTTGAAGGCTCAACTAAGCTAAAGATGATCCCAAGCCTTGCAGAACAACTTCAATACCAGCCCGATCCAACTCCTCTGCCAGCTGCCTCTGAGTTGTAATCAAACTCGCCAGACTGCTCTTGCAGCTAAGTACATCAGCAGCAACATTAGCCTTCCCAGGGTGATACTTAATCTCCGGATGAATGTCCTTAAGTACCTCCAGCCATCTCATTTGCCTCAGATTCAGATCCTTCTGCTGATAGATGTACTTCAAGCTTTTGTGGTCTATGTACATGTTCAGCTTCTCACCATACACGTAATGTCTCCATTGCTTTAAGGCGAAGATAATCGCAGCCAACTCTAGATCATGAGTCGGATAATTCATCTCATGCGGTCTTAGTTGCCTAGACCCATAAGCGATTACTTTCCCTTCTTGCATTAAGACACAGCCAAGCCCACGATGTGAAGCATCGCTGTAGACATCATATTCAACACCTGCCCTAGGCAAAGCCAAAATGGGTGTAGTAGTCAGCCTCTCTTTCAACTCCTGAAATCTTGCCTCGCACTGTTCGGTCCACTTGAAGTTCACATTTTTCTTGGTCAGACCAGTAAGCGGCACGGCTATCTGAGCGTAGCCCTGGATAAACCTCCTGTAATATCCAGTTAGCCTAAGGAAACTCATGATTTCCTTCACTGTAGTAGGCCTTGCCCAATCTCTCACTGCCTCTATCTTCTGAGGATCAGTTGCCACTCCCTCCTTAGAAAGGATGTGACCTAGGAATGCCACTTCAGATTTTCAGAAATCACACTTGGACAACTTGGCATACAACTCCTGCTCCTAAAGCTTCTTCAAAACTGCTTCCAAATGCTCCATGTGCTCCTCCTCCAACTTGGAGTATACAAGAATATCGTCGATAAACACCACGACGAAAGAATCAATGAACGGCCTCAGAACTCTGTTCATCATGTCCATGAAGATTGCAGGTGCATTCGTCACTCCAAACGGCATAACTAAGATTTCGTAATGCCCGTGTCGAGTTCTGAATGCAGTCTTATGCACATCTTCAGCTTTCACTCGAACTTGATGATATCCCGATCGGAGATCTATTTTGGAGAAAATAGCTGCTCCTTGTAGACGATCGAACAAGTCATCAGTTCGTGGAATCGGATACTTATTCTGAACAGTGACCTTATTTAGCTCTCGGTAATCGATGCACATCCTCATCGAACCATCCTTCTTCTTTACCAAAAGCACCGGCGCTCCCCAAGGCGACGCACTCGGTTGAATAAAGCCCTTCTCCAACAGTTCCTCAATTTGTCGTTTGATCTCATCCTGCTCCACAGGTGCCATCCTATACGGTGCCTTGGAAATAGGTGCACTCCCTGGCTGAATAGTGATGCTGAACTCCACATCACGATGTAGGGGTAACCTAGGTAAATCCTCCAAGAACACAGTCGGATAATCCCGAACCACAGGAATCTACTGCACCTCTGTAGGAATCCCTCTCTTCTGGCTGATAGCAGCAACTAAATTTGAACATCTCCTCTTCCCTTGAAAAGTGACTTTAGGTCCACCTGGAGCCTTCACTGTTACTGTCTTGGTCTTGCACTCGATATTCGCACTGTACACCGACATCCAATTAATGCCAATAATAACATCGACTCCCAAAACATTCAGCTCGATCAGATCGATCCCAAAAATTCGATCTCCAATCACGATCTCGCAATCAGCATAGTACCGATCAGTGGTTAGAGTTTCCCCTGACGAAGTAGCTACTGCTAAAACCTTGCCTGGAAATATCTTCGGTTTGACTCCCAGAACTTTAGCAAATTTAGGTGATACAAAAGTATGAAAGGACCCAGTATCGAACAAAACAACAGCTTTCTTTCCATTCAAAATAAGTTCTCCTGTTACACAACATATACTCGTTACAAAACAGTTCACTAATCAACGGGAAAGAGAATCAACAGAAAACACTCCTAAACATCCTCCCTCATACCAGTGATGACGTGATCCACCTCATCAGCGTCAGCTTCAGTCAAAGCAAATACTCGCCCGTGCTGGTACGGCTTCTTCCCGGTCTGCTAAGTTGGCCCATTGTGGACGATATCCTGCAGTTTGGGGCAATGAGACTTGTAGTGGCATGTCCCTCCACAGTTGAAACAAGTCACTGGAGGTCTCGCCCAAGTATTCCCGGGTCTTCCTGCCACTTGAACAGCGTTCACACCCGTAGGCTTGAACCTTTGAGCCGGTGGCTGTCCCCTGACATTGTCAGCAACTGCAGGCCTCTTCCCCACATTCCAGTTGTTCCTCCGATTCTGAACAGCGTGGAACTGCTCCATGTCCGCCTCTGTGGCTGCCGCTCGTTTGACCAGCTTGTCAAACCTCCTGATACCGAGGCGTATCATCCTCGACCTCAAGCTCGGCTTCAACCCATGCTCGAACTTACGAGCCTTCTTCGCCTCATCCATCACCAATTCGGGAGCATACCTTGAGAGCTGAGTGAATCTTGTCTTATACTCCCTAACTGACATGCCCCCTGCTACAGCGACAGAAAATCCATGGCCTTCTTTTCCTGGACGTCTGAGGGAAAATAGTGACTGCGGAATTCTTCCAAGAATTCCTCCCAGCCAAGAACCAAGCCTCCCATCGTCCGCTTCATCGACTGCCACCATACAGCCGCATCCTTCTCGAATTGCAGAGTCACCAACTTCACCTTGCTGCCCTCCGGGGTCTCCAAGACTTCGAAGATAGTCTCTACCTGTCGGATCCAATTGTCAGCCATGTCAGGGTCTGACTTCCCCTCAAACACCGATGGTTTCATCCGTTTAAATGATTCCACAAGTTTGATTACTTCGGGTACTAGATTCGCAGGCACCCTTCCCTGATTCTGATTCATGGCAACGGCATTGAGTGTCTGATAGACCCTCGCTAGCTCCGTTTCCAAGTCCAGACCTTCACCATTACGAGCTCATCTTCCAGCCATATTCTGATGCAAAAGATCCAATAAATTTGAAGTATAAAACATGAATTTTAAATCAACTTTTCATTTCATTGAATTTCAAACTTTATACATTCGAATTTAAAACATTTCTGACATCAAAATGAAAGCAGTAGATGATACAACGGTCTAACTCCTACGGTTCCTCTTGGCTTCACGAAGTTCTCCCCGTAGTTCCCCCACTTCCTCCTTCAGTACATCGGTCATGTTTTTCTTCTTCTCGATTTCCCAAACACGATGACTGAGAACTGCAAAATCATCCTTGCGCTTCGCCAATTGAGCCTCCAATAGCCCGACTCTCTCCCGCAGAGTCTCAACCTGCCGCTGAAGAGACACAATGAGATTACCCGGAACTGGTTCTTCTTCGTCAGAAGAATCATCAGATGAATCCAGAGATGGAGTGATCTTTCGGGACTCAGGCCATTCCTCTTCTACTTCTTCGGGATCTTCCTCGTCTGAATCAGCTTGCCCGGGGTAGTAATCTTCCTCAATAATGTGCCAATTGTCATCTCCAGCTGGGTCGAAGTGGTCCGCCATCTTAAAGATAGAAAGGAAGAAGCATAAATCATAGAGCAACACAAATGTAAGTGACTTATATTTAAATCTCTAGACTCAATACACACTCTAATGTCCACTTCTAGGGTGTCGTTCCTTATAAATTTGTACTACTTAGAAGCGTGCTCTGATACCACTCTGTAACACCCCGAATTCCAAAATACAACTGAATTCGAGTTTCATAGGATCTTTACACTTCTTTCGTACAATTTTACAAGGAAATAAAAAACTTTTCTTTCATCAGAGTTACATCACACCTATACAGTATCACAGCGGAAGCAATATTACAATAAATTTACATGAAACAACATTTAAAATAGTCTTGCGCAGTATGTATACTTCAATTGTCAAGCATCTTTACCCTGCATATAAAACTGTGAGCGCGTCAGTTCATTCAACTGACGAAATATTATACACGGCCATCCTCTCTATGCCGGAAACAGTATAACGATTCTCATTTCTTAACAAACACAAACTTGTCACAAACAAAGCTAAAGGAGACTATCCTATTGATGTCGTGTTGTGAATATGCACTTAGTCCTTAATGCAATTATTTATATTATATGACACTAATGTGCACATGTTCAGAGTCTATGCAGCCTATACTACATAGGTCCGAGGGCAAGTCCTTAATCGTTCTTCATCTTGTAGGGTTCAATCCCTCGTCATGACTTAATCTACTACTGTAACTACGGTAAGTATCCTAGATGTTTTCTGACCTACGAACTCATGTCTAGGCACCCTGGAGGGAATCCCAACGCACTGACACATGACTCATCATGCAGACATCCTCTGGTAATTCAGCTCCTACCATAGACATGACACCACCTGCAGTCGTCAAACACCCCACGAGCGTCGCCATCGAGACGGTACTCTGGAGCAGTATCCACGCCCTATCATGACTCATCATGGGACATCCTATGAATACTCTCACGCCGCCAATCCAATGGCCCTCATACTCAATATTTTTCTCTTACTTTCATCACATCTTCACTATGTATCTAATCCTTAGTTTAATTGAATCATGAATAAATTCAATCTCTTAGAATGTAGCACTCCCATTTTACCGGTCTTATTCATTTAATTCACATGACCCAAACCTTGGTCTTCTCATTTCAAAATATCGTTTCACCATTCTTTCATTTGCCGGTATAATGCTTGGCTATACTCTAATTCTCAATTTCAGCTCATAATTACAATGTCATACTCATAAGATCTTTTCATGATTAATCGCAGTTCATGTTTCAAAAGCATAGTATTCATGTATTCATATCTTTCATAATTCATCACAATCAATAATTCAATTCCACGTGCAATCCATATGCAAGAGTCAATTTCGATTAATAACCGCCAATAATTTCATATATTCCACAAATCTATTATTCACAAATTCACAATCTTACTACAACACATTTTTTTTATAATTCCATTTAATCACGCTAGTCACAATTTTCAAAATTTCCTCTTTTATAACCCAAAAACTTCCATTTATTTTTCTTTTATTTAAGAGAATAATTTAATTTTCAAAAGAAGTCATTCCTTGCAAACTTTATCAAAAGTCGCGTCAATATTTCTTATAAAGTTCCAATAGTTTTTCAGTAATTAAAATAAGTTCCTTCTTGAAAAAAAAACAGTCTCACTTATGCAAAGCCACGGGTAATAGAGATTTTCTCACAAAATACATATATTATTAGAAACTTCAGGGCAGTCGACTGTTAACTATGGCCAATCGGCTGTTCTGCGAGTATCTAAAGCTCGAAAATAAATAATCAGAGAAGTCGACTGTCACATATGGCCAATGACATAAAGCCTCCTCTTCGACTTTTGTTCAACTCTCTGTTATCCCCTTTATTTCATAAAACTCGATTCTTCAATTTGATCTAATCTTTTATTAATTCATATAAACTGAGTTTACTTTCTAACGGTAACTCATTGATTTAAAAATCCATATTTTAGAAAATAAAACTAACTTTCAAATTATCTATTCTCCTTAACAACATGAATTTGCATTTATTCATTTTAAATTAAAAGTAGCACATTATATCTTTTATAAACAAACAATGAGTTCAATAGCATCAATTTTACTTTACAAAAAAATCATTTGCTTATTAAAGAAAATTTTCTAACAAATGTTCTTATAATCAACTATTCCTTCATGTATACTAATGCATGGCAAAATCATCAATCATTTCTTTTCCCATTAACAACTAACAAGTTGTAATTTAATTTACTAATCATAACATGATTCACTACTATTCTCATCATATCCAATAGAATGGATTGTTCTACTTTATCATATCAAAATATAATACTCATTTATTATTACTAGCATGCATAGTTCTAAAATTAGAAAGCATGAGAACACCCACCTCTAATGAAGGTAGCAAATAAAGAAGAAGATGTTACTTCTAGCTCCTAGCTCCAACCAAGCATTCAGATCTCCTTCTTCTCTAGCAAGAACTCCTCCAAGCACAAGAACACTCTTACTCTCTTTCTTTTTCTTTCTCTTGTTTAGATTATTTTTTTTTTGTGGAGAGAGAAGGAGAATTGAGTGCTATTTATATGACAATGTTAGGGTTCAAAGTGTAAAAATACACACCTAATAAATTTCTCAATTAGCTCTCCATCTCATCATTTTCTTAACTTCCAAAACCCCAAACTCTTCACTACTCCACCTTTTCAAAACTCAAAACCCTCAACCTCTCACCTCCTAAAAACTCCCCACCCGGATCCCACTCCATCTTCCAACCGACCAACTCAGGAAAGAAAAAAAAAAGCCAACTCTTACATCATCTGTACATATATATATTTGACTATATATTTACATATAAATATATATTATACAGATGACTATATGTATATAGGTGTAGGCAGCATTGGATTGGGGGGGGGGGGGGGGGGGGGGGGGGGGGACCATGCTGGATGGGAAATGTACCTTCGGGTGTGGTCAGAGCAAAAGAAAAAAGGAAAGGAATTAGGTGTGCATAAGTGTAAACATAGGCATTATGTATGTATATATATATATATATATATATATATATATATATATATATATATATATATATATATATATATAATGTGTAAAGATTAGTTTAAATAAAATTATAATGTTTCATGTACAAATAAACTAAATACACATACTTCAAATTTTATTTTATTTTTAAAACGAATACGCTTATATACGCGCACCGAAACAAACACGTGCGTCGCACGTAAAATATCAAAAATACAAAATTCGACATTATCAACAGAAAAATTTTAAAGATAATAAAAACAAAATATAAGAAAAATATATTCATTAATTTTATATATTTCACGACGTAATTGTTACGCACGTAGAAAACACGTGCATTACACGTACAAAAATATTTAGATCAAAATACGAGAAAACGAATTTTCGTTTTATAAAATGGATTTGAATACATAAAATTAATACTTTAAACACATAGAAAATATTGTACGTAGCGGTGAAAACACATACTTGATACGTGCATCAAAAACACGTAAAGAACACATAATATGCAGAGATTGAAATTTTGATATTTTTGTTGACACAAAATAGGGTAATATCAATACGGAAAATGCATAAATAGTCGGTAATCAAAATACGTGGTGAAAACATGTTACAAAATACACGTACGTAACACCCAAGAGCAAAATTGTCATTTTCAATTTTGCGGGGTGTTACAATAGCTTTCTTTATATATATATATATATATATATATATAAGTGAGGGAAAGGTGGTGGCCTATAGGAATTTCTATAGGCTATGGGATAAGTGGATTAATATAGGAGCCTATAGGATGGTTCTATAGGGCTTATGAAATGTGCATTAATTTGAAATGAGAAATGAATGGAAGTAGAAGTGGTTGCATGCATGCTTGCTTGCTGACGTGGCCTTAAGTGTGGGAGTTAGTCCCACATCGGAGTGTGAGAGAGGAGAGTGAGTGTGTATATAGGATTTTCCATATGATAAAGGTACCAAATGGGTATATCCCCCTTTTGATGGTGCCTGTGGTGGGTGTGACTAGAATTTTGTGTTCATTCTTTCGTGTGCACGCACATGTAGCTGTATGCACAGCTGAGCCGGGCTCGGGGCGCTACAAAATAATATCAGAGTCGACTTTCGACACCGAGTGTGTGCAAGATGTACGAGGGAGCGAGGTTGAGACAGGTCACCTGGGTAGGGGGACTGTACAACTGGCAGAATCAGGGTAATCCTCTCCACATCAGCTAGAAAGGCGATCCTGTATCAGCTTGCAGGTCCCGGGCTCAGCGAGGACGCTGAGTTCTTAAGGGGGGATGTGTGTAACACCCCCTACTTAAGTGGGTTTATATATAATATAATATATATATATATATATATATATATATATATATATATATATATATATATATATATATATATATATATATATGGGAAAGCTTCGGTTGTGCACTCGCCTAGTGCACATAGCCGTGTGCACTCCTCGTCAGCCGTTGGATCTGTCGCTTGATCATGATGGCCATCGAACGGCTGTTAGAAGCTCCAGGTCATCTAACTTAGGTTGGGGGGTAATTGCATCATTTCATACCCCCCCCCCCCCCCATCCCCAAATCTCCCTCACGCTCTCATCTTTCTCACGCCACTTTCATCCTCCTCGTCGCCTTCTCATCCATACCCAAAATTTGAAAACCCTAGCTCCAAAAATTCCCCAAATCGAAACCCCCCACCTCTTTGGACGTTGCACCATCTCCAATCGATATCAGACATAATATTTTCCCCTTTATTTGAGTTCAATCCAAACCCTAATTTCTTCCAAGATCAGTCGAAAAAATATATAGGCTAAAAGAAAAAGTGATAATGTGGAAAAATTATGAATTCATCTGTAATATTTCTAAACCATGTTTATCTATATGCAGATTTCTTTTATATTAAGATATTCAATCAAACACTTCTTTATTGTTTTGGGCTATAGTGACCGACATAATCCATTTGGAATATTTCATAACTCAGTACACAATTGAGTACTGGTATCACAATGTCTAGCTTTTCCTTATGCGGCTCAAAATGCCTGTGTTCTTAAACTAAACAGATGAAACCAAGATGCCCTATTCCATCTTCTATCAAATAAAATTTATGTATATGATTATGACTGGACTATATTGTTTAGATGTTCACTTCTATATTTTTTATCACTTATACTGGGTAAATAAGGAGTGGGGAGGGCACCATTTCTATTATCCTTCCTACTTTATCATTAATAGTGAGCTTCTCTTGATATCATACTTGACTCAAAATATGTTATCAGAGACAGAAAGAAAAAAAAAGAAAACCCAAATTGTATACATAGTTCTTAATTGATTCATTGCATAATAATCATAATTATCATTCTCATCTTGTTACCCATAATTATTTTCATCTTGTTGCCCATAATTATTTTGCAGAATTTTAGGGTATATTACTTAATGGATCTTTCATTTGCTGCTGATAAGCTATCTGTTATATTTTCTGAAGCTCTCAACAAAGCTGGAGTCTACTGAAAGAATTGATACGGGAAAGGAGCCAATTTTGGGGCTTGTACCAGTTTAGGCTCAGGCAGATCAGCAACAATGGATGATATATTAACATGCGAGTTATTTGTATCAGAATCCTAACGTTAGTCAAGTTGATACCTTCTATTTATTGAAAAACAACTTATAATTTTGTGTTAAATTGAGCAAAAGTAAATTAACCCTATGTGTGTTGCCTCCTTGTTTTCCAATTCTAGTGAGTGATGTTTGTGAGTCTCAACAAGAGATTACTGTTTGTTACAAGAAAGTGAGAAATTTTTAAGGTGCAGATGGTTAATCTATACTTCATGTGTAACGTATATGTTTTGTTGCTATACCTTACATAATTGTGGTGGATTTACTGCAAAGTGTATCTCCAAAGATTGTCTCCATGTTACCTATATTTGGCACATAAAACTGTGAAATGATTATCCAAATCTTAGGAGTCTTGCGACATGAATCCTTCTCTTCCATATCCCGTTTTAAATGATCAATATTTTTTGTCAAATGAGCTCATCATCTGGTTATTTGTTGCTTTGATCAAAAGGTTGTTTGTGTCTTGCTCTTATCTTTGCTTCAGTAGACTTGTAATGATATATGATAGGAAGAGTATTATGAGAAGGAAAGGGATCCATTGGAAGTCATGGCTGAACCGATCTCCTAGCTTCACCATATTTTTTCTTGCTAGTATATATTGATCGAGGTTGTTTGTTTTCTGATTGAGTACAATTTTTGTGTTAGTTCTTTCCTTGACAGTTTGATGTATGTACAGTTGTTTTATCATCTTTGAGAAGATTCAAGGTCTCACATTCACACTTGTAATAAGTATGTAGCTTATAGTACATAACAATTCAAAGCAAAAAAGATCAGCTCAATCAATAGCTTTGTCACCAGAAACTTGGAGCTTTAATCGACAAGGTTCCGAACCAATTGCAAAAGCATACATCAAAGTATTTAATGAATATATACACATATTATCACACCATATTAAAGAAAAATGAACGTATGATGAAAGTTAGTTTTCAACTTGGACACGGATATTTATAAGTGCTCCCCATCACCATTTAAAAATACAACAATTTGAGAGGAATAACATGGTTTAAACAGATGACTGGTAACATCCAGTAAATCAAATCTTTATACAACTTTGCGTTCTTGATGAAAAAAAATACAACACCTCTGAATTAGTAAAGACATGATCACCTTGATCGAAAAGTTTCAATGGTAGAGTCACTGTTGCTAACTGTACACAATATAAAGACCAAGGTAAATAGACAATAGCAATGACACCTTTCAGGCTAAAATTATTGCAAAAACTCACCCATGGCCTCGGAGTTCTCAAATCGGATTTGGGATATAACTTGGCCAGTTCCGACTGAAAGCTTATAACTATAGAAACCTGGAACTCAATCGAAAATGACCTGCATGCAGATTAAACAAGTAATGCTTCAAACTGTTGTTTGTGTCAGTAGGGATCAGGGTGACATCCTTCAAACTGCTGCTGCTGCCTACAGATTCACCTCACTCTCCAACTTCACCTCTGGCTGCATCTCCAGCTTCACCTCTGCTGCTCTATGAAGCCACTCACTCTCCAACTTCATGGCCTGCATATGGTACAAAATAAAAAAACCAAAAAAAATGACATTAAAGCATGATCTTGAAAGTGTTAACAAAGTATAATTTCACAATGCTATAAAATACTCAAAAAATTGTAGGCTCAGAATAAAAGTGTCCTTTTATGGAAATTTTCAATCTAGCATGAACGTATCAAATGCATAAAATTTGGAAGCACTATGGCGGCATTATTATGCCATGCCTAATAGTTCAACCCAATTTTTAGCACCCCCACCTCTTAAATATAAACAATGAAGGGACCAATGTAACCAAAAATCAACAACTGGACAAGATGACATTCAGTAAATGAGAGTGAAAGGTTGCAAGCAGCAGCAGAAGTTAAGCTGCTAAACAAAAAGGATTATGCAATGTAACAGAAGAGCCAGAATCCAGACACTCTCACTCATCACTCTCCAATGTAACCAAAAACCAAACAGTATTGCCTTGTTATTCAAATAGCCAGAATAACCCACATTCATTCAGCAAGTGAAATTTTTTATCATGCATTATTATGAAATGTGTTTCAAACTATTCATCACTGCCTACGAACCAAACAATAATAAAAATACAATGGGAACACAATAATTTAAAAAGTAACAGTGAATCGAACACTTCCCTCAACCCACATAATCGGCATTGTCATCGGAACTTACTTCGGTGGAAGAATCCACCTCTTGTGCAGTGAACGCACTAAAAAAATAACAATAAAGATGAAATTAGTTCAAATTTTTGGATAAACAAAAAATATGAAACTTGAGCAGTAAATATGAAAGACTATACCAATCAAGCTGAGTAGAAGAGGGTGAGAGCGTGAGGATGATCGCGTGAGGAGGAGGGGTTTCGAGAAGGCAACTAAGAAAAGACGCAATTACCCCCCCACCCCCCCACCACCCCCCACCCCACGTAAGTGAGATGAGCGGGAGCTTCTAGCAGCCGTTAGATGGCGATCATGATCAAGCAACAGATCAGACGGCTTACGAGTAGTGCACACGACTGTGTACACTAGCAAGTGCACAACCGAACGCAACTCTATATATATATTTTACTCTGCAGAAAATAGTGCTAATATACTCCAATAGTTTACTTTATTTTCTTATTATGGCATTTAATACATTAATGCACATGAGAATCATTGGTATAGAATTGAACTGACGTAGAAGCAAGATTTGGCACTACCATTCTTTCTACTTTGAGCTCAGTTACTAACTATCTATTACTTTTAGCTCAGTTACTAACTTTCTATTACTACTTTGAGCTTAGTTACTGATTTCTTTATTAGACCTCAACAATCTTTGCAATTATAAACCATCCACATTTAGAAAGTAATATAGACAAATATGCTAATGCTATGAACAAGTTATAGACTATGAAAATATTGAAATCATGTGCTTGTACATGAAAGTCTCAGTTAAGATCATGCTAAATTTATATAATGTTAATCTCCCAAATTTTCTCTCTTTCATGGGGTCTTTGGTTGTGTAGCAATTGCACTACTTCCCAAAATGAATCCTGCCAGTGACCTATTTGCAATTGTGGGGAAGGTTTGCAAGTTCAAAGTTCTGCAACCTTTTTGTAACTTTCCCTACTTAGTTGTAACTTGTACCATCCACCACCTACAAGGGGATTTTGGTTGCAGTGACATGCATGCAACTTGCAATAATAATTGCAACAGCAGAGGAGGCAAACACCCACTATTAACATGCAAAACTAATATGAATCAAGAGTTGAGATTAGAAAGACTAAAAAATATTACGAATGCTTTAGAATGGAACCTGCAATGAAAACTATTGCTTGAGCATCCTTAGCTTGTTTGATCCATTGTTGAAGTGAAAGTTTAAGGAGTAGCTCATCAACAATATCAAAACCAGTAAACCAACTGTGTTTATTTAGAGCTTCTGAAAGTTCAGTCATCACCTATATTTTTTTTCGATTGATCTTGGAAGAAAATATGGTTTCGATTGAACACAAATAAAGGGGGAAATATTATACCTGATATCGATTGGACCCGAATTGACAAGGTCCCGAATTGAAGGATTCAGAGAGGTGGGGGTTTCGATTTGGGGAATTTTCGGAGCTAGGGTTTTCGAAATTGCATGCGATGAGAAGGCAACGAGGAAAGGAACGAAAGGATGAGCGTGAGAAGGATTCGAGCGTGAGTCGATTTGGGGATGAGCGGGGTAGAGATTAGGGGATTTTTTGGAGCTAGGGTTTTCAAATTTTGGGTATGGATGAGAAGGCAATGAGGAGGATGAGCGTGGCGTGAGAAAGATGAGAGCGTAAGGGAGATTTGGGGATGAGGGAGGGTATGAAATGACTCAATTACCCCCCCCCCCCCCACCACCTAAGTCAGATGAGCGAGAGGGTCTAACAGCCGTTCGATGGCCATCATTATCAAGCGACAGATCCAACGGCTGACGAGGAGTGCACACGGCTGTGTGCACTAGGCGAGTGCACAACCGAAGCTTTCCATATATATATATATATATATATATATATATATATATGAGTGAGAGAAAGGTGGTGGCCTATAGGAATTTCTATAGGCTATGGGATAAGTGGATTAATATAGGAGCCTATAGGATGGTTCTATAGGGCTTATGAAATGTGCATTAATTTGAAATGAGAAATGAATGGAAGTAGAAGTGGCTGCATGCATGCTTGCTTGCTGACGTGGCCTTGGGTGTGGGAGTTAGTCCCACATCGGAGTGAGAGAGGAGACTGAGTGTGTATATAGGATTTTCCATATGATAAAGGTACCTAATGGGTATACCCCCCTTTTGATGGTGCCTGTGGTGGGCGTGGCTAGAGTTTGTGTCCGTTCTTTCGCGTGCGCGCACACGTAGCCATGTGCGCAGCTGAGCCGGACTTGGGGTATTACAAATCCACTTTGTAGCGTCCCGGATCTCCGTTACCGGACATCCGTGACACAACCAAAATTTTTGCCTTCAAATGCATTTCAACACAGTACTAACACGAAAATTTAATATCTTTTTATTGCCAAATAAAATCATTACATCATTAATTACAATCATCATCTGTTCTTGAATAAGAATACCAATTACATTAAAGTATTACAAATACTATTTAGTAACAGCCACCGTCTGCCACCCAGAATGGTAGTCAACTGCTCTATATTGGAACTCCACCGAGTGGTCATGCTACTTCCCTGAGATACGCCCTGTAGCTCGAATCTTCCGCTACGCTACTTTGATATCCCTACACCTGCTCAAATGGTAGGTAGGTACATTGCTTGGATGCCTTACTTGTCTTGAGTCCTCCTGCATTCGTGACCCGGTATCCAACACCTAATTGAGTGGGCACGTCAGTAATATACTGACGGAATACTGATAAGAAACGGCGATCTCCAACTAGCAATCATAACCAGCCTTTAATGAAAATAAAAACGTGCATCCTAATTTTCTAGTGTCAGTGTATGCCATGACCTGAAGCCTAATGCACAGTACACAATGTATAGAAAAAGTCTAATGTCAGCAAGACTTTGGACACACATGCATCCCATACTACATACGCTCTAAATCAAATTGTTTTCTCCAGTTTCAGGGTTTCAAACCCCCACCGTACAATACATTCTACTATTGTACTTAACATGTTCCTGTTAGATACAACATGGCAGGTGAATCCTACAGTTATTACTACTAAATACATTGGTGTCCCCGTTTGCCACTATTGTCCCATTCCGGTCTGGATCACACCAAATATCGTGACGATCTTACAGATACACAACCGCATATCTATGGCACTGAAGATCCATGGGACAGCAGCCCCATGGTCCATTCGTGTCCACTCAACATAAGAACATGACGGCCTTGAGGGTCTAATCCCCCTATCCGTCAGGAACCCTCCCGTTCTTACCACAACACTTTAGGAATTAACAGAGCAAGATACGCAAACTCAGCACGTATCTCTACGACAGGAAGAGACAACCCTTGTTATCATCGCCTAGTGCTGGCCCTTAGATCAAGTCCAATTATAGGGAATCACTCCTAACATCAACTCGGTCTTCAAGCGAAAAGTAAAGAAATATAGTCTGAAATAACATTGGTTGCTAAAACATGCAAGTTTGTCAAATCATGCATAGTGTCTAACGAATGATTGAGCCCAAACGGTTCTATCAAAAAATAACTAATCACGGCTAACCGACATTCATCAATTGCCAACACCTCTACAGGTCTTCGACCTAATGTCCCTGGCCCCCGACTCTCAGTGAGCAGTACAATGGCACCCACAGGAGTGCCTCATACCCGGCAATCGAGGCGAAACACACCCAATTTATTAATATCCAATCATTGACAGACATAGGCATCAACACATTGTAGACGAGGTAGATAACCTAGCCTATAAACCTCAAACACCCGCGATCCGATCTGCATCGGTCGCCACCACCTCCGTCTCGAATCTCATTCAGTAACCCGGCCCGCAGTCAACCTTCTCTCGGTAAACGATCCGACGACGCACAGGAAATTCACCATCTCTTAAGGTGGAAATCAATATCAGTTTTTTCCTATTGGGTTGATAGTCCTAACCACAGCTATAAATACGACAATCAGCCATAAAACTATATCCCCAACTCGATCATAGTTCCATTATGAGTTATAAGCACCAAGAATCTCATCTAAATCCAATGTGAAGTTCTTAGAAGAGATAAATACTTAAAACATCTTTAAAACTCAATTAGCTCATAATCATTATACTGCAGTATGCAGAAAACTCCATATCAAATTCATCTACTAACCTAAATTTGATGATTCCAGATCCTATAGCAAGGTATAATCCTCTACTTCACTTCTCTAGTTGACAACTATCTCAAATTATGCCAACTAAAGTGAGAAAACCCCCTTAGCAAAACTACTAATGATGAGCACTTCAAAGAAATGCAGTTGTTGTACCTTAAAACATTCATAACTTTCAAAATACAACTTGGAATTGCATGGTCTTATCTATTCTAGAAAGCTAAGACTCTATACTACAAGTCACTAGTTAACCATTCCTTCAGATTCAGCCATCTAGAAGCTATAAAATCCCTATATATTCTTAGCTATACACTTCTTAAATGTAAGAGCTACATTTTCCAATAACATAAAAACTTGCTCACTTATTGGAATTACGCGATCTTAGATTCTATAGAAAGCTGGGAGTGTCTACTACAACTTCCTATTTGATCACATCCTCAAATTCATCTATTAAAGCACTCTAAAACTTCAATTTCTATAAGTGTACACATAGGGAAATGAGTTCCTCTACAAAAACCAAGTTTTTTTTACTATGACTGGTTCTGCCTCAACTTAGAAAAATCATAACTTTTTCTATACAAACTGCAATTTCATGATTCATGATGTTTTGAAAAGCTACGACTCTCTACTACAAATCTCTAGTTGATCATTCCTTCAGATTCTAAACATACAATTCCATAATTTCACAAGTTCTCAGCCTAACTAACTCAAAGTTGAAACTGAACATAGTCCAGTAAAAATTCAATATCAATTCAACCATAAGTCCAACACTAATGAAATTTAGGATTCAGTAACTCGACATATACACGTCTAACATATTCAAAAATTGCATTTAGATTCAAAATAGACAGAGAGTTATAGCCCTTTGAATTTAGTGAAAAACATTCTTCTGCTCTCAGTAGTGTATAAAACCCCTGGCTACAAAAATAATTTTGAAACTCTATCAAATGTTATCTAACAATTCTGAAATTTTAGAAACATGATCAAGACTCATACCAAATACTATAGTAAAAATTGTATTGCAATATTATGTACCAATAAGTAGTTATGAATTATTGATCTTCAATTTCAAAACAGGGCAGATTCAGCTTTTGATTCTGGACTAGTTGCCAATCTATATATTTTTTGAGGTATTAAACAAACTCAGAAAAATGTAAAATTTGAAACTATAGTTTTTGACCCATTCAAGAACACCTAGTAAAAATTTGGGCTTAAAATAACTTTCCAATTCTGAGATATGATTTTTGGAAGAACACCCAAATTTCCAAAAACACAGCAGTTTCTTACTACTCACTACTCCGAAATGAAAATTTGTTTGAGCTACTAAATGAACCCCAAATATTATGAAAAAAATCAACCATGCTCTATACTCATAGTGGAACATACCCTAAAAATCTTGGTTCAAGATTCTTAGCCATTAGTAAGATATAAATTCCTAAACTTACAACATCACATACAAAAAAAAAGAAATAACAAGATTAGAGTTTGAGAACACCAACCATTGAAGAATCTCCAAGCTCTTGTTTTGCTAGCTCTTCTCCTACTCTCAACTTCTTCTTCACCTCCAAAGCTCCAAGAACCCACAAACAAAATCAAAAACCCTCTTTCTTTCTTCCTTTTCATTTGAAGAATGGAAGCAGTGGAAGAAGATGAAGTAGAAGAAGATGGAAGTGAAGGTTTTGGGTGAAAAAGTGAGATGGATATGGGGGATTTTGGATTTCGGCCATAGGTGGGGAGGATTTCGACATCCATGAGAGAAAGGGGATGGAGTTATGTCGGTGGAGAAGAACGGGGAAGGGGAAGAGAGTGGGGGATTTTTATTTTGATCAACAATCAATCCTAGCCCTAGGTTTTATGTTTGATCATCATGATCAAAAGAGAACTCTAGATTAATTCATATGTATACAATAATCTCTAAAATACATACACCTTCATATGTATACAAAATACATATAATTATACAAAATATAATAAAACACAAAGAAAGCTATCAAGTGGCTCTCCTTCAATCCCCCCAAATCAAAGACCTAGATATAATCTCACAACACACATTTTCCCCCCAAAACCCCAAAACTCAAATTCAAATCCCCCCCCCCCCACCAAAACAACTCATTTATTTATTTAATTATTCATCTCTCTCTCTCTCTCTCTCTCTCTCTCTCTCTCTCTCTCTCTCTATATATATATATATATATATATATATATATATATATATATATATATATATATATATATGCAAATATGGACTTTTATACCCCAATTTATAATTATTTTTCATCATATACTAATGGAAACATGGACTTTTATTTACAACTAATTATTGTCATACTATTCAAACTTCAGCTACATAATTGTTAATTTACTGTTTACAAGACTTTTCATATGCTGTATCGTTTGGAAGACGTGCCGTAGGCACGTGGCCACTGGCAAATCTTGTGTGTGTGTGTGTGTGTGTGTGTGTGTGTGTGTGCATATATATATATATATATATATATATATATATATATACTAGTATCATGCACGTGCGATGCACGTGGAGGAAGAAGGAAAAAGACAAAAAAAACCTACCAACACGTGCGTTGCACGTGTGTTTTTTCGCACGTGCGGAAAATGGGGAGAGGACTGAGAAGGACCCCCAAAAAAATCTAGTATTATACACGTGCGTTGCACGTGGAAAAATGGGGAGGGAGAATGAAAAGGATTAAAAAAAAAAACCAACACGTGCACTGCACGTGTTGACAAAATGACAGTCAATGACAGATGACACTAAGCCCCTTTCCCATTATAATAGTATATATATATATATATATATATATATATATATATATATATATATATATATATATATATATATATGTCACGCCTCGCTTCCCAAAAGGGAATACGGAATACGGATACGCGACACAAGTCTAGCGAATGGCTTTCACCATTCATAAGCTATAAAGATCTTTACTACATGTACAAGCATAAACAGGAGATATAAAAAAGAAATAATCAACCACGCATGAATAAATGAATTAACATAACCAATAGGATTACTTGAAAGCAAGAATACTTAATGTCAAATAATCAAGTCTGGAAACAAGATACAAGTCTGGGACAAGATATCCAATACAAATCCATGTAGCAATTACATTTATTCAAAAATAACAGGAAATAAATTGCAGCAAGAACTCCAGCCAACTAAAATATTTGGTCACCTACTCCCTCGGGCAGTTGGTCACCACAGTCTGCAGGTTTAATAAATTGCAGGAAGAGGAAAGAGAAACAAAACACCCGTCAATGCAAGTTGACGACAAGTACAGGAAAAACAGATAGACAAGAATAGAGTAACAGCGGAAGCAAGTACTGGATAAGCATGGAATGAGTGACTTTACTAAACAAAATGACTAACATAAATCAGGGGTAGAATCAAATAATATGATTAGATAACAGAGTGTATGTGACATGTGACGGGTAGCAGGTATCATCCAGGCAGGTAAACATGTAACAGGTGTCAGGTAGCAAGTACAGGTAATAGGAATATGCAAATGATCATGTTATTTCAAATCTTGTATTTATTTCTATCTTGGTAGCACTTCATGCGTCCCAAAATTTTACCACATGGTTACTACTTACATGCAATTTACATTTAGATCTAGTGGTGGGTTACTATAGGCCATGTACTCAGGCCTCATGTAACAGGTAACAAGTAAACAGGTTCATGAATCAGGTAGCAACATAACAGGTTCACGAATCAGCATGTTCGTGAATCAATAGGTTCGTGAATCAACAGGTCCATGTGTCAAAGCATAAAGTATAATAGGTTTGTGATTTGTGAATCAACATAAAATAAAATAGGTTCACGAATCAATATAAAATGGGAACGAGACCCCCTTCTGAGTACACATACCTATATTGTCCACTACTAAGGTCTTTCCCTTAACCCCGGCTTAGTTACTTGTTATTACTATCAAATAGGCATATACGTGCATGACCAGGGCAAGAATAACATGGCAAGAATAGGAGACAAATTCAGGTCAGAACATAAACATGCACAGGTGATAGACATCTCATAAAAGGCTAGGATAACGAAACTTTCAGTTCTGGACAGCAAGACAGTACTACACCAATTCTGAGATTCCCGTTGTCACAGACATGCAAATCTGGATCCGTCATAAAATATAGAAAATAGACTCTCAGCCGAATCCAGCACATATATATAAGTCATATAATAATTACAGAAACATGGCTTAAAATAGAATTATATACAGAAATCGTGTTCAACCCGAAATCACAAGGTTGTATCCATAAGTATGAAAACGGTATAAAAACTCACTGATTAAATCCAAGAAAAATCTGGGTTATTCCTTAGTATGTCTAGTATCAGTAAATAAATTTTCATGATATTCCATTATAGATAGCATAGTCAAGTAAATTCAGAAAACAGCAAGATACAGCAAGTTTATGAATCTGAACTTTTTGACACAACAGTACTAAAACAGCGATAGATTACAAAGTATAACTCGAAATCCAAATCTGTCAAAAGGGTTGTAAAATAGATACAGCTGGCTACATTTTATATTTAAAAAGTTTTAATCAACAGTGACTGGAATTATATTGAAATTATGATTCTTTACTGAACAACATGAAATTCTGGAAATACAGTAGTTTGTTCACAAGCATAGAATAATTTATAAAAGTCATTAATTAAATCCAATAGAACAAGCTCATATCACAAGTTACCCAAGTTGCATAAGCAGGCCCGAGCTGGAAAGTTGTTAGGAAAAGGAGGAAGCCGACATTGTACACTCCATCATAGTCATCCCATTTTAGATGTACCAATTCTTGTGTTTTTTCTTTAGTCGTAGTTTCATCGTAGAAATTAATCGCCTATTTTTTAATCAATGCATGCAATGGAAATTGTTGTTTTTGATGTGTGCCTTTGTAACATGTTGCAAACATGGTTGGTTATGAAATTAGTCTCGTGCATGTTTCTCATGCATGTTGCAAAATCTAGTTTTTTCAGCCTCGTGCTTGTTTCTTGTGTATTTTTTCAGCCTCGTGCTTGGTTATTTTGATGAATGCTTGTACACAGGGAAATCATGTCATAGTATGAAGATGATGCTATATTGGCTTGTTTTCCGGTTCTTTATGGTTCTTTTGATGAATGCTAGTTCTATTGGCTTTGGTTCTTTTGATGAATGCTTGTTCTATTGGCTGACGACATGGTTCTTTTGATGAATGCTAGTAAAATTTCATCATACGGTAGGTTATTTTTCCTGCATTTTTGTGAATGTACACATGGAAATATGTGTATAAAATCTCTGAAGAGGTCGTTAGTGGCATCAGCGACCTAGATTGACATAGGTCGTTGGTGGGAATAGCGATCTACCTGATCACTAAAATTGATACACTCTGGAAATTTGTACTCAAAATCGACTTTAACTGAGGTCGCTATTCCCAAAGGCGACCTCAGTTGTAGTCAATATTGGGTTGCTCTCTGGGATTGTAACTCAAAATCGACTATAACTGAGGTCGCTATTCCCAAAGCCAACCTCTGTTATAGCCGATTTTGAGTTGAAATTCCAGAGAGCAAGCCAATATCGAGTACAACATAGGTCGCTTTTGGCATTAGCGACCTCAGGTATAGTCTATTTTGAGTAGAAATTCCAGAGAGCAAGTTAATATCGACTATAACTGAGGTCACCTTTGGCATTAGCGACCTCAGTTATAGTCGATTTTGAGTTGAATTTCCAGAGAGAAACCCAATATCAACTAAAACTGAGGTCGCCTTTGGCATTAGCGACCTCAGTTATAGTCTATTTTGAGTTGAAATCCCAGAGAGGAACCTAATATCGACTACAACTGAGGTCGCTTTTGGCATTAGCGACCTGAGTTATAGTATATTTTGAGTAGAAATTCCAGAGAGCAAGTCAATAACGACTATAACTGAGGTCGCTTTTGGCATTAGCGACCTCAGTTATAGTCGATTTTGAGTAGAAATTCCAGAGAGCAAGTCAATATCGACTATAACTGAGGTCACCTTTGGCATTAGTGACCTCAGTTATAGTCTATTTTGAGTAGAAATTCCAGGGAGAAAGTCAATATCGACTATAACTGAGGTCGCTTTTGACATTAGCGACCTCAGTTATAGTCGATTTTGAGTAGAAATTCCAGAGAGTAAGTCAATATCGACTATAACTTAGGTCGCTTTTGGCATTAGCGACCTTAGTTATTGTCAATTTTGAGTTGAAATTCCAGAGAGCAACCCAATCACGACTAAAACTGAGGTCTCCTTTGGCATTAGTGACCTCAGTTACAGTCTACTTTGAGTAGAAATTCCAGAGAGGAAGTCAATATCGACTATAACTGAGGTTGCTTTTGGCATTAACGACCTCAGTTATAGTCGATTTTGAGTAGAAATTCCAGAGAGTAAGTCAATATCGACTATAACTTAGGTTCTTTTGGCATTAGCGACCTCAGTTATAGTCAATATTGACTTCCTCTCTAGAATTTCAACTCAAAATTGACTATAACTTAGGTCGCTATTTCCAAAAGCGACCTCAGTTACAGTCGAGTTTGGTAATAATTACAACATATATGATAAGGTTGTATCACTTTAATCGCTATTGGTAAAAACGACTACAAATAGTTGTGGTCGTGAATCCCAATAGCAGCCACAGTATTAATAACCGACTTTCTAATATTTAATAATGACAACTCTCCTGTTTACAATTTATCTCAATCAAATCACCTCATAACCAACTTAATATAAACAACCAAACTGAACATCCAAAATATGAATATGACTGCCAAAAATAATTCATAAGGTACTTCCAATTTTAGGCTATCGACATATAGGCTATCATCATGAGAACAACACTTCCTCTACAAAATGATTCAAACTGTACATATTCCAACATTCTAACAAAATACTTCAACATTGTAACCTATACTTCCAAAAGAATTTCCAAAAATTTGCACAAGTTACATATATCCTATATATGAGATTAGCCTACTCCAACCACATTGAGTAAGACTTCCGAAAGTTTGTTAATATTTACATTCATCAAGTTAAAAACGACGTATTTATGATGTTCCCCGGAGTTCGTGCACCACGACTCTGTGTTCCCCTTTCTCTTCCACGTCAACTTGTCGCATTCAATCTCTCACCCTGCATGTTTCACAATTCCAAAAATTTAACCGAATTTTAGATAACAATTAAAAACACTTGCATGAAATTTAAGCTGAAAAAAACAAACTACGATTATTTATACCACCTGCGACGTACTAGTGCTACCGGATGTTTGTCTATTCAGACAGCGACGTTTATTATTTCCTTTTTCACTACATTCGGAACAAGTTATCCTTGCGGCTGCTCCGTTTCCCACATCCATGTCATTCCGAATGCGCATAGATATAGGTCTACCCTTCCGACATCTTCTAAATGTGTCATCAGCTTTAAGCGTTGGTCCCCATTGAGTAGGCTAGTATGCTTGGTCTGGAATTGGATTGAAAGTTGGCATCCAAGTGCTTAATAAGCAATCCGTAGAATAAAATGGATCGACATAAGGAAGGTAATCCATAGCCCTAGATGCACAAGCTGCCAATGCATGAGAACATGGTAGATGGTAAAGCTGGAATTTCTGGCAGGTACAAGTCCTGGCTCCCAAATCGACAGTATGCAGGTTTCCACCCCTTTGGTGGTTCTTATCAACCCTTATACCAGTTCTAACTTGAAATACACCTGGGCTATGGTGAAACATTATTGCCTCATGCATGTTAGCGCTCTCTCGTCGTTTATCAAGAAGAGCTTGAACACGCGGAGGCCATATATTCCCATCATTGACCATTTTTTTTGTCGCTTTGACGACGTTCGGTAAAGTAGCTATTAAGACGGTAGAATATCATCTCCACAATAGCGGTAACGGGCAAGCTATGAACCCCCTTAACACAGAATTAAATACTTCACTACTATTTGTAGTCAAGATGCCGTACCGACGTCCTCCATCTGCCGCAAATGCTCATTTCTCAATTGGTTTCTCCTTGAGCCAATTAGTCGCCTCAACTTTTACCGACTCAATCTCTATCATTCCTTTTTCTAGTTTTTTTGGCTGATTTTGACATGACACTAATTTAACCTTGTTCCTCAACTCCTTGTTACCAAATTTGGAGGAAAAAAAATGGTAGCAAAATGGCGCATACAGTAATGGTGATAGGTATGTGGCTCATTCCAAGATCTGTTTTCCAGATCCATGCAAGATAGAATACTGACGTGACGATCAGAGATAATGCATAGACCTTGACGGTCAGTTACATAGTATCGAATGCAAATCATGAACCAAGTCCAACTTTCTATACTTTCTGCATCAACTATAGCAAACGCAAATGAAAATAACCGATCACTAGCGTCGGGGGCAACCGCTATTAGTAAACATCCCTTATATATACCATACAAATGTGTTCCATCAATACTTATTACCGGTTTGCAAGATTTAAATCCTTTGATCGAAGCTACAAAAGTCTAGAATAATCTCTTGAATGTCTCCTCACCTGGCCCGGCAGGAACTTTATCCCATTTGACATATGTGCCGAAATTTGAATCTTGTAGTGCAGATAAGAGATAGGGCAACTTCGTATATGCTTCTGCAAATCCACCGTAGAGCCTCTCAATAGCTCTTTGTTTCGCTCGCCAAGCCTTGTTGTAAGAAATCTTGTAATTGACTTGTAACAACACTATCTCAATGATCGTCTTTGGTGTTATTCCTATTTGTGCCCTCACAACATTCAAAATTAGATTTGAAACTAATTTGGAATCAACTTTCTTGCGGTCTTGTGTCAATGTTGGATTGATGCAAATATGAGACCCTTCCAATTTCTTCACAACAAAATATGTCTGTCCAGTTGGAATTATTGCACGAAATCTCCACGGACAACCGGCCTCTACCACATCGGGATTTGCTAATTGTTCCGCCATTGTTCGCACCCTTGGTGCCATTTTACATTTAACGGCAAATATGGTTTTGTTCGACCTAACTGTGACAGTCTCTCGATGTTCCTTGACGGAGAACATTTTCACGGCATGTATCACGGCTTTTTTGCTTGTAAACTTCTGGCCAATGTGCAAGTCACGAGGGTCAGATGAGGTTGAAGACTCTTCACCAAAGTAGTACACTCTGGCAATGTTAGCCAAGTCCACCGGTCCAATATCATGAATGGTTGAAGAGGCCAATTGATTCATGAGGACGGTCCGTTCAACATTTTGTTCCAAATCATGAACATCGTTACCGACATTAACGTTAACATTCACATCATTGATGTGCACATTTTCTTCATCTTCATCGTCACCGTCCTCTACATCTTCCACCTCTTCTTCATATTCTTCATCTTCTATCAAGTCATTGTTAACCAAAGCATGCTCAAAGGTTTCAATAATAAGTTCATTTTTCACAAGATTGCGTATCAAAATGGAAGGATTTGGGATTTCATCTTGTGCAGAACTAGATGTATTTGGATTTGTGAATATGTCATCATGTGGAGGAGACAAGCTTACATGCAACTGAATTAGATCATTGGGAATCATCTGAGAGGTCGGTACTTCGGGTATTGGAGTTGACACACGACCAACCTGTGGACTACGTACGTAAATCTTGGTTTGCTCTATATATAATTCCATTGCACACCAACTACTGTACGGATCATTTGATCTTGCAATCATAGCAACAAGTGAGTCATCATCAACTACAGGTACCGCCATAAAATATGGGCCCCCTCTACCTTTTCCAGCTGCATATCTAGCTTTAATTTGAAAACTCCATTCACCTTTATCCCATTTAGTTACTTCGTATACCTTTTCAACTAATTCTTGCATTTTTATATTACGATTTGCCCAAACTATCTTCGGTTCAACACCTTTATAGCAAAAACCTACTCATGGGTCTCGAACTATTTCTCTCCCGTAATACAACCAAATAGGAATTTTATAGTCCATACATATACTTAGTAAAAAAATTGCATTCAATATACAATCATGAACAAACAATTAAATACATATTAACAAAGATTAACCATGGCATTTAACCAATTTATATTATATTATTTCATGGATCCATGTTTGAAATGAATATTTATACTGTGGCGTGAAAAACATATCCAAATGTTTGTTAATCCTCAAAATTCACAATATTATTACAAGAGAAAGTAGATGTAATATGAATCACTACTCACGATTTCATTTCAAGTGTCACATCCCATACTACATTTTAAATTTTTGTATATGATCCCTAAATCACACTAATCTATCTATATAATATATTTAATGGATCTATGTCTTAAATAACTAGTATATGTCTAAATTAACTGGTATATGTCTAAAATAATGGTTCATGCAAATCCAATGCAAACTAAGCCATATGCAAAATTTATAACACTCCATCTTCACGTCAAGTCCGCACAACCACAATATATGATACAAAAGGTATATTTTATGACACGCTTTTTGCCAACAGTGCAAAAGCAAGTTCCTAAATGAAACGAACCATAAAAGTTTGTATAGGTTTCTACATATATAATAATTGAAATCAGTGTACATTACTTGATAAAGTATAGTTATATCCATGAAGCCATAGGTAACGTGGTCACGGGACTACGTAGAATAAATTTAATTGTAGTACACATGATCACATCCCATTAACAAGAGAGTTCACAACATGCCAAACTAACACAATTCACCTTGAATTAACCAGAAATAGTCGAATGTACATATATCACAATATTTAAGTTCCAATATAACACCTACAATACGAGTTTCAACAACATTCATGAATCAATCAATCAATCAATAAATATTCATCAACCAATCACAATTGCAAGATACTAGGCATACTTTTTTAGGGTTTCCAAATTGGGGATTTCTGAAATCTGTAGTGAGGAGAGTAATTAGGTAGAGATGAAGTATGAGGAGAGAGATTAGGTGGAGATGAATGTAACTCGAATTAATGGGTTTTTTGGGGCAGAAATTAGGGGTTAGGGTTTTGGGAGATAGAGAAGAAGAAAAACAAAATAAGAGAAAGAGAGGGAGACGGTGGGGACGCGCTGAGTCTTAAAAGCGGTGGAGCCCACTTGAGGACGCTATTGGGAATAGCGACCTCAGTTAGACGTAGCCACTATTTTCAATAGCGACCTCAGTTAGTCGGAAGTTGTTTACCAATTTTACATAAGCCTCTCTAAAATCTGCCAAGTGTGGGAGTTTGAGTACAATGTGTTGGTCGTTATTCCCAATAGCGGCATTGTAAATGAAGATGCCGCTATTGGAAATAGCGGTCGCTGCTGACGCGGTGCTGGCTAGCCTACAAACGCTGATAGTTTGGGAGCTGGCCTAAATCACAATTAGTTTCAAAAAGTGGCCTAGTACGGCAAAAATTCTAAAAATTGTGGGTGGCTTATTATTTGGACTTTACAAACTTGTAGGTGGCCTCTATGTAAGAACTCTGTCTTTTCCTCTTTCTTCTCCACCAATTTCCCATCTATCTCCGTCTCTCTCGTCGATCGGCGATTCTCATCTCGATCGTAAGAATCCTTACTTAAATTTCCTATTAAATCTTCATCTCCTCCTAATTTCTTGAGCTAGGGTTTGGTTTGATCTAAGATATTTTCCGTTATTACTTGAATTTGATTAGGGTTTCCAATCGTATACAAAGATCAAGAAGCATGAGTGAGGTATTCGAAGGATACGAGCGTCAGTACTGTGAAATCTCCGCCTCTCTCTCCCGAAAGTGCACGGCGGCTGCTCATCTCGAGGGAGGCAAGACTCCCATCATCTTTTCTACGAACGATTTCTCTTTCAATCAAACCCCTAATTTTGCTCCATCTGTTCACTTTTTCAGAGCAGAAGAAACAAAGGGTTTCCGAGATCAAATCGGGGATCGAAGATGCGGAAGGACTGGTAAGATTTGAGATAATTTTAACCTTTAGTTTTTTTTGGCGAAGATGAAGTGATAATGTTTGGTTTTGTTGTTAGATTCGGAAAATGGATCTTGAGGCGAGGAGTCTGCAGCCGAGTGTGAAGGCGGCGCTGCTGGCGAAGCTGAGGGAGTATAAATCTGATTTGAATAATTTGAAGAGTGAGGTGAAGAGGGCTACGTCGGGGAATTCGAATAATGCTACTAGGGAGGAGTTGTTGGAATCCGGAATGGCGGACACGCTAGCGGTATGAATATGATTGGGAAACTCAGATTTACCTTGCTTTAATATAGATTGTGCTTTTAGGTTAAGCTGCTTATTAGACCTTGGTTGCCTTATGTTTTACCCGTATGGTTTGATTAATGAGGATTAACAATAGGCGAGCAGTATTTTTGTAGATCATCTTTTTCTTGGAAGAGCTGAGAGGTCATTTAGACAACTGTGTCTAGAGTTTAGATGGGCTCTTTAAGTTTTGGGTGTTAAGAGAACAAAAACAATAAGTTATCCTAGAGTATTACTTCTTGGCATGCTTGAACGGTGCAACCCATGTGTTGGCTTTGTTTTCTTTTTGTTGTTAGGTATGTCATATGTGTTGTTTGGATAAAATTACTTGCTTATTTTGTGAGATTGGAAGTATTCAACATCCCAACAACTCTTTTTAGGAAGGTAAGGAGTAGCTTTTGTCTCTGTTCAACGTGTCTATAAAGACCATATTGACTTAATTCGGATGGTTTTAGTTCAGTTTACCTGTGGGTTTACTGTCAAATATTAACCAACTACTAATATGTGTTACTCGTTGCAAGTTTTAGTGTAGTTCAACAATAAACCTCTTTGCTAGTGAGCAAGAGGTCCAGAGTTCAAATCCCGCTTGCACCAAAAAAATCCCCAATTAATACATATATTCAGGGTAGAGTGTGGGTGAGTGGCTACGGTCTCATCCTAGTCTTTGTGACCAACATTCGAGGTGGTTGTATGTGTTTTGAGTCTAATGATGTCCATGAAAAGTGAAAACTTGTTTTGCACCTTATGAAAAAAATGTATTTCGTTTTTCTTTGTGTCCTGTATCTGAGTATTGAATTACCAGGTTATTCAATTTGGATTTTTGATATAGTTCTGGGAATTATTATTCAACCTTGTAAAAATAAATTCATTTTATGTTACTAGCATTTCAAGTTAGATACTTGATTTCATACTGGAAATAGAATACTGGCTGTACTTGAGTTACTAGTAATCATTCTGGTATGAATGTACATAGTGTATTTGTATTACTCTTTTACTCTAAGCTTAGCTCTTTCTGTTTCTGCCAAATAATGTCAAATCATTAGATTATAATTGTCCCATGAAACTGTGGTCTTCATTGTTTCTATGAGATTCTGATCTGGGGGAAATAATGCTTTTTTTTATTTAATACACTGGTTATTGCAGGTTTCTGCTGATCAAAGAGGAAGATTACTAATGTCAACTGATAGATTGAACCAATCTAGTGATAGAGTTAAGGAGAGTAGAAGAACCATGTTGGAGACAGAAGAACTTGGAGTGTCAATTCTTCAGGACTTGCATCAACAACGTCAATCTCTCTTGCATGCTCATAATACTGTATGGTCTTTAGCTCCACAAATTTCCATTTATACTTATTCACACTTGACAGACATGTTTGTTTGTTTGTTAGTTTCTTTGTTTTTCTCATATATAAATAATTTGGCATGATATTCTACTAACTCGTATTAATTCCTTCCTATTTTTGGTTCTATTCTGCTGCAAGTAGTATGGAAAGATCAAGGGAAATATGAATTTGGCTGTTGTCCCGACAGCAAATAGAAAATATAAATCTCCCATGTTACTTGTAGCACTGTGAAATCATTAGGTTAGAAAAAATTTAAGCAGTCGGTTTAGAATTAGTAAACGAAATTATCATTTTAATTTTTGCCATATTGTATTGGACCACCCTAATACCTACCCTTTAATCTAAACATTTTTCGTTGAATTGTTCTATATTGATGTAGATATATTGTTCTGTACTCTTTTGTTGAAATGTGGTATTTTTGATTGAAAAAATTAAGATGCCCTCTGCACTTGTTCTTTGAAAAAGAAGTATTTTTTTCTGCTCCAATATAGTCTAAATTATGAGGGTTTAAGAATGTGAGGAATTGCACTAATGGAAGACTACAGTTTAAATTAGAGCTCTATAAAAAATTTCCCCTGATTATTTAAATTGTTCGTGAATATGATTTGGGGTTATGGTTTAAGGCTTTTGCCTGTAATCTATCATGTCTAAATTAATTGTGTCCGATGCTCAAAGCCTTGTTTAATGGAGAAGCACGAATTAATCTGTACTGCCTGACGAAAGTGTTCTATTCCGTACAGAGGTTAAGAAGGTGCAAGTGCAACCTTAGTTCAAAAGGGATACATGGTTGGTTACCAATCACAACTACATATTAGGGTTTTGCTTAAGTTGTAACAAAGGTTTAATGCTATTAGTTGTGGTAGTATTAGAATAAGCAAACAAGAGATGTGATGGGATATTTATCATTTAGTACAACATAAAGCACAAACTAATTAATTTAGTACTGTGTGATACCTTTATAATATGGTTTAAGGAGTTGAAGTTATGGTTTAAGGTATTAAATAGGCTAAATATAAGAGAAGGACACAAAGTTTTGGGTTAGTTTAAAAAAAGGACACTAAGGTTTCTTTGTTTAAAAAAAGGACACAAAGTTTCAAAAAACTCCACTGGGGTAGTTAGGGTTAGGGTTAGGGTAGGATTTTAAAAAATCACTTTCATTTTTCATTTGTGCTTAAAAAAATCACATTCATCCCTTATTTGTGTTTAAAAAAACATCACTTAATTAACTAATCAGATGTTTAAATAACCCCCCCCCCCCCCCCCCCCCCCCCCCCCCCGAACTAACCCAGTGGAGTTTTTTGAAACTTTGTGTCCTTTTTTTAAACAAAAAAAACCTTAGTGTCCTTTTTTTAAACTGGCCGAAAACTGTGTCCTTTTTTTATATTTAGCCTTTTAAATATGCTATATGCGTTTTAACACCTCATATTGATGCCTATACTCACCATGCCTGAGGCTTATGAGCGATGTTTGTTCGAGGAGCCCCAATGTTTGAAGCTATACAGCATAAAAGAGTCTTCAGTTCTGCTGGCCATGGAACGGCAAGTTGAAGGTCGACTTTGGTTCGTCTTGGTAAATGGTGGGTAACAAACTCACTGGCAAGGGTAACAAACTAATTGGCATGGGTAGAACAGGCATACAAAAGAAATGGGATGGGTAATTTGTCTTCAAGTAAACAGGTAAACATTAAGGGTAAGTGATTAGTTAGCTGATGTGCAGTCAGTGGCACCCTTTGAGTGGGCTCAGTCTGATTCATGATGGGGCCAATATAATACAAAATAATGTACTGTGCTGATGCTGCTTCAGATACGGTGCACTTTTGTAGTTTCACCTCAATAGTGCAGATGTGATCATGCCTGCTCTGATCTTTGAACAAGAGAAGAAAGTGACAAATGATGAAAGTTCTCCACTTCGCATATTAGCAATCCATATCTAAGTGGTGTTGGTTGGTTATAGACTTGTTCTTTCCGCGTCAGTTTTGTTGAAAAGAATGAAAGTAGATATACAGAGTGAAATTGGCTTTCTTAAAATTTAACTTTCTTTTTATCGTGTGTGTATTTCTTCAATGAACTAGAAACTATGGGTACTTGATGTAACTAGCCGTACCTGTACCGGGTACTTATACCGGTACCATGGTGATGGGTACCATACTGGGTATGGCTACGGCAGACAAGTATTTTGGTTTTCTTTTGAAAAATAACTCGATTTGGTCTTTAAAATACTGGTCTGACCACACCCAAACTATTAAAAAAACCTTTTTAGTGTAGTTTATATGGATTATGAAGTATGCCTTGTTTTGTAACTAAAATAGACATGACAGGTATACAACTTTTGTTACAGTTTGATGACTTATTTTTAATAGTTCAAAAGTTTAATGGTGAATGCATTTTGGACTATGAAGCACCGATACGGGTACGGCGATACGCGTACGAGGACACGGGTACGGGGGATACGACAATTTTCTAAAAAGTAGGATACGGGATACGGCGGGGATACGGCTGTGTGTGTGTGTGTGTGTGTATCTTGTTAATAAGGAAATGGTAAATATCTTTCATTAAATATAAATAAGATAATCCATAAAGTAATTGTTCATAAGCATAAGCAATAACATAAGTAAACAAAGCAAGTTCATAAATAATATAACATAAGTAGACAAATCAAATAGTGGGACAAGTTTCAGTCGTATCAAATTGTTGGATAATAAAAATATTGGATACGAGGATGTGCAGGATACGGGGACACGAGTATCCAATACGTACAGGATACGGGAACGGCACCCTCCGTGAAGTATCCGTGCTTCAGAGATTTTGGATTTTTTTTTTAAGGGATAATTTCAGTAAACCCACCCCACTTTTTGCCAGTTTGCAAAAAACCCACCCCATATTTTTGCTATATTATCAGGCTAAAGTAGTTGCGGTTTGCAATCTGGTCACTTTCTCTGTTACATTTAGGGTGTATGGATCGTTATACTCCTACAGTAAGCGACAACACCCATATTTCTCTCGCCCTCTCCCATGCATGTTAATCGGGGGTTTACTTTTTAAAAAAAATATTTTAACCATTATGTGTTCATCCCTTCCAAAAACAAAAGCCTCATAACAAATTTTTATATTTAATTTTTAATCATTATATAATTTTTTAAACATTATGTGATCATCCCCTCCAATTAAAAACAATAGGGGTAGTATAGGAAGAAATACCTCAATAAATAGACAACACACGTGACTACCTTTTTGGACGGAGTATAACAAACCGCAACTACTTTAGCCCAATAGTATAGCAAAAAAGTTAGTATAGCAAACCGCTAAAAAAAGATTGTGGTGGTTTTCGGCAAACTCGCGAAAATTGGGGTGAGTTACTTAAAATTTTCCCTTTTTTAAAGTGTATGGATTCTCTTTTTTGTTGATTTGAATAATATTAAATTATATTTAAAATAATATAGACGTACCCCCCACCCCACTTTTACATGTTTGCCGTATCTTTGTACGAATACCGTACCTACGGTACAAAGCTAATGAAATACATGTAATTTTAATCCTTATTGTTTAAATAGCAGCCCTTTATATCCTATCCTCTGTCCTAGCAAATAAACAAGTTCAAGTGAATTCACATCTCCTATTCTACGTTAGTTTTCAATCCAATCGCCGAACATAGTGACTTCTGTTGTGCCTGCCATGTGCAGTTTTATGGTACTACTAAATTCTCTCGTGAGTTTTGGCTTTTCTTTAATGGTTGTGTTGTCAAATCTTGTTGCAACTAAGCTAGGCTAACCTTGAAACAACAACTAGTTCAGAACAATTTGACATGGCCCTCTCTTTATTGGCACTTTGTATTGTAATTCCTGTATTGAATTGGAATTTTGTTTATTTACAGTTGCATGGAGTGGATGATAACATTGGTAAGAGCAGAAAGATTCTGACGGCCATGTCAAAAAGAATGGACAGGAACAAATGGATCATAGCGGCCATCATTATGGCCCTTGTGCTGGCAATTATCATAATACTGTATTTCAAGCTTTCCCACTAAGCGACTATTGTTCTTCGGGGGAGGTGAATTCATGCTTTATCTGCCTTGTGTGCTCATGTGATTTCCATCAAATGTTGTATATTGAGATTGAAAGTTCACATCTCTTATTGGTCTATCGGTGTGCTGCTCAATTGTTTTTTAAATGGAATGAACAAGTTTCATCACACGCTCCATTTTGTTTAAAATACTTGTAATCTCTCCAACTTGTTGCTTGTGCGAACTGGTACTTCCATGATGTTTTGATGTAAATTTGGTAACATTTAAATGCAACAGAAGCAACATTTAGTGTGCTCTGATGTTTGATCTATAGACCGAATAACTGGGTTTTGCACTTTGCAGGATATGAAAACTTTGCATGACTGTGAATTGAAGTTTGATTCGAGGTAAATATTACTCAATGAGAGGGAATGACTGATTTTCTTGTAACTGAGATCAATGAGGCCGTTGCCATCATTGAAGATTTAGTTGAAGATTTAGTTTGTGTCGTGCGACTGCTGGTATGGCAGAATTTGCTCGAAGAATAGACTGCTGGTATGGCAGAATTTGCTCGAAGAATAGCCGGATGATATGGCCTGACAGTGAATGATCTGGTCAAGCAAGTTTTTGATTGCATAAAAAATTATCCATCAATAGCAAGTGCAGTAAAGTTGATGATATTCAACCTTGGCATTTTTAATATCGGAATTTGCCATATTAGAGCATTACAGCATCTGTAGTTGTTGGCTATTTAGCTAAAATATCTAAAATTTTGCTCGGAGCGTGCTCCAGTTGTTGGCTATTTGTCAAATTTTGGCTTTTGGTGAATAGCGAGCTATATTTGTGCCTGACGAAACATTATTTTTCGTCTGTTAATCGGACGGTATATGATTTATCGTCCAAAATTTTTTATTAATAAAATAATCGAACGGTAAATAATTTACCGTCCATTTTTTTTAAAATTAAAAAAATCGGACGGAATATTTTTTTTTATTTAAAGTTTTGGGACATAATTAAAAAACTTTTAAAAAAACCTCAAAAGGGAAATCATCTACCGTCCTAGGTTTGGGGACAAATTTTTGGGTTTTCTTTTTTGTGAAAATGATCCGCGCCATGAATCTTAGCAGGAATTAGTTGATCAGAGCTAAAGGCATTGTATAAATCTGAAGGTAGATGATGAGAAGCTGAAGCTGAAGAATGTGAAGCTGAAGACTGTAGAAGAACTTCATATATCAGTCCTTATACCTTGCACATAGGTCCCAGGGTTATAATCTTTCTTATAGGGTTTAATTTGTAAATAGGGTGGCATATTAGCGTTTAAGTCTACCAGGTTGGCCAACGATTTTGTCCAAACACGCAATATGCACGTGTAATAGCTCTATAAATAGAGCGTCCTTGTATCCCATCTGAGTGTGAATAAAATTGTTGAATTCTCTTTTGTTCATCATCTCCCTCCTCCTGCGTCTCCATTAGAGCTCAGTCGAAGGGTCGATGCTGAGGAAGAGGAATCCAGCTTTCTCCGTCATCGGAGAGGATCGACCTGGAACAATGGTATCAGAGCATGACTTCGATCCCACTACTGTTGTGGATCAAGAACTCGATCAAGAACCGATTCAAGAAGCTGAGAATCCTGTTAATTTTGGATCTGGACTTCGTTCTGGGTCTGAGGCTAGGGATCTGAATGCGCGAATCTCCGCTAATCATGGCGTTGAGTCTCATAAGCGTTCCAGTTTTGAAGATCGGTTCGATCGATTGGAGTTGGTTTTGGATCGGTTGCTTCAAGAACCAAGAAACGGTCGGAGATCACATCAAAGATGAGACTCTTGGAGTTCCGATAGTAGCGAGGAAGATTATGGAAGAGAACATCGACACTGGAGAGATAAGGAGCGTCGACATCGCTCTTCAAGAAACAGGCAAATACCATGAGGTGAAGTAAGGAATCTTGATCGTTGTGAACCTCAATTTGGGAGAAGAACTTCAAGAAATGAGGAGCAACCATCGGAAGGTAACACCTTCTTTCCAAAACACCCTAAAATTGATTTGCCCAGCATTGATGGAACAAGGGATATAACCAATTGGATATATCACATGGAGCACCACTTCTATACACAGAGGATTAGTGCCTATGATAGACTATCTTTTTGTCTCTACTACTTGAGGGGGGAAGTCTTGCTCTGGTGGAGATGGTTCGAGCAACAAGAAGAGGAAGAAATTGATTGGGGAGTTTTGAAAGCAGAGCTATTACTGCAGTTCGGACCATCGGAGTTAGAAGATCCTGAAGCCACTCTATACAAATTGCAACAGACTAGAACGGTCGCCGATTATCACAAAGAATTTTTGAAATACAGCCAGCTTACCAAGCCTTTGGCTAGATCTTCTTTAGTGAGCTGTTACCTCTCAGGTTTAAGGAGTGAGTTAGGAAAGGAGGTAAAGTTAAAGAACCCTTGTACTGTACTTACAGCTTATAGGGAAGCTATTGCTAGAGAGGATATTCTTGCGGATTAGAAAAGAGTATGGAAATCAAGTTCTTTTACCAAAAGCAATGTGAATCACGCAAGCTATAAGCCTGCAATGCCTTCTTCAATGTCAACTCTAACAAACGGTAGGGGTAACTTTGAGAACACTAGGCAAACTCAGTCGACTGCTGTTCCCAAAGGTAAGGATCAACAATTTGTGCAATTTATGAAAGAAAGAAGAGAAATTTGTGAGAGGACACAAGTGTGCAGGGCGTTCCTTCATGCAAATGATAGGGTCTTGTGAAAGTAGTGTGTTTATGCAGATGGTAGGTGCTTTAGATGATGATACTGATGAGTCAATGGAGGGGTCAGATGAGGATCTGAGTCCTCTCGCAATTGAAGGGGTTAATGGAACTAAACAACTGGAGAGTTTTCAAGAAACAGAGAAGGAGGGTGCAGCTATTTCTTTAAACACATTCATGGGTAGCACAACCCCCAGGACTTTTAGAGTTCAAGGCACTCTCTCTTCTCATTCCGTTTGTGCTCTTCTTGACACAGGTGCTTCCCACAATTTCATCGATGAAAGCATTGTGAAGAGGGCTAAATTGCCTGTCAACCCTCAAATACGGCTGGATGTAACTGTGGCAAGGGGAATTCTCTTGAAGGGAATGGGGTTATGTGAAGGAGTACCTTTTGTTTGTCAGGGCATTCCAATTATAGTTGACTTTTATGTCCTAGCTATGGATACTAGCCAATTAGTGCTTGGGGCACAGTGGATTGAGACGTTGGGCGATGTTGTATGGAATTTGAAAGCAAAGAAAATACGATTTGAACTTGATGGTCAGCAAAGAACTTTGTTGGGTATACCACCTCAAGAAATGGAGTTAGCTACTACCAAGACCATGACCAAAGCTCTTTTAGAGTCTAAGTCAGGTTGGTTACTTCAAATGGTGGGTGTTTCTTCGGAAGCACCTGTTCGACATGTTGTCCCTGCAAAGCTACAACAAATATTAGATTGGTATCGAGAAGTGTTCAAAGAAGATGTGGGTCTCCCTCCGCAAAGGAGTTTTGATAATACAATTCCCTTTGTTCCTGGAGCAAACCCTGTGAGTTGCGACCTTACAAGCACCCATGGCATCAAAAGAATGAAATTGAGCGACTAGTTCATGAGATGTTACAAGCTGGTATTATACAACCCAGTCACAGTCCATATTCTTCTCCTATTGTAATGGTTAAAAAACCTGATGGAAGTTGGCGTCTATGTATTGACTATAGGGCTTTAAATGATATTACGGTGAAGAACAAATTTCCCATTCCTGTGATTGACGAACTTTTGGATGAACTACATGGAGCTACAATCTTCAGCAAATTGGATCTACGAAGTGGTTACCATCAAATTAGAATGCATGATGCCGATGTGCACAAGACCGCATTTTGCACTCATAAGGGTCACTATGAGTTCCTCGTAATGCCTTTTGGGTTAACCAACGCTCCATCTATCTTCCAATCTCTTATGAATTCTATCTTCAAACCCTATGTAAGACAGTTTGTATTAGTGTTCTTCGATGATATTTTGGTCTATAGTAACAACTTGAAGACACATTTGGAGCATTTAGCGTTAGTGCTACAGGTGCTCAGGGATAATCAGCTTTTTGCTAAGCTAAGTAAATGCTCTTTTGGAGTAAATGAAGTGGAGTATTTGGGTCATGTTGTATCATCTCAGGGGGTGGCAGTGGATCAAGGAAAAATCAAGGCCATTGTGAACTGACCTACTCCGAAGTTTTTGAAAGCTTTAAGGGGTTCTTGGGTCTCACACGGTATTATCGAAAATTCATTGCAAATTATAGTTCATTGGCATGGCCTTTAGTAAAACTGACTAAAAAAGGTATTTTTCATTGGCAAGAGGAGTCGCAAGTAGCTTTAGAGCACTTAAAAGTGGTTCTATCTTCTTCCCCAGTTCTTCGACTCCCCAATTTTGGATTGCCTTTTGAGCTTGAGTGTGATGCCAGTGGTACGGGGTTGGGAGCTGTTCTTCAATAAGAGAAGCACCCTATAGCATTCCTTAGTGAAGAATTAAAGGCAAAAGTAGGTTGTTATCAACTTATGAAAATGAAATGTTGGCTATTCTATTAGCTGTCAAAAAATGGCGTCAATATCTCTTGGGAATGCAATTTATAATTCATACTGACCATAAGCCATTGAAGTATCTACTTGAACAACGATTGTATACGGAGGCACAACATTTGTGGTTGCTTAAATTACATGGGTATCAATTTCGAGTAGAATACAAAAAGGGAAAGGACAATGTGGTTGCAGATGGCCTTTCATGACAATTTGAGGATGGAGTTGAAGCTTCTTTGTCTCCTATGTCAGTTGTTACACCTGTATGGTTGGATCAAGTTCGGCAGCTCATGATATCGGACCCATTTTATGCTACAATAAAGCAACAAATTGCAGATGGCCTTGATGACAGATTGGCTGTGGTCGATGGGGTGTACTATTAAAAAGGAAGGGTTCTCTTGAGTCCTACTTCTATAGCTAAACACTTGTTCTTAGAAGAAGTACATTGCACTCCGAAAGGAGGACATATGGGAATTGATAAGACTTGGCTTCAACTAAAACAAGTTTTCTATTAGCAAGGTATGAGAAAAGATTTGAGAAATTTCATTCGTTCCTGCTATATTTGTTAGCGCAACAAATACCTTAGTACTTCACCTGCGGGTCTCTTACAGCCTCTTCCTATCCCTGATGAAATATGGGATGATATTAGTATGGATTTTGTTGAGGGGTTGCCTAAGAGTGCAAGATTTACTACCATTTTTGTTATAGTTGATAGGTTGTCGAAATTCTGCCACTTCCTTCCTCTTTTGCACCCTTACACAGCTAAAACAGTAGCCACAGTACTCTTTAAACATGTGATCAAACTCTATGGGTTTCCTAAGAGTATAGTTAGTGATAGAGAGGCCGTCTTCACTAGTATTTTTTTTTTTTGAATCCTCTCCGATGACGGAAAGAGCTGGATTCCTCTTCCTCGGCATCGACCCTTCGACTGAGCTCTAATGGAGACGCAAGAGGAGGGAGATGATGAACAAAAGAGAATTCAACAATTTTATTCACACTCAGATGGGTTACAGGGTGCATATTGCGTGTTTGGACAAAACCATTGGCCAACCTGGTAGACTTAAACGCTAATATGCCACCCTATTTACAAATTAAACCCTATAAGAAAGTTTATAACCTGTTGATTCTTGATGTTGATGATCACAACACACTGCAACATGTGTCTATGCTATACAGCTATAATTGCAGGTTGTACACACAAAAGACTATTCAGCTGAACAACTGAACAAGCACAAAAGCTCCAGATAAAGATAAGACTCAAGACAAGACTCAAGACAAGACTCAAGACTCAAATCAAGACTCAAGACTCAAGACCTCAAGCTCAAATGTGTCAATAAATTGTCATGTCTTGTAAACAATGTAATTTTACTTTTGTTGAGTCTTAGTATGTTGTAAAGCCTTGTCACACACACATACACTCACTATTTTATAATGTGTGTTTTTCAAAAACAACAAAAAAGAGTCAAAACAGTTTGAAATAATTTAACTGTTGAGTACCAGTCGACTGATGCCTCTGGCAGTCGACTGACAGTACAAAACTGTTTAAATTTATTCAAACTCTGACCAGTCGACTCATTATGGCAACCCAGTCGACTGTTCGAGTGCTTTTGACCGTTTTCTATTTTCAAAATCGATTTTTCAAATTCAAAAGCTTTAAGATCCATTGGTTGACAGTTGGAATAACTGTCTCCCAACGTCCAGGAGATCTAACTCTATAAATAGAGTTCAGATCTCACTGAAAAGATCATACAACACTTTTTAAGATTCCGAGCATTCTTGAGATTTCTAAGAGAAAAAGTGAAAAAGCCTTCAAAGTTTCAAATCTCTGGTTCTCTACACTCAGTCCAGTATAACAACGATTTCGTTCTGGACTGGGTATAGAAGTCGACCTATTTTTAGCCACGTTCTACAACACATAACACCAACAAGGCTATAGGTTGACTGTAAGATTTTTTATTGTTTCCTTTTGCTCTCGGTTGGAGAGTTAGACTCTAGGGTGTAGAGTCGGTCGTTTCACTCTTGGTAGTAGAGTGGGTCTGCTTTCTCTGGTTGAGAGAAAGGTCTACGGGTTAGACAAGGTTGTTGTCTTAACGCCGTAGGGTATTCTTGTAAACTTGTTTTTCAAGAATAGTGGAAATCTCAAGTGGGTTGCTTGGGGACTGGATGTAGGTCGGAAGGACCGAACCAGGATATATCGTGTGTATTCTGTGATTGGTTGTCTTGATCTTGCATTTACTTTTTGTTTACTTAAGTTCTGTGACACTTGTCTGGACAGTCGACTCCTTGCACTATCAGTCGAGTGGTCAGTCTCGTATAAGTTGTACATTAACTGTGTCTTCAGTCGCCTGTCTCATCTTTAAGTCGACTGCACAGAGTTGTTTATATTTGCTTTTATTTGGTCATATCAGTCGACTGGTTCACAACTAAGTCGACTGCACCGAAGAAAAATTTATTTATTCCGCAGTTTTTTAATTAACACTATTCATCCCCCCTCTAGTGTTTGTTACCTCGCCTACAGGATCCAACACTTGGTATCAGAGCAAGGTTTACAGGCTATGGCAACTACTTCAAATGCTAATCAATACAATGAAGGCCAATCTACACAACGGCCACCGCTCTTCGATGGAATGAACTACAATTATTGGAAGTGCAGAATGAGAATCTACCTCCAATCAATCAACTACGAAATATGGCACATGACGGAGACGGAATTCACTGCTCCTACTATACCATATGCACAATGGAATGATGATCAAAAGAACCAAACTATGAACAATGCCAAAGCAATGAATGCATTATTTTGTGCACTCACAAAGGAAGAGTTCAACCGTGTATCAAATGCTACAACCGCACATCAAATTTGGCATACACTCGAGGTAACGCATGAAGGGACAAATAAAGTTAAAGAGTCTAAAATCTCTGTTCTTGTTCACAGGTTTGAGATGTTCCGAATGAAGGACAAGGAGACTGTGTCCGAGATGATCACTAGATTTACTGATATCACAAACTCTCTTGTGGCACTTGGAAAAACTTACACTCAAGCAGAGATGGTTAGAAAAGTCCTTCGTACCTCACTCCAGAATGGGAAAAGAAGACCACGGCAATAGAAGAAGCAAATGATTTGTCACAACTTTCTCTTGAGAATCTTGTGGGAAATCTCATGGTATACGAGATTCAACTTGAAGATCGAAAGAGGGATGCAGAATCACACCAAGCAAAGAAGAAATCATTGGCTTTTAAAGCCATGATAAACTCGGAAGATGAGAAAGAAGATGAAGAGGAGATAGCAATGTTCACTCGAAGATTCAAAAAATTCTTAAAGAAGGGTAAGTTTAATTCCAAAAATAGAGATTCTAATGACCCTCCTACTTGTTTCAGGTGCAATAAAACAGGTCACATGAAGAAGGATTGTCCCCTAGAAAATGCAAAAAACAAGAAAAAACCATCCAACTTCAAGAAGGACAAATACTCAAAGAATAAGTTTGCCAAGAACAAGAAGGCCTATCAAGCAACATGGGATGATAGTGATTCGTCTTCCGAAAAAGAAACGGATGAAAACAATGAAGTGGCAAACATGTGCTTTATGGCCTCACAAGATCATGTAAGTAATGACTTCGAATCAGAAGATTTACTTGATGCCTTTAATAAAATATTTCAAGAATTGAAAAAGGAAAAGATTAGAGTTAAGAATCTAGAGAAAGTTAATCAAACACTTTCTCAAGAAAATCTTAACCTTGATAAGAAAGTGAAATCTTTAAATTCTCGCATTGCAAGTTTAGATACTGATCTTGAGTCTCTCAAAAAGAATTACGAAGAGATATCAAAGAACGTATCTAAGTTTAACAAAGGCAAAGAGAATTTAAATGATGTCCTTCATCATCAAGTAAAATCTAGTCAAAAATACGGTCTTGGTTTCAAAAATTCTTCTATAAAAGAATCTTCTGCTAAAAACACTAGTAGAAACAAATCAGCATCTATTTCTAGTGTTACACACAAATTATATGAATTTTTTGAAAAGCCTAAAGTAGTAAATTCTAGTGATAAAAGCAAGTGTGACATTCGGTTAAGTCGACTGAGCCCATCTATCAGTCGTCTGTCCAGAGGAATTGAATCTTATTCAACAAGATCAAAACCTCATATAAGTCGACCTAGTGTACCATCCAGTCGACTGACTCACACTAGAAGTCGACTGAAGGACACTGTCAAGTCGACTGGACAGAACAAGTTTGTATGGGTTCCAGTCAACTTAAATCAGAATGATAGAATTGCGTATATTACTTCATATGTATTAAATGTGTGTAATTCTATTAACTATATTCCTGCTTATGGAGGAAGATCAAACTCTTCATGGGTTTGGTTTTCCCCAAACTAATATATTTTGGACCCAATGAAAAGGGCACCATATTTACCTTGAAAATTTTATAGGTACCCAAGAAAAATCGCTGGATACTAGACAGCGGGTGTTCAAAACATATGACAGGACATGCCAACCTTCTATCCACCATTCAAAGCATAGATGGAGGAACTGTTACCTTTGGTGATAACAACAAAGGCAAAGTCATAGGTATCGGCATGGTTGGTAAAAATTCTAACCCAACTATAGAAAATGTTCTGTTAGTTAGTGGTTTAAAGCATAATCTATTAAGTATTAGTCAATTGTGTGATAAAGGGTATAAAATAGTATTTGAAAAAGATGCATGTTTGATTTATGACTCTACTATACAAAATATTATTTTTCAAGGTTTTCGTAAAAATAATATTTATGAATTGTGTTTGAATGCAGTTGAATTTTCAAATGATTTTTGTTTAATAACTTCTAACAATGAATCTTGGCTATGGCATAGAAGATTTGGACATGTGAACATGAAGAATCTCTCAAAATTATCTAAGTATAACCCAGTTAAAGGACTGCCAAAACTATCCTTTAAAAAGGATAAGTTATGTGATGCATGTCAACTAGGAAAACAAATCAAATCCACTTTTAAAACAAAAGAAGTAATTTCTACTAGTAGGCCGCTCGAATTAATTCATATGGATTTATTTGGCCTTACTAGAGTTGCTTCGTTAAATAAACGTAGATATGTATTTGTTTTAGTAGATGATTTTTCAAGATTCACTTGGACATTCTTTTTAAAACATAAAAATGATGCTTTTGATGAATTTGCAAATTTTAGTAAACGTATTCAAAATCAAAGATCTCTAACCATAGTCACTATTAGAAGTGATCATGGTAGAGAATTTGAGAATGAAACATTTACAGAATATTGCAACAAGAATGGTATAACATATTCATTTGCATTTCCTAGAGCTTCACCACAAAATGGAGTGGTTGAAAGGAAGAATAGGACTTTGTAAGAATGTGCACGTACCATGCTTGTTGAAAGCAATTTACCAAAGCACTTTTGGGCTGAAGCTGTTACTACAGCTTGTTATGTTTTAAATAGAATTCTTATAAGACCTAAGCAAAAGAAGACTTGTTATGAGTTGTTTTTTAACAAAATTCCTAAAGTCTCTTACTTTAAGACATTTGGTTGTAAGTGTTTTATTCTGAACACAAAAGATAATTTAGACAAATTTGATCCTAGATCTAATGAGGGTATCTTTTTAGGATACTCAAATAGGAGTAAAGCATATAGAATTTTCAATAAGTCTACAATGACTATTGAAGAGTCAATGCATGTTACATTCGATGAATCTCTACCTTCATCAAATTTAAATAAAGATGATGAATCGGATTCATCACCTTTAAATAATGTGATTAAATCTTTAGAACAAACTAGTCTGGCTGATAAGTCGACTGATAAGGACTCCCAGTCGACTGAAGTTAAGCAGTCGACTGAAGAACCTGTCAAGTCGACTGATCCTATTGTGATATCTTCAACTTTACCAAAATCTTTTGTTGAAGTTAAAGATCATCCTCATGAATTAATAATTGATGACATCTCCCATGGTATTCAGACACGTTCACATGTTAATATGATTTCTCATACAACATTCTTGTCGAATTTTGAACCGAAAAATATACAAGAAGCTTGTGAAAATGAATTTTGGATGAATGCCATGCAAGATGAATTAAACCAATTTATAAGGAATGATGTATGGGATTTAGTTCCACGACCTCTTGATCAGACTATTATTAGTACCAAATGGGTATTTAAAAATAAGTTAGATGAATCAGGACAAGTTGTAAGGAACAAAGCTAGATTAGTTGCTCAAGGGTATAATCATGAAGAAGGTATAGATTTTGGTGAAACATATGCTCCCGTTGCTAGACTAGAATCAATTCGTATTTTATTAACTTTTGCTTGTTTCATGAATTTTATACTTTATCAAATGGATGTTAAAAGTGCTTTTCTTAATGGGTTTATTAAAGAAAATATTTATGTTAAACAACCACCGGGTTTTGAACATGAACAATTTCCAGATCATGTTTATAAATTGAAAAAGGCTTTATACGGTCTTAAACAAGCACCTCGTGCTTGGTATGATCGTCTGAAAACTTTTCTTTTAGAAACAGGATTTGAAATAGGTAAAGTAGACACTACTTTGTTTATTAAAAGAGTTAAGAATGATATCTTAATCATACAAATATATGTTGATGATATAATTTTTGGTTCTACTAATAATAATCTATGTCAAGAGTTTGCTAACACCATGAAAAACGAGTTTGAGATGAGTCACATGGGTGAACTCAATTATTTCCTTGGACTTCAAATTAAACAGTCCTCAAATGGCATATTTATTAATCAAGGAAAATATGCAAAGGAACTACTCAAACGGTTTAACATGGATAGTACAAGTAGTAAATCCACACCTATGGCTACTACTACTACCCTTGACAAAGATATATTAGGTAAGAGTGTTGACCAAAAACTCTATCGAGGTATGATTGGTTCACTCTTATATATTACCGCAAGTAGACCAGATATTATGTTCAGCGTATGTTTATGTGCTAGATATCAATCTAGTCCTAAAGAGTCTCATTTAAAAGCTGTGAAATGAATTTTAAGATACATTAAAGGCACATCTGAATATGGTTTATTTTATCCACGCACCGATAATTTTCAACTTTTGTCATATAGTGATGCTTATTTTGCTGGTAGTAAAACTGATCGCAAGAGCACTAGTGGGACATGTCACTTTTTGGGATATTCACTAGTTTCTTGGTGCAGTAAAAAGCAAAATTCCGTATCCCTATCAACCACAGAAGCTGAGTATATTGCTGCAAGTTTGGCATGTGCACAAATCTTGTGGATGAAACAAACTTTATTAGATTATGGTATTTCATTTGACAAACCTTCAATTATGTGTGATAATACCAGTGTAATTAATTTATCTAAAAATCCGATTCAACATTCACGTACGAAACATATTGATATTCGACATCATTTTCTACGTGATCATGTTTTAAAAGGAGATATATCTTTAGACTTTATCTCTACTGATAAACAAGTAGCAGACATCTTTACCAAACCCCTTAAAGAAGATACTTTTATTAACTTAAGAAGAGAACTAGGAATATGTAATTTTATTGACATTTGTTAAAAATTTCTCTGTTAAGTCGACTGTGTTTTGAGTAAGTCGATTGTACTGTATTTTAATATATACCTATTTTGTTCTCTGACCAGTCGCCTGATCCTTAATACAGTCGACTGATCAGCAGATATAAAATTTTTTTTTTCTCTTCTCGACTAAGTCGACTGCTATACCCTACCAATCGACTGTCGCGAGTTCAATAGTCTTCAGCAACGACTCATCACAGCTTTTGAGATAAAATCTCATCTCTTTTCACCCGTGACTACTCATATTAGCCGTCGATCTCTATTCTCTCAATCTCAACCTTTAATCTTTAGTTAAAATCCCCTTTAACAGCCCCTTTCTTCACTTTTACCGTTCTCAGTTTTTCACCCAAATTTCAAAACCCTAATCTGAGAAGAAGGAGAAGTCGACTCAATCTGCTGCTGTTGCTCGACTCAGTGCTGATTTTTCTCTCTTTCTTTGGTAAAATCCTTCCTACTCCCTTTTTGTTATGGCTCCTAAGCGTTCTAAGAGGTCTCATGAGGCTAGCTCATCTCAAGATTACTCACAATATTTGTTGAGTCCGGATCTATTAGAACGTTGGCAATTAATGTGTAGCATTATTATTTTTCCGGGTCGGTTTGTCAATTTTGGTGATTTGGATAGGTTTAATCTTGTACCCTTATTCCAAAATTGTAGTCTCTATGATTATCTCTCCTTAGTTAATCAACCCGACTATTACCCATAACTAATTTATCTCTTTTATACGAACATGAGAGTTGTCCAATTAAGAGATGGAGATGTTGTGATTCGTTCTTCAGTCAAAAATACCAAAATGACTCTCACACCCAAGAGAATCAATCAAGTAATGGGTATTGATGACGAGGGACTTGATCTCGGTGACATTATCCTTGATGATTTTTCTATCTTATCTAAAATATTTTTACCAAATCAAGGACCCCCAATGACAAGTAAAAACATAACTCCTGTTGCAAAATTAGTTGCTAGAATACTTGCTTATAACATTCTTCCCAAAAGAGGAAGTTATGATCAGTATTCGATGGAATTGCAACAAGCTGTTTATGCCATTTTTGGTAAAATAGCTATTAATTGGGGTCGTGTCATTTTCTCTAAACTTCAACAGCATCATATTCATTTCCTAGCCTTTGGAGGACTTCTTACCAGGGTCTTTGAAGCTTATGATATTGATCTCGACTCCGAGACCAATGTCGTTAAGCAATATGAATGCTTCGATTGTGCTAGTTTAGCACGTATGAAGCTTCTTGATCCTGCTCCTAGAACAACCCTTAGGTCTCCTCCTCCTTCTCAAGTTCCTTTGGCTTCTAGTGCTAGACCTTCAGCCTCCTCTAGCTCCTCTCTTCCCCATGCTAGATATGAAGATCCAGGTACTCTCTATGAATGTGTCAATTATCTTATGAGACATTCAGTCAATGTTAATTCTCAGCTTCAATCCCTTGACTCCAAAATTGATCACCTAACCGGTCTCTTCACTTCTCAAATTCACCCTCCTTCTCAAGCTGCTGATGAAGACTCCGAAGAGGACGATTGAAGATTATTTTTCGTTATTATGTAATTTTTCTTTTATGGTCTTTTCTATGTATTGAAGAACTTATTAGCTTATGTATGAGACATTTTCTTTTATGCAAAAGACTGGTTATTTTGTGTTTTTGTTGATGACAAAGGGAGAGAAATATCTCTCTTATTTATTTATGTTTATCTGTGTGTTTAATTGTTTCACTGGTAAGTCGACTGCTTTTCACTGGTAAGTCGACTGCTAAAAATGTCACAGTCGACTGATGTTACTGTATTTTGTGATATTACTGTGTTTATGTTTTTATCTGTTCAGCCGACTGCCTCTATGTTTTCAGTCGACTGTTAACATCTATTTTATGTATGCATATTGTGTTTTTAATAGGGGGAGCTTTTAAAACCTATGCTTGTATTTTTCTATATAAATTGTTATCAGCTATTGTGTTGTCATCATCAAAAAGGGGGAGAATGTTGATTCTTGATTTTGATGATCACAACACACTGCAACATGTGTCTATGCTATACAGCTATAATTGCAGGTTGTACACACAAAAGACTATTCAGCTGAACAACTGAGCTCCAGATAAAGACAAGACTCAAGACAAGACTCAAGACAAGACTCAAGACAAGACTCAAGACTCAAATCAAGACTCAAGACTCAAGACCTCAAGCTCAAATGTGTCAATAAATTGTCATGTCTTGTAAACAATGTAATTTTACTTTTGTTGAGTCTTAGTATGTTGTAAAGCCTTATCACACATACATACACTCACTATTTTATAATGTGTGTTTTTCAAAAACAACAAAAAAGAGTCAAAATAGTTTGAAATAATTTAACTGTTGAGTACCAGTCGACTGATGCCTCTGGCAGTCGACTGACAGTACAAAACTGTTTAAATTTATTCAAACTCTGACCAGTCGACTCATTATGGCAACCCAGTCGACTGTTCGAGTGCTTTTGTCCGTTTTCTATTTTCAAAATCGATTTTTCAAATTCAAAAGCTTTAAGATCCGTTGGTTGACAGTTGGAATAACTGTCTCCCAACGTCCAGGAGATCTAACTCTATAAATAGAGTTCAGATCTCACTGAAAAGATCATACAACACTTTTTAAGATTCCGAGCATTCTTGAGATTTCTAAGAGAAAAAGTGAAAAAGCCTTCAAAGTTTCAAATCTCTGGTTCTCTACACTCAGTCCAGTATAACAACGATTTCGTTCTGGACTGGGTATATAAGTCGACCTATTTTTAGCCACGTTCTACAACACATAACACCAACAAGGCTATAGGTTGACTGTAAGATTTTTTATTGTTTCTTTTTGCTCTCGGTGGGAGAGTTAGACTCTAGGGTGTAGAGTCGGTCGTTTCACTCTTGGTAGTAGAGTGGGTCTGCTTTCTCTGGTTGAGAAAAAGGTCTACGGGTTAGACAAGGTTGTTGTCTTAACGTCGTAGGGTATTCTTGTAAACTTGTTTTTCAAGAATAGTGGAAATCTCAAGTGGGTTGCTTGGGAACTGGATATAGGTCGGAAGGACCGAACCAGGATATATCGTGTGTACTCTATGATTGGTTGTCTTGATCTTGCATTTACTTTTTGTTTACTTAAGTTCTGTGAAACTTGTCTGGACAGTCGACTCCTTGCACTATCAGTCAACTGGTCAGTCTCGTATAAGTTGTACATTAACTGTGTCTTCAGTCGCCTGTCTCATCTTTAAGTCGACTGCACAGAGTTGTTTATATTTGCTTTTATTTGGTCATATCAGTCGACTGGTTCATAACTAAGTCGACTGCACCGAAGAAAAATTTATTTATTCCGCAGTTTTTTAATTAACACTATTCACCCCCCCCCTCTAGTGTTTGTTGCCTCGCCTACAGGATCCAACAAAACCCAGGTCCGATGTTCAAGGTATAATGACTGATATATGAAGTTCTTCTACAGTCTTCAGCTTCACATTCTTCAGCTTCAGTTTTTCATCGTCTACCTTCAAATTTATACAATGCCTTCAGCTCCAATCAGCTGATTCCTGCTGAGATCCATGGCGCGGATCATTTTCACAAAAAAGAAAACCCAAAAATTTGTATAAGCTCCCTTCTTGAACTACCAAGTGTGCAGGGCATTCAAGAGGGGATCCATGGGCGGATCATTTTTACTCAATAGCTTTTAACTTCATTTTCCCCACAGTTTTGATAATTAGATCACATTTCCTTACAAACAATTGAATATATAGTTCTCAAATCATAGCCAATTATGCTATGTTCAAGAACACAATTAGAACTATTATGATTAATTGTCTCATTTGTTAAACTCAACTTATACATGCGATTGACAATATATGCACATTATAAGAGTTAATACAAGATTACACATTTTACAAAACTGTTTGCTTTCTCTAATGGTTCTAACAATGTCCACCTGCTCATACACACTGAGCGAAGAGTTCTTTCTTTTATTCATTCTTCATCATCTTCATGATGCTCCCTCCTAAGTTGCAGACATTTGTTATACATCTTATACATCAAAAAAATTTATTTTATTTTATTAGAGAAGCAAATATATGATCTCACGCAAACTGCAAACAATGGTGTCAAAAGTTCGACGAAAATCTCTCCATACCAAGCTGTATATGGTAAGAATCCTCCAAATGTCTTGCCCTATGTCCCAAAAACTGCTAGAGTCCAAGCTGTCGAGGACACACTTCTTTCAAGAGATATGATCTTGCAATTGCTTAGAGAAAACTTGGTTAAAGCCCAAAGTCGGATGCAGATAAAAGCTAATTCTCATCGATCTGATAGAGAATTCTCTGTGGGTGATTGGGTGTATTTGAAATTGCAGTCCTATAAGCAAGTATCGGTAGGGGGAAAACGTATACACAAGCTCTCCGCTTTATACTATGGTCCCTATGAAATTCTGGAAAGAATAGGTGCTGTAGCTTATAAGCTCCGCCTGCCTGATGAGTCACGTATCCACAATGTATTTCACATTTCTTAACTAAAGTCATTTGTGGCAAGAGATCGTACTGCTATGTCTTCATCTGCGTTACCTGAATAATTCGTGGAAGAAGCTCCTACCCCTGTCTTTGTTCTTGATCGTCGCATGGTTCCAAAGAGGGGAGTTGCGATTACAGAGGTATTAACTCAGTGGAAGCATTGTCATGAGAGCGATGCAACTTGGGAGAGTTATTGGGATCTATATTGGCGATTCCCAGCCTTCCGCGATGCCCTGGAATCTTTTAAAGGGGGAAGTATTGATCCACGCCATGGATCTCAGCAGGAATTAAATGATCGGAGCTGAAGACATTGTATAAATCTGAAGGTAGACAATGAGAAGCTGAAGCTGAAGAATGTGAAGCTGAAGACTGTACAAGAACTTCATATATCAGTCCTTATACCTTGCACATCGGTCCTTGGGTTATAATCTTTCTTATAGGGTTTAATTTGTAAATAGGGTGGCATATTAGCGTTTAAGTCTACCAGGTTGGCCAACGGTTTTGTCCAAACACGCAATATGCACGTGTAATAGCTCTATAAATAGAACGTCCATGTAACCCATCTGAGTGTGAATAAAATTGTTGAATTCTCTTTTGTTCATCATCTCCCTCCTCTTGCGTCTCCATTAGAGCTCAGTCGAAGGGTCGATGCCGAGGAAGAGGAATCCAGCTCTCTCCGTCATCGGAGAGGATTGACCTGGAATAGAAAATGTCACTATCAACAAGCAAAAAAAAAATTTGAAGGTTTTTTTATATATATAAAACATCGGAGAGGAAATGATTTACCGTCCATCCTATTAAGATTTCGAAAAGCCCAATTGTGGGCAGGTTCGGATTGTGTTGGGGTGTTAAGCGGGCCTGGCCCGGCCGGGTTGAAAACCCCAAATGTCGATCCATCCGACCCGCCAACCCATTCGGGTCGAACCCGTTTGGGGTCGGGTCGGGTCGCGGGTTGGCATTCAGGTTGAGAGTGAGTTAGTTTTTTTTTAAAAAAACTTTTTTAAAAACATTTTTTTAACTATATGATTTTATTTTATTTTCACAAGTGCAACTAATAAATATATAAGAATGAAACTGTAAAAGTATGAATAAAAATTGTATATATTATTTAATTTAACTTTTATGATTTTTTTACAACTTTTTACATACAAATATAACTAGAATACTTTCTATTACTTGTATAATACAAGTAATAGATTAGAAAGATAGAAACTATAAAAAGAGCATACAATATGTTTTGAATTATATATTTGAGAGGATAATCAGAATCTACTGTTGTTGTTGTTGTTGTTGGTCCCTACTATTGTTGTTGTTGTTCTTTAGGTGAGTTGCTTCTACTTGTTGACATGTCGACCCCGATTCCTTGACTCCTATCTTCAGCCTTCATCCAATCTTCCGTGCACACGAGCATCTCCAATGATTGGGGCTTCAAGCGATTCCTGTAATATGTTAGAACTCTGCCACTTGTAGAAAATGCACTTAGCAGATTTTTAGCCATATGTTTAAGAATATTATAAAGATGTTCATATTCTTTCCACCATTGTAGGCTTGTAACATATCAATCTTGGTATTAAAACTCTCACTATCTTGTTGATAATACAAATTTAATTTATTTGGTTGATTAGTCATAGATTTTTTTGATTGAATTTGAGCAAGTAAATGAAAAGTGGCATCGTCTGATTTATTCTTACCCTTACCTCTAGAAGTAGTAGAAAAAGAAGTAACTATATTAGTTGTACTATTAGATGCAAAATTTTTATCATAATAATCATATAAGTTATTCAATATCGATCAAAGCTAGCTAAAAATTCATCGCAATCAATTTCAGATTCATCTCCAAGTAAAATACATTACATATCAATCAAACTCCTCGTGCCCGCTAATTTGAAACGAGAATCCAGAAAATTAGTAAGTAAATACAACATAGGAGGAGAATTAAAATACTTCAAAATTTTAGTGTATGCAGGTTTAACAATATGACCAATGTAAATATCATCAATCATTTCTTGAAAAATTTGCATCATAGTAATTAGTAAAATAAAAATACTACTAGATGTAGAAACATATGATTTTAAAATTTTCAAAGTTGAGGTTTTAAAGGGTTCTTGTCACGCCCCGCTTCCCAAAAATACGAAATACGAGCACGTAACAAAAGCCCCGCGAATGATTTTCGTCATCCATAAGCTGTTCAAGAATTCTTTACAACATATCACAGAAATAATCAGAGTCGGAAGCCAGAAATGTCAACCACATGCACATATGAACCAAATACCAACAAGAATACTTGAAATAAAATATATTAATCTCAAATAGTCATGATCTGAAATACACAAATAATCCTGGGTCACATTGCCCAAATACAAAAATAAATCAAAGTCTCAAAATACAATTATTGTCCAAAATAAGCAACAAGAATAATAATAACAAAATTCCAGCATCCAGTACATCATGTCACCAATACCGTCTGGAACAAGTCCTCCAAAATCTGCAATACAACGAATGCAGAAAAGAGGAAAAGAGAAAACACAAGTACCCGTTAATTGCAAGTCACGGGTCACAAATAGAGTAGGATACAAGCACATTGAATGGGAAAAACTAACTAGCATATGGTATAGGTATAATGTCAACCTAGACAAACTAGTATGGTAAAAGTGTCAAGTGTACACGACATAACTCAAGTGTCAAGCAAACAAGTATCCTATAACATGCATCAAGTGTCAAGTATCGTGTAATCATGTATCATGTATCACGTTTCAAGTCTCATGTATCAAGTCTCAGGTATCATGTAGTCAAGTATCAAGCATGCACGTATCATGTCAAATATCTTATTCAAGTATCATGTTCAAGCATTATGTTCAAGTCTTGTATGATTACTATCTAGGTAGCACGACATGCCGCCCACACCACATGGTTGCTACAACACCACAGTTTCGCTTTAGATTTCACAATGGATCATAGAGGGCAGTATACTCAGGAACAAGTCAAGTAACATGTATCAAGCACGAGTCACGTAAACGTGAACAAGTGGCAGCAAGTATCAAGCACAAGTTATGTAGTCATGAACAGGTGGAAACAAGTATCAAGCACGAGTCATGTAGCCATGAACAGGTGGCAACAAGTATGGAAAACACGGGCCCCCTTCCGAGTACACGTTTCTGAATTATCCACTAATCGATCTTTTCCTTAAATTCCGGCTTAGTTACTTTTATTATGGTTATCAAACAGGTATGAATGTGTACGAAATAAAGTCAAACTAACATGGTATAATCAGGTTTAGGTTCAGGTTAACAAATCAGCATGCATGGATGATATACATTCACATATACGAGCAAAATAGTCTAGGTTCATAATCAGGACAGCAAGACCAATCAGTACTAAAACAGGGATTCTGGTCTCTACAGAAATGCAAACCTAGATCCGTCGAATGATCTGGAAACTAGACATCCACAGGCATCCAACGAGTATAATAAATTCACATACTAGTTCACAACATCTCAGCTCAAAACTGATTTGAATACAGAATTTATGTTCAACCAGAAAACAGGAAAACGACTTCAAAAGCATGAAAATAGCATGAAAACGTATCAAATAATTCCACGAAAAATCTGGGATATTCCCTATAGATATAGACTCAAAATAACAAGTTTCATAATATTCCAGTACGTATAGGTAAGTCATCAAAAATAAGAAACAATACGAAAACATAGTTTTACGAATCTGGAATTTCTCAACACTGCTGTATGAAAACAAGGATATCTCGCGATCAGTGAATCGAAATCCAATTCTGCCAAAACGACGTGAAAATAGATAGATTTTTCTAACTTTCATATCTCACAAATAATTTTCATAGAACATAAGGAATTAGGATGAAAACTGGGTTCAATATTGGACAACACGCATATTACAGCACAAGATGGATTTAGAAAAACACATGAAACACCACATAAAATTTATCTTTAAAATACACCAAAAATCTGAGTAGTCCCTAGTATCCTAAGGAAACACTGACCAAAATATTATACTAAGATATTATGTATAGCCTAGTTCTTGAAAATATATTGTTAACAAAATCAATCAAAAATTGAATCTGGAATGGATCGACACCTCTAGACAAAAACCATCATAACTCAGTCATATGAAATCCAAATCAAGTAAAACCAGTGGGATTTGAAAATAGACAAAACTATCTTAAATTCACTTTTAATTTTGGAATTAAGATTCAGACTGTAGCATGGATGAAAACAGCAATCAAAACAGAACAAACAGCAAATAGAGATTTCACACCTCTAACCTAGAACATCATAACTTCATGAATATTGATCCAAATTCAACCAAACTTGAAATACAACCTACCAAACATCTAGACATCATGATTAAGGTTTCTAACATGTCCACACCTATTATTTTCACATGGGTAATCAATCAAATACAGTTCATGCAATAATCACATACATGCATCAAAATCAAGTTTTGGGCATAACCTATGTTATTATCCTATCAAGCTTGGTGTCATAAGTCATCTATGGCCAAATTAACACAATAGAGACAAAACCCATCAAGAAAAATATAAATTTTGGTTGTCTCTAGACCCAACTACACTATATGTGAACTTTTTGACTTGTATCAACCTAATGAATTTTAGTACAAGTTACTTGTCTTAATTTGGGGACGAAGAACGATGCAAATCAAAAGTGGGAGCAATTCCCACGGACGAAAATCCACGGACTCACGAACGATCCACACGCGCACTCGAGCACGCGCAAGAAAAATCCCAAGAGAGAGAGTGCGCGACGGCGGACGGAGAGAAAGCGGGAGAGATGAAGCACGGAAAAAGGGTTCAATGGTTTGGGAAAAATAAAAGCAGCAAGGTAGTAAAATATATATGGGTATATTTATAGATGTATACAAAATAGGGTTAGGAGAAGGATGGGAGGGGCAAGCGGTGGCTACAAGGTAAAAAGAGAAGTGGGTCGGTCTGGTGTTTGCGGTGCAAACCGGGTAGGAAAAAAAATGGGAGCTCACGGTTTTGAATTGCCCAGGTAGGGATGGATTGTATAGGTGTAGTATAAGAGCATCCACAGTCGTTTTCTATATATGCCATTTTGCCATATTATAGCAAACGATCCTCTGCAATCGTTTCTCATTTTGCCATTTTATGGCAAACGTTCTATTCTCATTTCTCAAATTTGAGAAACGAAATGAGAATTCTCAAATTATAAAGGACGGGAAATCATATACCGTCTGAAGGATTTTAATATTTTTTAATCGATTGAGACGGGGAATCATATACCGTCTGAAGGATTTTTAAATTTTTTTTATTTAAAAAAGGGTCGGACGGGGAAACATACCCCGTCCTTCCCTTTTAAAAATTAATTTTTTTTTGGAATTATCCCCAGACGGGGAATCATCTCCCGTCCGGGAGATGATACCCCGTTTGAGGATTTTTTCCTTTTTTTTTTTCCTTTTTGGGTTTTTTTTCCAAAATGCCCTTCAATCTATATTGGACGAATATCAAAGGAGGGGGTAATTTGGTCTTTTAATATGTAAAAGCCAAATGAGAAAAATTTAACAAACGACCACTGTACAATACTCTCCTATATGCTATTACTGTAGCTGTCATTTTTTTAGTAAATGAGAAAAACGACTGTGGATGCTCAAAGGAAGTAAATAATGGGAGGATTTGGTCTGGTTAAGTAGGAAATAGTATTAGGTGAAACGTTGAATATAGTTTAAATAACATGATCTGAAGTGGGTGGGTGAAATATTAGGTGGGTTTTGGGGATTAATACGCGTTAAAGGGTTTAATTGATTGGGTATTAGGTATAATGTTTAATAGGGTATTTAATTGGGTATTGGGGATTTATTTAAAATGGGTAATGGGTAAAAAGGTAATGGGTATTGGGGATTAATCTAATGGGTTTTATAGAAATCCAATTAGAAAACTTAAAATAACTAATAAAATACAATTTATAAAATAATGTAATTTTTAACAATAACAAAATAATAATAATGCAAATAACAACACTAGCAAAACAGTACAAATAGTAACAGTATTAATAATAATAAAATGATAAAAATAATAAAAGTAATAATAACAATAATAAGAACTGTATTAAATACAAAAATCATAGAAAATAGTTAAAGCTAAAATTATGGATTCAAAATAGATTTTAAATGGAGATCCAATAATACATTTTGACAAAATAGTTAAAAACCGGAAAAAAATAATTTGCAAAAATTTTGAATACAGAAAATATAGAAAAATACATTTTTGAAAAAACAGGGGTTACAGTTCTAAAAATCGTAACAAAGATTCTGTATAACACCATGATTGTTCATTCATTTGAAAATTTTTCATATTTTTTGCAAGACAAAAAATCATTTATACAAGATTTATATTGATTAACAACATTTAATAAATCAAAACTAGTGTTTCATCGATGTTTAACATCCTTAGGAAATTTTCTAAAATATACACCCATAAGCTTACACCATTCCTTAAATTGTTGAAGTATATGACCACTTAAAGCAATAATATGTACAAAATTTCTAATGTTATGCACACATGGTTTGGCTATTTTTTATTCATTTTGAACACATAAATTTAAAATATTACATGCACATCTAATGTGAAAAATTTCTAAACATGGAGGAGCCAATTGTGTTTGTAATGTATTAGTCGAAGCATTGTTATTAGATGCATTATCAAAACTAATACAAATATTTTTATCACGAATATGAAAGATATTACAAATTTCTAAAATACGATGTGCAATTACTAAACCACTATGGGGATACGACAAAGCCGCAAGTGATATGATCATCTTTTGAATCATCAAATCACTATCTATCCAATGACAAGTTATGCCCATTATTGAAATATCTATCCAATGACACTATCCATCTACACTCGGATTATCATTTTCGGGGATATAGTCATAATATTTGTGTCAATCACTTGTTTTTTCCCTCGTTTTTTTTACCACTAGTGGGTTCAGTTTGTTGTGTTTGTATGTCAACATCACACATTTCTTCTTCTATTTCGTGTATAGGGATATCGTGAGTTCCTACCATAGGATTCGTTGTAAATTCAGGTTCTAATTGTAGGACTATTGGAGGTCGACGTGAAAAATCTGTGGAATCTTGTCTACTTTGGCTACGGGCGCTACCTCGTGATCTAGACATAGTAATAGTGTATGTGAAAAAAAAACGATTTCTAGTATTTTACTAGTATATGTGAAATAATACAAAACAATCTAGAAGATATATGTTAAAAAATAAAATCTAAAAAACAGTAGGAGAGTTGAGAGAGAGAAAAACGAAAAACCAACCACATGATTCGGCTATTTTTTATTCATTTTGAACTCATAAATTTAAAATATGACATACACATCTAACGTAAAAAATTTCTAAACATGGAGGAGCCAATTGTGTTTTTAATGTATTAGCGAAGCATTATTATTAGATGCATTATGAAAACTAATACAAATATTTTTATCACGAATATGAAAGATATTACAAACTTCTAAAATATGATGTGCAATTACTAAACCACTATGGAGATATGGCAAAGCCACAAGTGATATGATACCATCTTTTGAATCATCAAATCACTATCTATCCAATGACAAGTTATGCCCATTATTGGAATATCTATCCAATGACACTATTTATCTACACGGATTATCATCTTCGGGGATATAGTCATAATATTTGTGTCAATCACTTGTTTTCCCTTATAGTTTTTTTTCTACAACTAGTGGGTTCAGTTTGTTGTGTTTGTATGTCAACATCACACATTTCTTCTTCTATTTCGTGAGTAGGGATATCGTGATTTCCTACCATAGGATTCATTGTAAATTCAGGTTCTATTTGTGGGACTATTGGAGGTCGACGTGAAAAATTGGTGGAATCTTGTCTACTTTGGCTACGGGCGCTACCTCGTGATCTAGACATAGTATTAGTGTATGTGAAAAAAAAAACGATTTCTAGTATTTTACTAGTATATGTGAAATAATACAAAACAATCTAGGAGATATATGTTAAAGAATAAAATCTAAAAAACAGTAGAAGAGTTGAGAGAGAGAAGTCTACTTTGGCTACGGGCGCTACCTCATGATCTAGACATAGTAATAGTGTATGTGAAAAAAAAAAACGATTTCTAGTATTTTACTAGTATATGTGAAATAAGACAAAACAATCTAGGAGATATATGTTAAAGAATAAAATCTAAAAAATAGTAGAAGAGTTGAGAGAGAGAAAAACGAAAAACCAACCAGCAAATATGATATAAATAATTAGAACTACAACAAAAATCAAGAAATGAGGGAGAAAAAAAAGTAGAAGTAGTTGGTAGACGTTGAGAGAGAGAGAGAGGTCGGGTCGAGCAGGACAAAAAATCATGTATAATACCATGATTGTTCATTCATTTGAAAATTTTCCATATTTTTTGCAAGACAAAAAACCATTTATACAAGATTTATATTGATTAACAACATTTAATAAATCAAAATTAGAGTTCATCGGTGTTTAACATCCTTAAGAAATTTAAGGAATGCTTACACCATTCCTTAAATTGTTGAAGCATATGACCACTTAAAGCAATAAAATGTACACAATTTCTAATGTTATGCACACATGGTTCGGCTATTTTTTATTCATTTTGAACACATAAATTTAAAATATGACATGCACATCTAACGTGAATAATTTCTAAACATGGAGGAACCAATTGTGTTTTTAATGTTTTAGTCGAAGCATTGTTATTAGATGCATTATCAAAACTAATACAAATATTTTTATCACGAATATGAAAGATATTACAAACTTCTAAAATACGATGTGCAATTACTAAACCACTATTGAGATACGGCAAAGCCGCAAGTGATATGTTCATCTTTTGAATCATCTAATCACTATCTATCCAATGACAAGTTATGCCCATTATTAAAATATCTATCCAATGACACTATCTATCTACACTCGGATTATCATTTTCGGGGATATAGTCATAATATTTGTGTCAATCACTTGTTTTCCCTCTTAGTTTTTTTCTACTACTAGTGGGTTCAGTTTGTTGTGTTTGTATGTCAACTTCACATATTTCTTCTTCTATTTCGTGTGTTGGGATATCGTGAATTCCTACCATAGTATTCATTGTAAATCTAGGTTCTATTTGTGGGACTATTGGAGGTCGGCGTGAAAAATCGGTGGAATCTTGTCCACTTTGGCTACGGGTGCTACCTCGTAATCTAGACATAGTAATAGTGTATGTGAAAAAAAAAACGATTTCTATTATTTTACTAGTATATGTGAAATAATACAAAACAATCTAGGAGATATATGTTAAAAAATAAAATCTAAAAAACAGTAGGAGAGTTGAGGGAGAGAAAAACGAAAAACCAACAACATGATTCGGCTATTTTTTATTCATTTTGAACACATAAATTTAAAATATGACATACACATCTAACGTGAAAAATTTCTAAACATGGAGGAGCCAATTGTGTTTTTAATGTATTAGTCGAAGCATTGTTATTAGATGCACTATGAAAACTAATACAAATATTTTTATCACGAATATGAAAGATATTACAAACTTCTAAAATACGATGTGTAATTACTAAACCACTATGGGGATACGGCAAAGCCGCAAGTGATATGATACCATCTTTTGAATCATTAAATCACTATCTATCCAATGACAAGTTATGCCTATTATTGGAATATCTATCCGATGACACTATCTATCTACACTCAGATTATCATCTTCGGAGATATAGTCATAATATTTGTATCAATCACTTGTTTTTCCCCTTAGTTTTTTTCTACTACTGGTGGGTTCAGTTTGTTGTGTTTATATGTCAACATCACACATTTCTTCTTCTATTTTGTGTGTAGGGATATCGTGATTTCCTACAATAGGATTCATTGTAAATTCAGGTTCTATTTGTGGGACTATTGGAGGTCAACGTGAAAAATTGGTGGAATCTTGTCTACTTTGGCTACGGGCGCTACCTCGTGATCTAGACATAGTAATAGTGTATGTGAAAAAAAACGATTTCTAGTATTTTACTAGTATATGTGAAATAATACAAAACAATCTAGGAGATATATGTTAAAAATAAAATCTAAAAAACAGTAGAAGAGTTGAGAGAGAGAAAAACGAAAAACCAACCAACAAATATGATATAAATAATTAGAGCTATAACAAAAATCAAGAAATGAGGGAGGAAAAAAAAAGTAGAAGTAGTTGGTAGGCGTTGAGAGAGAGAGAGGTCGGGTCGAGCAGGTTGGGATTACAAAATTGGCAACCCGGGATTCTATATCTATAACTATCATAATGGGAGAGATGGGGTTGGTAAATAAATAAACAATTTTTTATTTTTTTTTGTATGTGTGCAAACACGTGCAGCGCACGTGTTGGTAGGTTTTTTTTGCCCTTTTCCTTCCTCCTCCACGTGCATCGCACGTGCATCATATTTAAATGTTATGTTCTTCTTTGTTTCTGTTCTTAAGTTTGGTTGTGTTGGTAGTATGTTTGCCACTGGAATTGTGTGAGCCCTTTTTTTGTCCTGGCCTTATTTTGGGGGTCAGTTGTGTTGTGGTGGTTGTTTCAGCTTATTGTGGTGATCGGCTGCGGCCTGGTCGTTTCATTTTGTTGTGGTTGGGCCTTGATTGGAGGGTTGGTTTTCAAGGTTTGGCCTTCCTTTTTGAACTCAGGAAGTTCAGGGCTGAGCTCCGTTTCTTCTGTTGTTGTATTATTGTTGGCTTTGTTTGCGCGGTGTTTTTCTGATTGCTCTATCGTTGAGGATGTATTAGTCCTTGGCCTTTTCGTTTAGTCGCTGTGGGCTTTGATCTAGCTCCGGACTATTTTTTTCTCCGCATTCTGAGAATTTTGTTTGCTGAGTTTATCGGAGTTTTCTCCCTTCTATTGTTGTGTCGCTCTAGCGATGGCCTACGCCGTGATTGACGTAGTTTTACGGCGGTTTTGCTTTCTGTTAGTCAGCTTTGCCGCGGAAAGGGGTTTTTTTTTTCCCAGTCCCCTCCTTTTGTTCGACCGTTTCTGGAGTGTGTTTGGCTTCGACCTCCAGCGCGCTCGTAGTCCAGTGCTGGATGCATTTTTCTTCTGGTTGTGGCCTGGGGTGGTTTTGCATTTAGATGGTGTCTTGGCTAGAGCGGCCGGTTTTGCTTTCTGTTAGTCAGCTTTGCCGCGGAAAGGGGTTTTTTTTTTCCAGTCCCCTCCTTTTGTTCGACCGTTTCTGGAGTGTGTTTGGCTTCGACCTCCAGCGCGCTCGTAGTCCAGTGCTGGATGCATTTTTCTTCTGGTTGTGGCCTGGGGTGGTTTTGCATTTAGATGGTGTCTTGGGCTAGAGCGGCCATTCTCTCCCTTCCCCGTCGCGAGGTCCTCTGCTGCTCTGAGTTGTTTGTTCTGTTGCCATCCCTTGGTGTCTTCCATCTCTGGCAGTGGCCAGCAGACGTGTTTTCGTTGTGTGCAGAAAACACTGGTGCCGGAAGACACTATCTTTTCACCCCAACCCGAAAAAACTGCCAATCCTTTCACCCCAACCCTGCCAATCCGGATCAACCGAATTGACCGGCGGGTTTGAGAGTGGGGCGCAGTTCAACTCAGTTCTGTTGCCATAGCTGGATTTAGATAAACAGATTTTCAAGTTAAGGCCTAATTAATCACTCTGTCCACTTCTTATGAAGCTAGAATCATCTGTTAACAAAATCTTATTTAAACCCAAACTTCCCTTTCGCCACCACCGATGTGGGACTAATCCCCCTTCATACAGTATTCTGATTTAGTGGGATTAAGACCATTTTTTTTACTCTTAAGCCCTAATTAAGCCCGATTTTTGGATTAGTGGGCTTTTAATTGAGATTAAGACCTATTTATGATTACGATTAAACCCTAATTAATTTATGATTAAGCCATAATAATTAATTAGTTTAAGATTAAGCCATAATTAATTGAGATTAATTTCAAGTAAAACGAAAGTCAAAAAAGTGTTTTAAATTACGTTCGCTACAATGTTTTTACAACTCAAACAAATCTATTCTTTCATAGAAAACTATTTATGCTACAATAAATCTACATCCAACCAAAACTATTTCAAAAAAATCAAATTCAAAGATTTACTTTCGCTACGGTGCTCCTCCTTCTCTTAATTTCTTTTACAACCAATGAAGCCACCCTATGTGGAATAAGACAGAGAAATGAGAAAGTTCATCCCCTAATTTACCCTATGATGGCTTTCACTGAAAAGTGGATATATATTTTATTTATTTTTTTGTGTGAAATAAAAGGATTTTCTGTCAAGAGGACCAAAGCTCTTGGCAGTTTTGTAAAATTTACCTTTCTACTGAACTGAGACAATTTTCCATAGTAGGCTCTCACATGGTAATTTTACTGTTTGAAAAATTATAATATCACGAGGGCCAAAGAAACCACAGAATTTACCATACATTAACAGAATCAAGCCATTCAAAAAACCACTGTCGGGAACATCAATAGTATTTGTTTCAAATGAACCATTTAAACAAAACAGCTCATAGCAGATCATGCTACTACAGATAGACTTCAGATCTGAACACAAAAAGTTTCTGAATGAAAACCTGATTGATGTACATAACAGAAGGAAGAAAAGTAGATTGCTAATAGCAAAAAGCCACTGTATAAGGACCGTAAGATACATAAACAACTAGTTGCAAGTGACAAAGTATGCAAAATCGCAGAAGCAATCAAAATTCCATGGACTTGATTAAGATTTGTGCTCATAAAAGATCAGAGGGTTTGTGAGGGTATGCATAGCTAGTTAAATTAGAGCATCCACAATCGTCAGGTTAAATGTCATTTTATGCATTTTTGTTTATTGTACCCGACACACATGTAAGGCATTTTGCCATAATTTTGCCATTTTGCTATAATGTGATGATATGATCTTCAAATTTAAGGACAAGACATAAATTCTTTACCACAGTTTAATCCAATACATACCAATTGAGAACAATGATTCACATAAATTCTTTACCATCATGAAGCAGTACTAAGATAAAATTAGTTATATATCACAGTTCAAAGAGCTCATGGTATTTGGCTTGAATTTGTGATTTTTGTCTTAATATTGGGGTTAACAATTTGAAGTACATCAGGAAAGAATTTGAAGTCACAAAAGCAATATTTTCTGTTCTTATATTTTTTTGGCCATGTCAAATGACTTGTTTTCGCAAGCCAAGTCTAACAGTCATTAACTCAAAAGTATTCTAATGATCATGTCAATCTCCATATCTCAGTATGTGTACATGTGTATATATATATATCCATCTCCTGTAATAATATACACCAAATAGCTTAATATCCGAGTATCATTCTTTCCTAGAGACTTTTCATAATGGCTGCTCGTCTCTTCTTATCTCTCCTTGCTCTAATCACAACATCTGCACTTGCATCTCATCCCAGTCCTCTACAGGACTTCTGTGTTGCAGACAATATGTCAACTGGTAACTTCATTTACAATGATTGTCCTTGTATAACCTACTTGTATTATATTTTTCGTTCTTTTTTCAGCAAAAAATGCGCTAAAATTAGCCATCCTGTTGTAGCAAAACAGGATGGCATTGGCAGTGTCTTCGCTCAGTAGCCAGAATCCATGCTTGATTGTCAATATCATTCACTCCATCAAACATGAAACACGCCTTTCTCCATTGAATTCAAATTCCTATTTATTTTGGTTTTCAATGATAAGAAGGCAGAGAAACTAGAACCATTCTACAGTCATCAAAATCTATTCTTCCCCAACCAAACTCAACCCAACACCAAACCCACCAAGAATACATCGTGAAGAAAATACCTTGAAGGGCGAATGCGGACAGCGGAGTCGAGGGTGACTGCGGACGGTGGAGATGAGGGCGACTGCGGACGGCAGGAAGAAGGACGAAGACGAGAAGGCGACGAGGAGAGGGAGAAAGAGAGAGCGGGAGAGAGACAGTCGGAAGGCAACTGGATTTTTTATTATTAGGATTTAGACTTAAAGGGCAATTTAGTCCAATCATATTAAAAAATTAGACCTACTTTTTCTTCCCTCCAAATCCCCCAATACTGGAGGGGAGCCAAAATTGGCTCAGGAGGGATTTTGCAACCCTTCATTTCTCTCCCTTCCCTTCTAAAAAATGAACCAAACAAGAAAAGTTTTAAAAAAAATCATTCCCTCCCCTCCCCTCCCCTCCCCTCCCCTCCCTTCCCCTCCAACCAAACAGTGCCCTAAGGTAGTAAAAGAGAAATGCATTAGATTTGGTATTATGTGTAACATTACCCAACAAATAAAGGGTTTTTAATATATATGCTCCGAACAAATATTTGAATCTTATATTTACGGCCCACAAATATGTATTTTCATATTTGCTCCCTCACAACAATGTTCTACCCACGTTTTAGTTGTTCCGAAAGCTAACTCTACTATCATGTTAAGTATTAAGGAATCAACCTGATTCGAACATTATGATCTTTATTTTCTAAGAGCATCTGTAGTCGTTTGCTAAATATGCATAATATGCATATTTTATCAAAAATAGCGCTGCAGTCGTTGGGTAAATATGCATATTTTGCATATATCGCTACAAGAAACTGCTATATATGAGAATCACTGTTTTAAATTTCCTCCGATACGGCCGAAATTTCGTTTTGGCTAGCTTGCCGATACGAAATCACATATTTAATACTCTACATCGTTTTGGACCGAAATGTGTAGATTTCAGCCGAAATTACCGAAATATCGGCCGAAATATTGTCGAAATTGGCGAAATATCAACCGAGATAGACAGAAATGTTATTGGAATTTTTTGCCGTCATAGGCCACTTTTTGATAGTATTTGCGTTTTTGGGTCAGGTCACAAACTATAACATTCGTGGGCTAGCCACTGCCACGTCAGCAGCGGCCGCTATTGAGAATAGTGGCATCTTCATTTCGAGGTCGCTAATGGGAATAGCGACCTATGTTTTAAATTTTTTTGAATTTTTTGTTTGCCGTCGCTATTCCCACTAGCGACCTTAGTATAATGAGATTAGTCGGCTCGAATGAATGTATTGAGCAACTTAGCGATTCCTAAAAAGTTTTCTCCAAAAATTTAAAACTGAGGTCGCTATTGGGAATAATGACCTTAGTATACTAAGGTCGCTATTCCCAATAGCGACCTCAGTAGAAAACACAATCTACTTATTCTTTGAAAAATTTGCAAAAATAGTTTTATAACTAAGGCCTCTACTGGGAATAGCGATCTTAGTTAATAAAGGCCTCTATTCCGAATAGCGACCTTAGTTTTAAAAAAAAAATTGATTGTCATTTTTCAGAGAGCAAAAGCTCTCTAGATTTTGCTAAGTGCTAGAATACAACTCATTAAAGCTAAGGTCGCTAGTGAGAATAGCGACCTCAGATGGGGTCGTAACGACTTAAAAGCAATTAGAGGGCCCATCTGAGGTCGCTATTGGGAATAGCGACCTCAGTTGGAGGAGGTCGCTAGTGGCATTAGCGACCTTCTTTACACATACTCAGCCCAATCCCCCCCGTACTCTACCAAGTGTGGGAGTACAAATTTGGTGGGTATGAAGAGGCCGCTATTCCCAATAGCGGCCGCTGCTGACGCGGCAGTGGCTAGCTCACGAACGCTAATAGTTTGGGACCTGGCCTAAAAACGAAATACTATCAAAAAGTGGCCTAGTACGGCAAAAAATTCAATGTTATTGTGAATACATTAAAAAAAATCATTTTACTTTTTGCATATATGTCTTTCAATATAGGACCTTAAGCTAAAATAATGTGAGGATTTTGTATCGCAATTGTTTGTATATATGCAAAGTCAAGTAAGTTTATTAACTAATACATTTTTTCTTATCAATGTAAATTCGATTTAGTTATATATTTATATTACATTCTCTTCTATATTATTGTTAAATTATGCTAAGATTTACCGTAATTGATTCATGTCATTAGTTAGATTATACAGTATTTTATATGATAAATGATATGTAGGACATATAATATCTTATTTAGTAACAAAAAAAATTGTTGAGTATAGGAAATGAACATCCGATATGATCACATTTTCCCGAGATCTCCTCCGATATTTCCGATCCGAGACGAAACACCCCTTACCGAGATGAGTCCGAAATCCGAGATTTAAAACCATGATGAGAATCGAAATGAGAATTATGCATATATGAAGGACGGAACTTGAAGTGCCGTCGTACAAAAAAATTATTTTAATGGTCGGACTCCGTGTGCCGTCCCACTATTTTCAATTTTTTTCTCCTCTGACGGCACTCCATGTGCCGTCCCACCCTTAATTTTTTTTCTTCTCTCCGACGTCATGTGAAGCTCCGTCTGTATATTATTTAAATTTAAAATGATAAAATATAGCATTCGACGACTGCAGCGAAATGAAAAATTACTATATACATTTATTCATTTATGCATTTTTTAACAATAACTACTGTGGATGCTCTAACTATTATCTAAACAGTCATCAGGGCAAATGTGAAAATTCACATTTGTAGGAAATAAATATGCGATTCAAACATTTGTAAAGGGGTACATATATTAAAATTCCAACAACAAAATAACATAAACTAATCGCAGAAAATAATAAACAGTTTAATTATTCCATTCAATGTTATAAAAACGCAAAAACCATACCATCAAACTCTAAAGATCAAATAACATAAATATTCAAAACAAGAAAAGATGGAAATCTAAGATCAATTAACATAACTATTCGAAACAAAAAAAAAGATGGAAAAGCAAAAGAGTACAATCCCTTCCCATAAATGGAATGAATCTAGCTCTTCTCTATTCTACTTCTCGGATGAGTTGGGTCCTCTCTTCTTTCCAAAGAAGACAACTGATCACAATCAAATCAAAATATTTTTAAAAACAAAAAACATAATTAACTTAAAATTCAAAGATTACCAAAACCCTAATTTTTAACAATCAAATCCAAAGAGCAAAGTGAGTAAATACCAGCGGTCACGAAACGGCGGTTGTACTGCATGCGCTTGTGGGCCCTACCTCTGGGCTTCTTCTTCTTGTCTTGCTTCGCCACCTTCGGGGTTTGTCCCCTCACCTTTCCGGCACGTGCCAAAGATCCATGAACTTTTCCTGTTATAATTACAAATCCAACAATATAATTATCAGTTGGGTGATTTTGCAAATTTTTTTTTTTTTTTTTTTTGGTCCAACTAGAAATTAGAGCTCACCCATGGCTGCAGTTTCTGTGTCTCTGCGTCGGCGTCGAAAAGAATAGGACAAAATTGGGGAGAAATAACATTTATAGGGTGTCAGAAAACCCTATTTTGTTGAGTGACTAAAGTGCCCTTTAAGCCATTTAAGTCTAAATATAATGTAAGGGCCCAATCTCTTAGAAGTTGTATAAATTTAAAGTGGGCCTGGTCTAATATATGTTGGGCTCAGGCTGAAATATTTTGGGCCATTCTTCCAGTGGCATATCATTTATTTATTCATGATTTGCTTAGAGGATCCACAGTCGGGTGCTAAAATGCATTTTATAGCAAACGATCAGCAGCAGTCCTGCAGTCGTTTGCTATTTATGTATTTTATGTATAAATAGCTACAGTAAATTGTTATAAATGAGAGTGAATTTGAGAGAAATATATAATATACAGGACGCAACTTACTTTGGCGTCCCACTAAAAAAAATTATTTTCTAATTCTTTTGCGCAACTTCACTTTGCGTCGCTCACAAAAAATATTTAATATAACGTGATTTTAAAACCAAACAAATTCCTCCACCCCCTTGGACGCAACTTGACTTTGCGTCCGGGGAATATTTATTATTATTACTTTTTTTATTTTTATTTTTAGTTTAATTTTTTTCAACTAAAAATTGATTTTAAATATTTAAAAAAAAATCGAAAAATCGTGGGACTTAACTTCACTTTGCGTCTGTCACTTTTCTGATTTTTTTTTCCTTCCGATGCAACTTCTCTTTCCGTCTAACATTAAAAAATTAATTAAATAATTCGTTTCGCCCTTCCGACACAACTTCACTTTGCGTCTAGTAATTTTTCATCTTAAATTGTTATAAAATACCATTGGACGACTGCAACAAATGCTAAAAATACTATATGTAAATACACATTTTGTCATTTTTTGACAACCACGACTGTGAATGCTCTTAGAGCCTCTTTATTTCGATAGAAATAAGGTGAAAGTCTCTTTTTTGTTAAGAATTTGATTTTTTTTTGTTAGGAAAAAATTTTTTATCTTTATTTGGAAAAAAAATTTGACCAAAAAAAAATTTTTTTTTTTTGGCTTTAAAATGAAGGAAAACGCTAGAAAATGGTAACCAAAATCTTTCCATAGATTGTGTGGTCTATACTTTTTTCTGATAGAAAGCAAAAATTAGCTGGAGGTACTTACCCAGATTGACAGATTGTATACCACATAAACTTGATGTACTTAACTAGATTGTATTCCACGTAGGAATCAATTATTTACAGTGAACTATTTTTTGATGAATCAGATAGGATCTTGCGACCCCAGTCATCAAAATATTATATATAGAAACAGTTAATATAGAAATTTTACAAGTCGTAAAATGAATGAGCAAGCACATCGCAACAAAATTACAGGAAGAAGATACAATTCTAAACTAATGCGAGCATCAGCAGATCAGTGGAAAGGTCGATGACGAACCGGCACCGAGTGGGCCAAGACTCAACAGCCGAGGACTCCCAATCGAAGAAAAAGGATAAGGCCTCCCACGCCCTACAAGCAGTAGCACACCACTGCACCTCAATAGTGGTTACTCCGGCATACCAGCAACAGACTGGACAGCAGAAGCAAACAAATCTAAAACCCTACTTGCTCCCAATCGATGGGATGAAACTCAGAAACAGAATCACCACTGATCAAAATAGAGAGACATGGAATATAAAGTAATAGGAAACGGAAGCTAAAACATAGTAGTGGAAAAAAACATGCTGCAAAATTCAATCCAGGGGGGGGGGGGGGGGGGGGAAAGAGATTCAGGTGTAAAGAGGCAAATCACTAAGAGAGATCTCAACTAATCTTGAAACACACCATTCCAAACCGGGAAGCAAAGCCCAGCCAAGCGAAAAAAACAGACAGCAATAGAGCATGCCAAATTAACATCCAGAGATAAGCAAGCACCGAAATAACCAACATTAGAAAACCAGAAGGCTACAATCCACCGACGTAAACCAGGAACATCATATAATAAAGCATATGCAAACATAACATAGGAGTAAAGAGGAGCGAAGTAGATACAGTAAGACAGCAACGCAGCAAACAGCCGCAACCCAGAACGAACCAAAAAACATCAACCAGCAAAAGTTAAGGAATGAGCAACCACTGCCAGAACTAGGCAAACAAAATAAGCAAAAGCCCCGATAAATAGAGAGCAATGCTCACTGGGGATTAGAGCTGGTAGCCGCATCTGGATGAGATGCTTTATCCTGCAAGATGAAACAAGGGAGATGAGGAGATAAGTTACTAACAGAAACAAGTGCAAAACCAGGAATTAAATAGCATTAAGAGTGCGGAGGCATTGATAAGCATTTCCTAATAAGTGAGAAAAGCGAGAGGTTAATCCCTTGTTATCTAACACCGATGACCACAAATCGAAAAGTAATAAATACTCATCAATTAAAACCGCTACAGAGGATCTATGATTGCAGAACAGCCTATTGTTTCTTTCTTTCCAAATGATCCAAATAATAGCATGGACTGATAGAGTCCAAGGTAACCTGAAAGAAGGGCTCGAGAGCTTAGCAGACCAAACGTAGTCCAAGAGAAGGGGAATAGTAGTAGTCCCCCAAGCAAGAGAGCAAATCTTCCATAAGGGGATAACAGTGGGACACTGAATGAAGAGGTGGTTAGCGTTTTCCTCGTGCTGATTGCACAAGACACAAAGCTGACCCCAGGCCAGGTTGCGTTTTTTCAAAACATCGACAGTCAGAAGCATATTATTAAAAGCTAGCCATAAAGTGATCTTAACCTTTAAAGGCACCGGCGAGTCCCAGAAGTGATTGGCGGAAGGGGACTTCACTCCTCTCGAGTTAAGGAACTTATAAAAAGAGTTCACCGAAAATACCCCTGCAGATGACCACCGCCAACCAATGCCCTCGGACAGACGCCATTCATAGCTGTTAAGATAAAGAATTAGGCTATCGAAGACCTCCGACAAAGCAGGTGAGAGATCGCAAGTGAAGGGAATCAACCAAAATCGATTATTGTCAATCAAGATGAAAGAGTCTGCTATCGAAGCATAAGGAAGGATCGTAAGGCAGAAAAGGGAAGGGAAAGCCAAAGCAAGTGTGGTGTTGCCGATCCATAGATCAGTCCACAACTTAGCCCTGGAACCATCTTTGCAGATGCGAAATATACCACACTGGAATGCAGCCGAGGCTTTCCAAATGCCTTTCCAAAAGGGGGAGGCACGGCGATGGGTCGCCTCGGGAAATTCCCACCAGTTGGAAGAAGCCGAGCGAAAGCCTCTGATGTATTTGACCCAAGGCAAATGGTCAGAATTATGCAACTTCCATAACCATTTCCCTAGAAGAGCTAAGTTATGATTACGAATGTCAATGACCCCAAGACCCCCTTCCTCCTTAGAAGTGCAAACCAGCTTCCACTGGCAGAGGTGGGAGCCAGGTGTGAAGGAAGAAGAGCCATTCCAGAAGAAATTACTTCTGATCTGGTCGATTCTTTTGATGACCCAAGCGGGTAAGAAATAGAACGACATAAGGTAAAGTGGCATGGCAGAAATAACCGAATTAATGAGAGTAAGTCTACCACCTCTGGATAAAAGCTTACTAGACCAAACATTGAGCCTGGCTTCCACTTTATCGATCAGAGGAAACCAGTCCGATCTATGCAGTTTGCCCCAACGAAGGGGGATACCTAGGTAGGAAATCGGAAAGGAAGCGATGGGACAGTTAAAAATGTTGGAAACTACCGTCTGACGGTTGGGTGCACCCCCCAACCATAGAACTGAGGACTTTTGAAAATTAATCGATAAACTGGAAGCCAACTCAAAGCAGTAAAGGAGCAGCTTGAGGTTACGGAGGGAGTGGAAATTCGGTTTGGTGAATATGATAGTGTCGTCAGCATATTGGAGATTGAGCACTCCCTCGAATGAAGAGGAACTACCAAGTCCGTCGACCATTTTCAAATTCCAAGCATTACGCAGAAGCTTGCTAAAGACATCTGCGACGAGAGAAAAGAGCAGAGAAGATAGAGGATCTCCTTGGCGGAGTCCACACCTGATTTTGAACTTGTGGCCTTCTGACCCATTGATGAAAAGGGAGGAGGTGCCTGAAAAGAGGCTAGATTTTATCCAAGCGACCCATTTGGGGCCAAAACCTCGAAAAACGAGAAGGTCCAGGAGGAAATTTCAATTAACGTTATCGTAAGCTTTTTGGAAATCAAGCTTAAGAAGGATGCCTTCCGACTTAGTACGATGACAGTGGGAAATAATTTCCTGAGCTGAAGCCACACTGTCAAGAATGAAACGATCTTTGATAAACCCAGATTGGGCCGAGTCTATTAAGGGAGGAATGATAACACTAAGTCTGGAAGACAAGACTTTCATAATAATTTTGAAGGAAGTGTTGATCGGGCTAATCGGTCTAAATTCAGAGACAAGGTGAGCCCCTGCAACTTTGGGGATAAGCACAATGTGCGCGTAATTAATACGATCAAAAGAGAAATTACCTTGATGCAAATCTTGAAACATCTTAAGAAGGTCTGTCTTGAGAAGATCCCAAAATTTTTGGAAGAAGAAGGCGGGAAAGCCATCGGGCCCAGGCGCGGAATCACTTTTTAAAGCGAAAACTGCAGACTTAATCTCCTCCAAGGAGAAAGGAGCCTCTAACGAGGAAAGGTCGTGATTTTGGACACCATAAAGGTGATCCCAATCCAGCTCGATAGAACGGTGTTTCTGAGTTCCTATCAGGTTTTTATAAAAAGCAAGGAATTCCTGATGAATGGAATCATCGGAAGAAAGATCCCTGTCTCCGACAGAGATGGAGGAAATGTGATTACTACGTTGTCTATGCGACACAAAATTATGGAAGAAAGCAGTATTCGCGTCCCCCTCCTTCAACCACTTAATCTGAGCTCTTTGAGCCCATTTAATGTGGTCTAGGTGGAGCATATCTGCGTATTCTTGCTTGCAGGAACGACGTTCCGAACGGTAAGCTTCCGATAAGGTACCCATTTCTTCCATCTTACAATGGAATCAATGGTTTGCAAAAGAAAAGCCTTGAGAAAGTTCGTGTTACGATGCCTCTCGTAACGCCAAATTTTGCATCCATATTTAATGGCGTGCATCTTAAATAAAATATTGCCCAGTCCGGATGAACCGGTGACTGACGCAAGACATTCTGAGACGAGGTTGATAAAAAGTTGGTCTTGAAGCCAGAATTTTTCAAACCGAAATTTGTGCTGGTGGTGAAAGTTAAAGTCGGAGTAAAGCACTAACGGAACATGATCAGAAGAAGGGTTAGGAAACGCTTGGACGAAAGATTGGTGATAGCGAGTGATCCAAAGCTGCGAAACCAGAAAGCGATCAAGCTTGGCAAAAGAAGGGTTCTCGCGAAGATTGGACCAGGTAAAAGATCTACCAGATATCGGCAAATCGGATAAGTGAAGATCGCGAATGCAATCATTAAAAGAGGTAGATTGAGATGAGGATGAACCTGAATTCGATCTTTCAGAAGTAAACCAAGTAGTGTTGAAATCCCCACACAAAACACAGAGTTGAGCGGAGAATTGCTGTAAAGAAAGGAATTCGTTCCAAAATAATTGACGCCTGTCTGAAGTAGAAGGACCGTAAACAGAGATAACGGTGAGTGGACAATTTTGAGGATTCCAGTGGAGATGAACTATTAAAAAGAAGTTCAGTCGATGAACCGAAACTAAGGAAAATAGGGCTTCCTTGAAACCAAAGATAATCCCTCCTCTAGATCCGCTCGCATCCAGGGAGATCCATTTGGTGATAATGGATCCACCTAAGGATCGAGAGATCGTCGGGGAAAGGGAATCCAACTTAGACTCTTGAATGGAGATCAAGTCACAATGAGAAGAATTAATGAAGTCGAAAATAGCCCTCTGCTTAACAGGGCTATGCAAACCACGGATATTCCAAGAGGCATTAATCATTTAGAACGACGGTGCTCATTAACTCTGGACGATTCCTGAATTCTAATAGAGCGGATGCGAGGCGAGTCTAAGGGATCAAGCAAGAAACCTAGGTCGTGAGCATTATCAGCTAATTCCAAGTCGGAAAAAGAATCAAAAATGGGAATGAAAATCGAGCCAAGATGGTTAAGCGGGACTAAATGTGAAGGCGCAGTAGGGGTCTGCGGGAGGCAAGGGCCGAGCTTGCTAGAAGAAGCAGGCGAACTAGCTGACAAAGAGCGATTAGGATACTTGGCTAAAAGACGAGCACTTGTCCTAATCAATCTCTTATTTAAGAAGGGAGAATCCAAATTATTGGTAACAGGATAACACTCCTCCTGAAGAAGAGGAGGTGATACCCGAACCGCCTCCATCAAAAGATGAGAACAAGGGGCAGTGACATCCTTGACCGGTCCAGAAGGTAAGAAAGAGGCAGTATCAGAAGAGAAAAGAAGGGGGGAGGAAAGAGACTCCACAAGCTCTCGAGCTTTCACAGCAAGAGCTATGGATGTCCATTGAAGAGAAACAGCTAAAGAAACATCAATACTTGTGTTGGAACGAGCAATAATAAGAAAGAAACTAGCCTTGGGGAATAAACCGTAGAACACAAGCTTAAAACACAAAACCGCTAAAAGATAATTATTAACATCGAAATGCGAAGATAAAAAGGAGAGAAATACCTTGTCCGGCTGATGACTGGGTAATTCCGCTTCCTCTTCCGATAAGAGGGAGTCCTGCTCAGTCCAATCCGAGGCCTTACCAGAATTTTTAGAAGTAGTTTTAGACGGAGTGAATGCAGGCTCCGACTTTTTCGGCGTGGGGAAGTGAGCCAACTGCTGGAATTGTTCCCAATCAGAGGCAAAATTACGGTTAACTTCCCAAGCAGGCCAGGGAGATGAAGTACTCTTGACTTTAATAGAGGGAGAGGGAATATCCGCTGAAACCGCATTCTTGGAGAAAATAGGCTGAGAAGCCGAAGATGGAATAGGATGGATGGAGGAAGTTGCACCAGAAGATCCTTTAGCACCCTGACGTTCCGGGTTGATCCAAACAAGGTTGGGGGATTTCGAAGGCGATATTTTGGAGCTAGGAAGGGGAACCGAAGGTTTAAAAGGGGAGGGGTTGCTGCTGCGGATGGGAGCCACTGCACTACTTTTAGCTTTAGAGAATTTGGCCTTGTCAGAAGAGGAGGAACCGGGATGAAATTGAGATGAGAGATCAGTACCAAAAGATAGATGCTTGGGCTGGGGGTTAAACTCTCGCTGAGAAGAAGGAGCCTGATCATGATAAAGCACCGATACATCAAACGAAGAAGTACCATCAGTAAGGCAGAACGCTTTTGTACGAGCATAGGAGGAAATACATCGGAAAATCGCGTCAATTTGTAAGCAGCCTGAGGCCAATCTAGCTTTAGATGAAATGCGAACAACCTCTCCAATGCACATAGCCATCTCTCCGACTAGACGGAGAGTATCACAAAACGGTGGCAGACCAACGAGAGAGACTTTGGTTTCAGGAGAGGGAAGAACTTGAGATGAGGAAGGCATCTTCACCCACTGTCTAATAGCCAGGGAAATATTGCCGATAGATAAAGGCGACACAGCGATAAGATCTTCCAGGATCTTAGAAGAAGGACAATGGATGACTAAATCACCATTAGAGCAGTTATATAGCACCCAATCCCAATCGACTACAATTACAGTGGTTACTAAGAAAAGAGTTAACTGTAAAGAAGGGTGCCGCACCTTCAAAGAATGAAATGGCTCCAAAATTACCGAAGTACCTCAAACGATCAGAAAGCTTAGCTTTGGAGATGAAAACCTGAGGGATCAACTGCTTACCAGATCGCTGAGGCTGCTCGATCACAGCGAGGGAGGGGGGGGGGAATGATCGGCAGGTTTAAGCCCCGATGGAGGGGTGGGGAGTAAGGGAGCACTAGAAGAAGAAGATTGTTTCTGCACTTTGGGCGGTTTAGAAGCGAGAAGTTGTTTGCGCAGAGGCTGAAGATCCACCACTTTGAGAATCTGATCTGATATCGGAACCCCTAAGGGAAGCCCAAGAGCCCTTTGAAGCGCATGACACTTGTTTTTAGCATGCCCCGAACGCTCGCAGAAAAGGCACTTCATTTTGAAGGGACAATAAGCTTTGAAATGGCCAATTTGAAGGCAACGAAAACAAACCAGGGTTCTAAGGAGAGGACCAGAGGGAGAATGGAGAGAATTAGAAGTGGGATATGAAGAGACAGGGCGGGAGCGGTACGAAAGGAAGCTGGGAGGAAGCTTCTTCAGACCATTATGGGCTATGGCCTGAATGGACCGGCTAGAGTGGAAAGGCCCAGAGGGAGGGGCTTTACACTCAGAAGAATTTTTCCTTTTCTTTTTCACAACCTCAACCCATGAGAGTTCCATGGGCTTAAAACGACAGGCCCACCAACAGAAAGAAACGCAGGGAAGAAGAAGAGGGGGAGAAAGAGGTTAAGGGAAGGCAATGGTGAATAATCACCTGAGAGAGAATCCGATGGCAACACGGATCAGAATACTCTATTGGGGATAATCTAGAGCAAGACACTAAAGCGCCAGGGAATTCTACCGCACCACCACAAATAGGAAAGCCAGAAATGACAAAACTGCGGGGCTGAACTAACCAGAGAACTGGGATCCAAAGCATCCACAGATAATGCTCATAAGAGCCGACAGCTCGAAGAGAGAGAAAAGAGCTCCGGCAACAGGGAGCAAGAGACACAAAACCGCCCACAGAATCAAGAGGGAAAATGTCCAAGAGATAACGGCACACCACACAAAGCGCAATAAACAAACTAAAAAATTAACGGAGAAAGGTAGCAACCCACTTACAGTGCAACAGCCGTGATACCTTGAAGCGAATAACCAACTCACACTGGGATTGAAGAAAGAGCTTCAACTGGACCTCCAAAGACCGTGATGCAGGGGGACCGCCACCAGGGGGGAGCCTTAATGGGGACTCCGAGACGCTACACAAAGACGAGCACGCAACGCACTCCAGCAGCAAGGGAGGAAGGGAGGAGCGGCCTAGGCGAACACCACAAGAGAGAGGAGAGGGCAGAGAGAGGGGACCGCCAGCAGGGAGGGGGAAACGAAAAGGGCTTGTGGAGAATGGAAAGAGGATCAACTTTAACGAAGGAAGGCAACGGAAAGGGGGAAGCGATAATCGGGATCTGAGGGAAAAAGAGCCGGCAAGATGGGGAGAGAGCTGTTTTCTCAACGGACCTCGATCTTTTGGTTATTTCAAAAACAATAAATGTGGGGAGGAAACTTATTGTTTTACAGTGAACCATTATTTACCCTTTTTTTCTACCGTTATTTATGATATAGGGTAAACTATTTTCTGCAAATAATAATAGGGCAGCAATAAACTGAAAACACGAGAGAGTACATTGTATACAGGTTATTTCGCATTAAAGCGGTCGTGTGATATATATTGTCCATTTTTGCATAGGCTTGCCAGACAAGGTAAGCTATGTACAAGTTTGAACTCATAAGTTACTCAACCACTTTGCTTCTGCAACTCGTACAAGCTTTCCTGCTAAAATTGAAGAGATCTACACAGCCGAGAAGACTGAAACTGAGCTGCAATCAAGTCATCTCTGCTATATTTTAACACTCGTGCGCGTCTGAATTATTTTTTTAAAGTATAAAGTTTATAATGAAAGAGTTTTAGAGTTGGAGTTGGAGTTGGACGTATGAAGCGCGCGTAAGTTAATATTTTTTTAAAATATCTATCTACTATTATTAATGGAAGAGTTCGTCACTTTGTCACTTTTGAGTTTGTAACCAAACAAACATCTCTACTACTATAATGGAAGAAGGCCTTAGTGTAATTTGTCCTTAACCCAACCCGTGCAATGCACGTGCTGGTAGATTTTTTTTTTTTGCCCTTTTCATTCCCCCAATTTTCTCCACATGCACAACACGTGTATAATACTAGTTTTTTAAATATATTTTTTTCAATTAAAACACATACATTGCACGTGTAACTCTAACTCTATTTATTAACACATGCATCACGCGTGTAAATCAAAATTTTTTCCTTCACCAAATAAATAAATTTTAATTTTTTTGTCACAAAGAAAATACGTACGTCGCACGTGCAACTCCAAATCTATTTCATAACACATCACCGTATGTACAATTCAAGGTTTTTCCTTCAAAAATTTTAAAAAATTCCGTGCAGTACCCGTTCAACTCCAATTTTTTTAAAGTTTAAGGCATTCATCACAAGTGCTGACTACTACTGACTTACATGTATCGCACGTTCAACTCCAACTTTTTATCAAAACGTGCATCGCACGTGAAAATTACTAGTCTACTATTTCAATGGGAGAGTTGGCATTGTAAACAAGCAAATTCTAATTTTGTAACTGAGCAAACCCGTGCAATATACGTCCCTACTATTTTAATGGGAGAGTTGGGGTTGTAAACAAACAAACCTTAATTTTGTAACTGAGCAAACCCGTGCAATATACATCCAAATTAAATTCAATTAATAGAAACATTTGTAGACAAACAAATCTGTGTGTTGCCCGTGCATATCTAATCTAATATAAAGGAAGTATCTACTATTTTAATGAGAGAGTTGGGATTGTAAATAAACAAACCCTAATTTTGTAACTCAGTAAACCTGTGCAATATACGAATCTACTATTTTAATGGGAGAGTTGGGGTTGTAAACAAACAAACCCTAATTTTGTAACAGAGCAAACCAGTACAATATACGTCCAAATTAAATTCAATTAATAGAAACATTTGTAGACAAATAAATTTGTGTGTTGCCCGTGCATATCTAATCTAATGTAAAGGAAGTATTAGATTTAAGGCTAGACTACATTGAAGTTTTTACTATCAATACAAATATATTTATTAAGACGTGCATCGCACGTGGAAATTACTAGTATGAGTAATGCTACACTCATAAATATATATATCTTATTCGATATATTTTTATTTAATTTGACGACAATACCTTTTTGTTAACGTGCATCGCACGTACATTATACTAGTAAACAGTATAATGGGAGAGTTGGAGTTGTACGTATGATGTACGTCTTAAAAAAAAAAAAAAAAAAAAAAAACTATTTTCTGCAAATAATAATAGTGCACCAATAAACTGAACACATGAGAGAGTACATTGTATACAGGTTATTTAGCATTAAAGTGGTCGTGTGATATATATTGTCCATTTTTGCCTAGGCTTGCCAGACAAGGTAAGCTATGTACAAGTTTTAACTCATAAATTACTCAACCACTTTGCTTCTGCAACTCGTACAAGCTTTCCTGCCAAAATTGAAGAGCTTCTGCAACTCGTACAAGCTTTCCTGCCAAAATTGAAGAGATCTACACAGCCGAGAAGACCGAAACTGAGCTGCAATCAAGTCATCTCAGCTATATTTTAACACGTGCACGTCTGAATTATTTTTTTAAAGTATATAAAGGTTTTTTTTTGTTGAAACGAATAGAGTCTTGCGACTCCAGCCCGACCATAAATAATATAAATCATAAGTTGTACAAAAAAGTTTTACAAGCCATAAAACCAACCGATACAATCAAAGAAACATCGATAATAAAAACGACGAAAAGAAAAGCAAACTAAGGCAATAGATACAATGACACATCAGTAAGAGACTAAAACTGCAAGAGGGACAGCAAACTGAGACACCATCCGCGAGAACGAGGGGCGCCCTCACGACCCCCCTGCAATGGGGAGACCACCAACATCCAGGGACACACCTCGGTGAGCCAAGAGCAAACTTCCATCCTCCAGGAATAAGGATGCGTGCGGGGGCGACCGGACACAGCAGCCAGAGGAGAGCGAAAATAAAGGCACCCACCGAACCACTGTCTCACAGATCAGAAAGCTCCGAAGCCTGGCAGCTACAAATCGCCGTGAAGGGCAATGGAACGACTGCTCTTAAGGCCCGAGAGGGCACTAAAAGTCTGGTCACGGTTACGCAACAAAAGACAAACACCCCCCTAACAGCTCACCAATGGCCTACAACCACCAAAGGTCGCATCGATGCGGTACAAGGAAGAAACTAATAGTAGAGAGCATACAGGAAACAACAAAAAAACAGAGTAGGGATAAATCGAATAGAAACACCATTCAATAGAAATAGCAAAGAGACAATCTCCACCATGCCTAGCGCACAGAGCGGGGCTTCAAAAAGGCCGCCGCTGACCAGATCACAGAGAGCCTAGACAGCAATCGCAAGGCAAATACCACAGATCCAAAAGAAACTTAGATACAAGCTCCATAATATTGAACAATAAAACCATTCTACCACACAACCCAGCATCAATTACATCCAGGGGAACAGGCAAGAAATGCCAGCCCACAAAATTCTAGGGGAACCAACTAAAGAAGAGGACCTTACCAAAACAAAGCCCCTAGCTAAGAGCCAAGCCAGGATAACAGGAGCAAGTCAGCAAAAAGACTTATAAACAGGGGAGAGAAAGGAAAAAACAACCACTGCTCAACATGCACGGCAGAAGCAGAGCTAAACCAAAAAGTGCACTTAGAAGCAGCATCCAAAAGAGGATTTCCAGAACCTTCTTCAACCCTGCGAAAAAAGTCGGAGACTATCAATAATCGCAGAAACATAGAAAATTATAAAGCATTAAGGTTGCGGAGGCAAAGTAAAGAGTCGTCTAGTCTACGACTGAAAAGAGAATCTCTCGCTTCGATTTTTAACATCGAAGATCAGAAGTTAAACAGAAATAAAAAATCCTCAATTAATGGAAAGATAGGAGATGCGCAGTGTCTGAATAACCTCTTATTTCTTTCCAACCACGTGATCCAAATAATAATTTGAACTGAAAGGTTCCACGAACTGCGGTACTTTTTATTTGTTGGAAGAATAGACCAACACGAGGATAATTTGGAAAGGATAGAAGGGATTTCTCAAGCTAGAAGCTACTTTTCCACAGAGGACTAATGAAGTCGCATCCAACAAACAGGTGATCTACGTCCTCAAAATGATCATAGCACAGGGGACACATCTGTCCATGCTTGATTCCTTTTGTTGAGGATTTCGATGGTGAGCAGCTTGTTGTTGAGGGCGAGCCAGGAGGTGATTTTTACCTTAAGAGGGGCACAGGTATTCCAAATGAATTCGGCAAAAGGAGAGTGGATGCCTCGAAAGTTAAGAAAGTTATAAAAAGATTTAACTGAGAAGATCTCTGCCGAGTTCCAACGCCAAGAGAAATCTTCTTTCGGGTGCCACTCGAATTTATTAAGGGGGGAGGAGGTCGTTAAGATTAGAGGTTATATGTGTAGAAAGATCGGCCGAGAAAGGGATGATCCAATGTCTTTGCGAGTTAACCAAGGTGAAAGAGTCTGCCACCGAGGCTAGGGGATTGGAGGCCAGGCGGAAAAGAGACGGGAAAGCAGAGGCGAGTTTGGTGTTACCAATCCAGAGATCGGACCAGAATTTGGTCTTGGATCCGTTAAAATAGTCATGGGAGATGCTGCTTTGGAAAGCTGATGTAGAACCCCGTATTTTCAAATATTATTTTAAAATATTTGAAAATAAATTAAAATGATTTACTGGAAATTTAATAAATATTTTCTAAAAGATTTATCTTTTTACACGTGCGAAACACGTGCAAATAATTTTGATGTAAAAATACAATTTTTTATTTCTAATAAGCTCTCATACTTATTATGGAGTGTATTCTAAATTTTGGGATTTTTCTGAATAAAGAAACTATTTTTACAAATATCTTGAAAGAGAGGGGCTTTTATGTAAAAAGACGTTTGGATCTTAAATAAACTATGAAAATTCATTTTTACTGATATTTTGGTTCTCCATGGTCATCATTTGAATTTAAATATATTTAAAATTTATTTAAAATCGATTTGGTGAAGATTTAGTCAAAAAGAGTGTTTTTGCAAATATAGAATTTGTGTTGGATCTTTGTGCAAATATTTTTCTGGAAGGTAAAAGTCAAATATTTTTATTGAAAACTATAATATGTATTACCATATATTATTTTGGATTTTTCTGGATTTTTATGAATATTTTATGAGGTATTTGCAAATATTGCAAAAGGGAGGGCTTTTGTGCAAAATCGCCACCCTGAGTGTAAATCCGGGATTTTCTTATCTCTGGGCAGTGCTGGGTTGTTGAAAAACTTATTGGTAAAAGGATTTTATTTAGTTTTGATTTATTTAACTTATTTTGACTAAGAAAGGTTATATATGTGAAGTAATAAATTGGAAAAAGGACTATTTTGCAAAAGTACTTCAAAACCCTAATTCCTTTCAACCCCGGCCTGTATAAAAGAGGGTGTGCAGCCGTCATTCACTGCACAACTCCAGATTTATTAAAATATTATTTTCTTGGTGATCGGGAGGAGGATTTTTGGATCTAGCAAAAGGAAGACTTTTCGTGAATTCTTCTAAAACCAAAGGTGAGTGACATTGTTTGATTTTGTGAGTGTTATGAAATCGTTTGTTTTGAATTATGTGAATGACAACATTTGCTTGTTTTGTATATGAATGATATGGATCTTATATCGTGGTATGTATGTAAACCATTGTTATTGTTGGACCATGTTGAGAAACTTGCGGATATTGAGTAGATCTTGAGTTATGAGATCATAATGTTAGAAAACATGTTAAGAAAGAATTATATGACGAGCATCTAGATCTCATGGTTATAAATCAGATCTTGATCATAGTTGTGAAAGAAATTAGTTTTGAGGAACCCTAATTGAAAGACTAGTGATTATGGATCTTGAGAATTAAATTTTGACATTTGGATGATTGGGTGATGTATCCTTAATGGAGTTTATTTGAGGTTGGTTATTTTGCCTGAGAACAACTATCTTTTTGTGAACAATGAATCTTTAGAAGCTCCAGATTGGATTTTTGTATTTAGACCTAAAATATGAAAACCGTAGGCAGACAGTCGACTGGTACCCTATCAGTCGACTAGACTCCTAGACAGTCGACTGGTGTCCTGAGGTCTTTACTATGTAAAAGTATTTCAGCCCTTTCTGGACAGTCGACTTAGCCCTTATACAGTCGACTGGTTCACTGAGAATTCTATTTTGTGAAAAGTGTTCAGTCCTTTCGGGACAGTCGACTTAGCCTTTATGCAGTCGACTGGTAGCCTCTTAGGTCGACTGATATGATTAGTTTATTTTATGAGATTTTGGATATTGTCTTCTGGACAGTCGACTTACCAAAGTATAAGTCGACTAGTACTGAAGGATCTTTGTAATCTTTAGTGTTATTTCGAATGATTGGTTTCAGATAAATCAGTTTATACTTTATTCAGTTCAGTATTTGATTTGGAGATATTCAGTTCAGTATTTGATCTTAAGAAATTCAGTTGAGCCACTTTTGTTTAGTGGAATTTGTTTAGACCTTTGAGTTTGAGTCTCTAGAGGTAGGTGACCCTAGTACACCGATATTGAGATATTTGTTAAGTTATTTTGTTGAGGCCCATTGAGGCATATTCAGTTATTCAGTTTTGAGTTATCCCGGTAGGGTACACCGACTCTAGGAGATTTTGTTGAGTAATTAAATAACCCACAAATAATAAGGACAGGCACTAGTGGCGATATGATGAACGGGAACATGAGCTATGCACCTCAATACGGCTTTAGATGAGAGATTTGATCTCCTGAATTATCCAAGTAACTTTCTTGAGATGAGGGATTTATCTCCGGAATTATCCAGGTAAATTACCTGAGATGAGAGATATATCTCCGGAATTATCCAAGTGGTGCTTGAGATGCGGGATTGAACTCTGAAATTATCGAAGTCGAGGCGACGCACATGGGATATTCATGTGATGATGTGTCAATGTTTAGATGAGGGATGATCTCCGGAATTATCCAGGTAAAATGCCTGAGATGAGGGATCCATCTCCGGAATTATCAAGCATGGGCTAATTCTCACAGTTTATCTTTATCTCGAAATAGTCATCGTGTTAAGATTAGTCGCATAGCGGGGATTGAACCCATATGAAGTGGAGACGTTAAGGGCTTGCACCGAACCTATGTAGAATGGGATGCATAGACTTCGACAAGTATGCATTAGAGAGTCCGCATATAGAAATTGTATTTTCTTGACTTGGTATTATGCATGTGTTTTCTAGTTTTTCCTACACTTGACCTTTAGACTAGATGCACTTGTTGTTTTCATTCTATGACGTTTTCATGCTTTACATCTTTGTTATTCCTTATTCATTTATCATTGTGGTTAATACATGTTGTTGATGACCTTATGTTTGACAATTAAATTATGTTGAATGTTTTATGTCACTCACACCATTTATGGCTAACCCCTTTAGTTTTGGGGGTTAGGGATCATCTCTAGCCTCACATGTTGCAGGTTATTGCTTAGAGTTTGGAGGTTTGGATACTTGAGGCATAATTGAGATAAACTGATTTATAAGAGTTTGGTGTAAATTTGTAAAGGCTGTTTTGAGACAATTTGAGTTGTAAATGACAGAAAATATTGTTTGTGTTGTTTTGAATTCCGCTGTAATTTGTAAAAGTTTGTTGTAATAAAAGTTGAAAATTTTAGTGGTGTTGGTTGTGTATATTGTTACATTGAAGTGGATGCTGAGATTGTGCCACGTATCTTCTAAGCTCTCATATTAGAAATTCGGGGCGCTACAAATTGGTATCAGAGCATGCTTCAATAGTAATAATAGACATAGTATGAAAAACCAACCTAGGTGTGGACACTAAAGCGTGAGTACCTAGGTGGACATTAGAAGTGTGAGTACCCTGGTGGACATCTGATATGTGTGATTTGATTGTTTGGTCATGAAGACCTGTAATGAGATTTAGGCTGTTTGTATGCTTAGACTTGAATGAAATTTCTTTATCGCAAATGTATTGATTATTTTTACATAAAGCAAATATTTTCTCACTAGCTATTTTCGACATCTTTTGTTCGCTTTGTGTATTTGATATTTATTTATGTAAGGTATCACCCTTTCAACTTATATAATCTCTATTTTACTTATTCATGATCTACTATATGTTTTGCTGTCTTACCCACTGCATATGATTTCTGGATTATATGATTTTCGCCAAAGTAATTTTCATTCATTTATTTATTCCTAGCTATAAAATTTAATTACTTTCCGTTAGATTCTTTTAATTATTTGCTCTCTTGTATATTTCGCGCTCACTCTTGTATCCTATCACTCTTACTGTTTTATATCTGTTTGCTTACCAAATTAACTTTTGTGAAATTAACCTAACTTATTTTTATTCGGTTTTCTCTATTGCCAACAACTGAATTTACTTCTTGTTTCTATATCCCCAACCGAGTTTATATTATTTCTATTCATTAGTGCAAAACATTAAACTTTTATTGCAATTCAATAGTGCGTCCCTTAACATTTCACAAGCTTATTTTATTTCGCTATCTTACCCATTTCTTTCTTTACATCCTATTTATCTTACTTTCGTTAGTTTTTTTCCGTTGCTCGTATACTTTGATATTACTTTTATATATTACATTAAAGTTTTGAATTTCTACGTGTTAAGTTATTATTGCTACTTTTATTTTCTTTCATTATTGTTTTGCTATACTATAAATTTTGTTTTGCATATTTACTTTCATTTTATTATATATACTTAGATTTTCGATACTATATATATTTTCCATTATTTTGTATTGTCTTATTTATTTTGGAGCATTCAAACTTGATTGCAATATTTTACCCATGTAAATATGATATGTTTCTGCATATTTAAATCTTTATTATGTTTTTACGCCTTATATTCGATACCCTCATTATTACTCATAGTTGACCACTTCTGTTATAATTTCTTTCCACTATTTAAAAGCGACCTATTAAATTTTTCGCTTCATACTTTTCGAATATACACCCACTACTTATCTTTTACTTAAACTTCATTATCATTACATTCTTGATTACTACATGTACTTCCTACAATTTTCTATATATGTACCACATATTTCAACATACACACTATGCATGTCATTTTACATTTGTTTAAATCCTACATTATTGTATATTCTATGATATATTCCTTGTGTAAATTTGCTATACTACGTGTGTATTTTCTCATTCACATTTGTATTTGTGCTTAAGCATATATTTCATTTCGTTTGAAACATGATGTTTTGGTTTGGGGTATGGTTTTGCCATAGGGTATGGAGGTGAATGCGAAATGTGTGTGTGATTCTCTAACTTTACCCTCGTTTTGTAGTGATCAGTATGGTTGCATCCCGACCCAGGAACGAGGACAACAATGAGGACAGATCTGGTAGTTCTCGAGGAACGGGAATTGACCTTGAGGCTAAATTCGCCAAGGTGCATCAGACTCTGGATACGCTGATGGCAGTTAATTTGGCGCAAATTCGGAACCAGGAACGGGATTATAGGATTGGACAGGTGTTCATTAACGCTGATCCCACCAAGCAGGACGAGTCTCTCAAGAGGAGGAGGTTAGCATCAGATCAGGAAGGGAAGGAATCCCCAGCGAAGCAGGTCAAGTTCAGTGACCCAGTGCCGATCGCACCTGCAACTCGGGAGGTGACCTGTTATTTCTTCAAGGAGGCAGGTCATTACAGGTCAACATGTCCGAAGTCGGTAAAGCAAATCAAGCTCAGCAATCCAGTGCATAAGGCACCAGTAGCTCGGGAAGTGATCTGTTATTTCTGCAAGGAGGCAGGTCACTACAGGTCAGCATGTTCGAAGTTGGCGAAGCAAACTTGTTTTCATTGTGGTCAAGAAGGGCATATTCGACAAATCTGTCCACAGCTGAAGAAAGAGAATGCAAGGAAAAGAAAGGATCTGAGGAAGGGGCGAGAGTCCGCATTGACTGATGAGGATGCAGATAACTCAGGAATGTGACTTGTGTGTGCAAGAACTTGGAAATTCATTCTTTTGTATTAAATAAAACTTCTATTTGGAATAATTGAAGATTGAGTATTTTCTTCATGTAACAAGATTTATTTGGATTAATGGAATAAAGACCAAAGTTTTATTAATACTGTTTTCTTGCATGCAATTGTGTCGCCCAATTCTTGTTAGTCTTAGTGTGGAGTTTAAGGTGTTTTCAGGCAAGGTCTTGAGGTGGTTATCCTTAGTCATGTCCTTTCTAAGGAGGGAGTGACCACTGATTCTTGGAACAAATGTGGAAGGTCAGAGTTGAATGCAGGAGTTCAGCAGTTGTGGCAGCATGGCATCCGGTGGCAGTTGGCAGAGTTGCGCAGCGAAAGTTTGATTTTCTGAATTCTTTGCATGATTGTGATTTGTCTGTATGTTGTACATTTTTGTTGAAATGCATTCCCTTGTGTGATTGTATTTCTTTAAATTATATTTCTATCCATAAGTTTTCATTCCTTCTTGATGTGTCTGTTTGGACTCCATTAGCAGTAGTTCTGAGGACAGAACTCTTCTAAGGAGGGAGTGATGTAGAACCCCATATTTTCAAATATTATTTTAAAATATTTGAAATTTAATTAAAACGATTTACTGGAAATTTAATAAATATTTTCTAAAAGATTTATCTTTTTACACGTGCGAAACACGTGCAAATAATTTTGGTATAAAAATACAATTTTTTATTTCTAATAAGTTCTCATACTTATTATGGAGTGTATTCTAAATTTTGGGATTTTTCTGAATAAAGAAACTATTTTTACAAATATCTCGAAAGAGAGGGGCTTTTATGTAAAAAGACGTTTGGATCGTAAATAAACTATGAAAATTCGTTTTTACTGATATTTTGGTTCTCCATGGTCATCATTTGAATTTAAATATATTTGAAATTTATTTAAAATCGATTTGGTGAAGATTTAGTCAAAAAGGGTGTTTTTGCAAATATAGAATTTATGTTGGATCTTTGTGCAAATATTTTTCTGGAAGGTAAAAGTCAAATATTTTTATTGGAAAATATAATATGTATTACCATATATTATTTCGGATTTTTCTGGATTTTTATGAATATTTTATGAGGTATTTGCAAATATTGCAAAAGGAAGGGCTTTTGTGCAAAATCGCCACCCTGAGTGTAAATCCGGGATTTTCTTATCTCTGGGCAGTGCTGGGTTGTTGGAAAACTTAGTGGTAAAAGGATTTTATTTAGTTTTGATTTATTTAACTTATTTTGACTAAGAAATGTTATATATGTGAAGTAATAAATTGGAAAAAGGACTATTTTGCAAAAGTACTTCAAAACCCTAATTCCTTTCAACCCCGGCCTGTATAAAAGAGGGTGTGCAGCCGTCATTCGCTGCACAACTCCAGATTTATTAAAATATTATTTTCTTGGTGATCGGGAGGAGAATTTTTGGATCTAGCAAAAGGAAGACTTTTCGTGAATTCTTCTAAAACCAAAGGTGAGTGACATTGTTTGTGTTATTGTTTGATTTTGTGAGTGTTATGAAATCGTTTGTTTTGAATTATGTGAATGACAACGTTTGCTTGTTTTGTATATGAATGATATGGATCTTATATTGTGGTATGTATGTAAACCATTGTTATTGTTGGACCATGTTGAGAAACTTGCGGATATTGAGTAGATCTTGAGTTATGAGATCATAATGTTAGAAAACATGTTAAGAAAGAATTATATGACGAGCATCTGGATCTCATGGTTATAAATCAGATCTTGATCATAGTTGTGAAAGAAATTAGTTTTGAGGAACCCTAATTGAAAGACTAGTGATTATGGATCTTGAGAATTAAATTTTGACATTTGGATGATTGGGTGATGTATCCTTAATGGAGTTTATTTGAGATTGGTTATTTTGCCTGAGAACAACTATCTTTTTGTGAACAATGAATCTTTAGAAGCTCCAGATTGGATTTTTGTATTTAGACCTAAAATATGAAAACCGTAGGCAGACAGTCGACTGGTACCCTATCAGTCGACTAGACTCCTAGACAGTCGACTGGTGTCCTGAGGTCTTTACTATGTAAAAGTATTTCAGCCCTTTCTGGACAGTCGACTTAGCCCTTATACAGTCGACTGGTTCACTGAGAATTCTATTTTGTGAAAAGTGTTCAGTCCTTTCGGGACAGTCGACTTAGCCTTTATGCAGTCGACAGGTAGCCTCTTAGGTCGACTGATATGATTAGTTTATTTTATGAGATTTTGGATATTGTCTTCTGGACAGTCGACTTACCAAAGTATAAGTCGACTGGTACTGAAGGATCTTTGTAAACTTTAGTGTTATTTCGAATGATTGGTTTCAGATAATTCAGTCTATACTTTATTCAGTTCAGTATTTGATTTGGAGATATTCAGTTCAGTATTTGATCTTAAGAAATTCAGTTGAGCCACTTTTGTTTAGTGGAATTTGTTTAGACCTTTGAGTTTGAGTCTCTAGAGGTAGGTGACCCTAGTACACCGATATTGAGATATTTGTTAAGTTATTTTGTTGAGGCCCATTGAGGCATATTCAGTTATTCAGTTTTGAGTTATCCCGGTAGGGTACACCGACTCTAGGAGATTTTGTTGAGTAATTAAATAACCCACAAATAATAAGGACAGACACTAGTGGCGATATGATGAACGGGAACATGAGTTATGCACCTCAATACGGCTTTAGATGAGAGATTTGATCTCCTGAATTATCCAAGTAACTTTCTTGAGATGAGGGATTTATCTCCGGAATTATCCAGGTAAATTACCTGAGATGAGAGATATATCTCCGGAATTATCCAAGTGGTGCTTGAGATGCGGGATTGAACTCCGGAATTATCGAAGTCGAGGCGACGCACATGGGGTATTCATGTGATGATGTGTCAATGTTTAGATGAGGGATGATCTCCGGAATTATCCAGGTAAAATGCCTGAGATGAGAGATCCATCTCCGGAATTATCAAGCATGGGCTAATTCTCACAGTTTATCTTTATCTCGAAGTAGTCATCGTGTTAAGATTAGTCGCATAGCGGGGATTGAACCCATATGAAGTGGAGACGTTAAGGGCTTGCACCGAACCTATGTAGAATGGGATGCATAGACTTCGACAAGTATGCATTAGAGAGTCCGCATATAGAAATTGTGTTTTCTTGACTTGGTATTATGCATGTGTTTTCTAGTTTTTCCTACACTTGACCTTTAGACTAGATGCACTTGTTGTTTTCATTCTATGACGTTTTCATGCTTTACATCTTTGTTATTCCTTATTCATTTATCATTGCGGTTAATACATGTTGTTGATGACCTTATGTTTGACAATTAAATTATGTTGAATGTTTTATGTCACTCACACCATTTATGGCTAATCCCTTTAGTTTTGGGGGTTAGGGATCATCTCTAGCCTCACATGTTGCAGGTTATTGCTTAGAGTTTGGAGGTTTGGATACTTGAGGCATAATTGAGATAAATTGATTTATAAGAGTTTGGTGTAAATTTGTAAAGGCTGTTTTGAGACAATTTGAGTTGTAAATGACAGAAAATATTGTTTGTGTTGTTTTGAATTCTGCTGTAATTTGTAAAAGTTTGTTGTAATAAATGTTGAAAATTTTAGTGGTGTTGGTTGTGTATATTGTTACATTGAAGTGGATGCTGGGATTGTGCCACGTATCTTCTAAGCCCTCATATTAGAAATTCGGGGCGCTACAGCTGAGACCGCTTTCCAAACCCCTTTCCAGAATGGGAAGGCGTTGCGATGAATAGTGGGGGGAAATTCCCACAAATGGTGAGTAGAAAAACAGTTGACCTTGATACTTTGGATCCAAGATAAGTGATCGAATTTTCAAAATCTCCATAGCCATTTACCCAACAAGGCGATATTATGGTTCCTGAGGTTCAAAACCCCTAAAACCCCATCCGCTTTGGAAGAGCAGACTAAATTCCAGTTGCTAAGGTGAGTACCTAGCGTGAAGTTGGAGGACCCAGTCCAGAAAAAATTACTTCTGATTTGGTTAATCCTCTTGATGATCCAAGAGGGGACATAATAGAACGACATCATATAAAGGGGGATAGAGGAGATGACCGAGTTAAGAAGGATTAATCTACCACCACGGGAGAGGAGTTTCCCAGCCCAAATGTTGAGCCTGGATTCAACCTTATCCACTATGGAAAACCAATCAGATTTATGCAATTTACCCCATCGTGAGGGGATACTCAAATACGTGATGGGAAAAGAAGCAATAGGACAGTTAAAGAAATTGGAAACCTCGATCTGGCGATTGGGAGAACCTTCCAGCCAAAGGACCGAAGATTTTTGAAAATTGATCGATAAACCTGATGCTAGTTCAAAACAGTAAAGAAGAAGTTTTAGGTTACGAAGAAAGTGAGAGTTTGGTTTGGCGAATATGATAGTGTCATCGGCGTATTGCAGATTAGGAACACCATCGGAAAGGTGCGAATTACCTAGACCTTCAATGACCTGCATTTCCCATGCATTGCGAAGAAGCTTACTGAAAACATCTGCGACAATAGAAAATAAAAAGGACGATAACGGGTCCCCTTGGCGGAGGCCACATTTAATTTTAAATTTGTGACCTTCAGAGCCATTGATAATGATAGAGGATGTGTCTGAGAAGAGGCTGGATGTAATCCAGGCGATCCATTTGGGACCGAAACCCCGATTAATAAGAATTTCTAACAGGAAATCCCAGCTGACGTTGTCGTAAGCTTTTTGGAAATTGAGTCTGAGCAGGATACCTTCGGAGTTAGAGTTGTGACAATGAGAGATGATCTCTTGAGCCGATGCAACACTATCAAGGATAAAGCGGTCCTTGATGAAACCCAATTGGGCAGGGTCAATGAGGGGAGAAATTACCGCACTGAGCCTCGCGGAAAGAACTTTCATAATGATTTTGAAAGAAGTGTTGATCAGGCTAATAGGCCTAAAGTTCGTCAGCGAGTGCGCTCCCACCATTTTGGGGATGAGCACAATGTGCGCATAACTGATACGGCCGAAAGAAAAGGAACCCTGATGAAGTTCCGTAAACATACGGAGATGATCGTCTTTAAGCTAGTGCCAGAATCTTTAGACAAAGAAAGTAGGGAATCCATCCGGCTCTGGCGCTGAATCGCTTTTTAAAGAGAAAACAGCCAATTTAATCTCTTTCAAGGAGAAAGGGGCTTCGAGAGAAGAAAGGTCATGTGACTGAGTACCGTAAAGGTGACTCCAATCAAGGCTAATAGAGCGCTGTTTATATGATCCAATAAGGTTTTTATAGAAAGAAAGGAAGGCATGATGGATCTCGTGATCGGAGTTAAGATCGACCCCATTGTCAATGATCGAGGAGATCCGATTACAGCGTTGCCTGTGCGACGCAAAATTATGAAAGAAAGCGATGTTGCCATCACCTTCCTTTAACCATCTAATTCTGGCTCTTTGAACCCATTTGATATGGTCCTGATGAAGGATGTCGGCATAATCTCACTTGCACGATAGCCGTTCGGAACGAAGGGAACCAGACAAGGGACCCTGCTCCTTCAGCTTATCAATGGAATCGATGGAAGCTAGAAGAAAATTTTTAAGGAAGGTGGTGTTGTTTTGTCTTTCGTAATGCCAGATCTTACAGCCAAATTTAATAGCGTGAAGTTTGAGAAGGATACTACCCAGACCAGAAGAACCGGTAACTGAGGCTAAACATTCCACGATAAGATTGACGAAAAGTTGATCTTGTAACCAAAATTTTTCAAAATGGAATTTGTGATGATGAAAGAAGGGAAAGTTAGAGTAGAGGGCGATGAGAACATGGTCGGAAGAGGGATTGGGTAAAGCCTTGGAGAAAGTGTTGTGAAACTGGGAGATCCAGTTTTGGGAAACAAGGAAATGGTCGAGTTTGGCCATCGTCGGGGGTTGACGAAAGTTAGACCAGGTGAAAGATCTACCGTTAAGCAGAAGGTCGGTTAACTGCAGCGCTCGGATGCAATCATTAAAATTGCCGAAGTAAAAATCAGAGGAAGAAGGGGTCGACCTTTCGGAAGCGAACCTGGTGACGTTAAAGTCCCCACAGAAAAAACAAAGGTCGTTAGTGTAATTGTGAAGCGATTGGAATTCGTTCCAAAATTGAAGGCGCCTATCTGAAGTGGAGGGACCATAAACCGAAATAACTGAGAGGGTGCAGTTGAGAGCCGTCCAGTGCAGTTGTACGATAAGGAAAAAGTTAAGTCATCGAACCGCGATAAGAGAGAAGACCGACTCTTTGTAGCCGAAAAGGATACCTCCCCTAGATCCTATCGCGTCTAAAGAGATCCATTTAGAGATAATGGAACCTCCGATAGTGCGAAAGGTAATAGGGGAAGGTGAATCGATCTTCGATTCTTGGATAAAAATAAGGTCACAGTGGGAGGAAGCTATTAACTGATAAATCGCCCTCTTTTTAACGGGGCAATTGAGACCCCGGATGTTCCGAGAAATACTAATCATTAAGATGTTGATGCTCCCGAACTCTATTACATTCTTTCTGCCTAATGGTATAAATCAGAGGCGAATTATCTGAATCTAGCAAAAATCCCATTTCCTGGGTGAGAGTAGCCAAATCTTTAACTGACAATGAATCAAACTGAGGTCGAAATATGGAACCTAATAATTTTTGCTAAGAATGGGGTTGGGGTTGGGTAGGATTGAAGCCAGAGAGATCCATTGCTAGCAACAATGATCCGAGGGATAGGGCTGAATTAGCAAGCTCAGGTTTTTTAGCCTTAATACATGCTCTAGATCTGATGATACGGTTCGGTAGCTTACCGACCGACAAATGCAAAAAAGCGGAACACCTTTCCTCCTTAAAAGGCGAGGATTGATGTGGCATATCGTCAGAGTCGATAGGCGAGAATATAGGATAAGAAAATGGAGCTATCGAAGGGAAAGGTTATGCAGGAGTAACCAGAGACCTCGAAACAGGTTTTTGAAGGGCTGTGGAGCACAAACTGGTAGACGACACATCCGGTATACCCCCAACCAATGCCGCCAGGTCGGGGGATAACCAAGCGAGGTTCGTAGAAATGAGAACGGGGGAGAGAGAGCCCCGAAGAGGGTGAAAATAAAAAGAGCTAAAACTCAAAGTAAACTGAAGCTGCCAAGCAGCGACATTTAAAACATATTGATGGGAAATAACGGAGATAAGTCTAGGGAATACCTGTTTGAGAGAATGCTCGAGATTCAGCTCCGATTCCTCTTCTAGAAGCAAGTTGTCCTGATCAATCCATCCTTCATCTTTTGTGGATTGAGACTTCTTGACTTTGATGGGGGGAAGAACCGGCACCGACTCTCAAATGCTAGAAAAGTGTGCTTGCTTTTGGAATTTATCCCAATCAGAAGTGTAATGAGGGTTGACCTCTCAAGACGGCCAGTGAGAGACAGGATCGAGTGGCTTGGAAGTGGGAGGAGAGGATGAGGAGGGTGGAGCTGGGGGATGCGTCTCTAACGGAGAGGGCTTAGGAGGACCTGAGGGAGGAGGTAAGGGAGGTAGGATAGCCGGGGAAGAAGAAACAAGAGCAGTAACCTTCCCAGCTTGAAGAGAAGAAATCTTGGGGTTGATCCAAACTAGGTTTGGCGCTTTGGAGGGAGAAATCTTCTTTTTGTTTGGGGAGATATAACTCTTGTTAGGAAGCGAAAATTTTTTCCTGGTTGAGACCTTATGAGTCCCTTTCAAATTGGCCGGTTCCGTCTTAGTCAAAGAGGAGGAGCCAGGATGGAAGGGCGAGGAGGTAGAAGGCTTAAAGGCTGGCTTCGGAGTTCCAGTGGAAGGCAACGGTAAGGAACCGCTAAGGCTAACCAAGTCGTGATATTGCACGGAGACCGTGAATGAAGATATACCATCTCTCAGGCAATAGACTTCAATCCTGTCAGGATGCTTAGGGCATCGAAAAAGAGCCTCCACCTGAAGACACCCCGAGGCTAGCTTAGCCGAGAAGGAAATGCTAATGATTTCACCAATGCATTTTGACATGTCACCAACCAAACGCAATGAGTCACACAAGGGGGGAGGCCTAAGAGAGTGACCTTGGTAGTAGCAGTGCTGAGAGCCTGAGTCGAAAGACTAATCTGAACCCATTTCCGAATGGAGAGGGTGATAGATCCAATAGAAAGAGAAGAGCTGTCGATAAGTTCCTCAAGAATTTTGGGGGAAGGGCATCGGATCACCACATCACCGTTAGAGCAAGTGTTGAGAACCCAATCCCACTCTTTAACATTACAGGAGATGCTGAGAAAATAGTTTAAGGTGAAGAAAGGGATTGATCCTCCGCTGAATGAGATGGCGCCATAAGTGTCAAAAAATTTAAACCTATCAGACAGTTCCATGTTCGGGATGAACACATGAGTAACGATCAGCTTGGAAGGAATATTTTGAGAAGTAGTCAGAGTGGGAGGAGGTGGGGGATTGCTGTCGGAGAATCGACTAGCAATAGGAGGAGTAGGGAGTAAAGGAGACCTAGAAGATACTTTCTGCTTCTTGGATTTGAATGCTTGATCCTCCGCAAGCTTGCACTGCAAGGAGGGGAAGTCGAGAGAGGTAAGAACTTGATCGAAATGAGAGCTCCAAGAGTGAGACCCAATAGCTTCTGAAGAGCGAAACAGCGGTGACACGCGTGACCCGACTTGAGGCAAAACAAGCATTTCATCTTGAACGAGCAGAATTTCTTTAAGTGCCCAGGCTGAAGGCACTGGTAACAGGTAAGTGGTAGCCGGTGAGAATTGGAACGATGAGGAAAGGAAGATGAAGAGTTAGGTGGAGCGAAATGGCGGGAGAAGGGGGTCTTAGAGAGCCCTGGATCCTTCTCGAATATGGGCTTGGGAAGCCAGGGAGAGACATGCCCAGGTAGAAATGAGAGCCTATAGTTAGTTTTTTTGTTATTAATCTTTTTTTTTAACCACTTCAACCCAGGGGAGATCCATGGGCCAATAATGATACCACAAAAGTGATAAGGCCCACCTGAGGGGAGTTACGAAATTGGGAATGGAAATGGCGACACAGTGCTGAAGCACACAGGGAAATGGTGAGTCACAAAACCAGACGCCTCACAACAGATGAGGAGACGAGAAATATGCTCTCAAAAGGAAGTGGAGAAGAACCCCAGTGAAAAAGGGAAGAAAGGTCCCAAGAGAGAGGGGAAGGAAGATCGGTTGTTAGAAGAAACCGCTCGCCAATATGGTCAGAAAAACCACAGAACGTAAGACCTCCAATTCCACCACAGTGGAAAATAGCCAGAGCCTCAGATGCCGGAAAGCAAAAACAGAAACAAAAATATAACTTACAATGATGGGAGTAGGGATGGCAACTGGGCCGGGTCAACCGGCGACCCACCCACGACCCGGCCCACGAACCCGGCCCGGTTAAGAAGTTGGTGGGTTCGGGTTGAACCCGTGTATAGTAACGGGGCGACCCGGGTCGAAGAAAATGCGAATTCAACCAGTGTAACCCAGCCCGCGAACCCGTTAAAAACGCTCCAACCCGCGGGTCGACCCGCGGGTTACGACCCGTTGGACCCGTGGGTCGAATGTGCCGTTGGACAGAGTCGTTGTTAACGGCTCTTTTAGTCTTTTTTGGCTTTTTTTGTTTTTTTTTGGTTTTTTTCACATTTTGAGCCTATAAATACCCCCAGAAATCTCCTTAAAAAATCACACCTTACTCACTTACTCTCTCTACTATTATACATCATTTCTAAAGAATTTTTCAACAATTGTAGTATTCAACAAGCAAGTCTACAACGAGGCATATACACGATCAATTTTCAATCGTATTTCAATCGTATCGAAATCAAAATTCAACGTCTTCAACGTCTTCAACTCTCTTCAACCCTCATCAAATCTCCTTCAAGCTCTCCTCAACACTTCAATTGCGGAATCGGCAAAGCGCTTCTTTCTAGTTCTATTCTATTCTTATTTTCACGGTTTTTTTTACATACGCGTATTCTACGGTGAACGGTATCAAAATTTCATACTTCTCTCGTTATATTTTTTTTTTTTTTGCATTGTAGTTAAAATTATTGTTGGTTTTTTGATCTTCTCTATCTCAACCCTCTAGTTTTTTAGATTTTTTTTATAATTCACCGTTCCTATATTGTATATTTTTTTTACATACTTTAGCAAATTACTACATTATGTCTAGATCACGCGGTAGCGGTCGTAGCTGACAAGATTCCTCCTCCTCTTCCCGTAGGCCACCAATTGTCCCACCTAGTGAGCCCGCCTAAGAATACCATGATCCTCCTACTCAATAATGGGATACACACGACGAGGTTGTAGGGGACATACAATTGGAAGAAGAAGAACAACAACAACAACCAACCGAAACCACACAACCCCATAGTAGTAGGAAAAGTAGAGGAGAAACTAGTGATTGGCATAAGTTTTACGATTATATTCCGGACGAACATACTCTGGGTATAGGTTTGAAAGTTTATAAAACATGTGGTAAAACATACAAATTTAAGAGGGGTGACGACACCGATACAATTAGTAGGCACATCCAACATAACCATAAAGACCTTCTTGCTGAACTACAAGGTCAACAAAAAATCAACCGTAGGACCGGTCTAGTTGATAGCCACCCTTATGATCCCGATCTTATTCGTCGGAAAATGGCCCGATTAGTCATTAAGGAAGAGTTACCATTTTCCTATCCCGAGAGTAGGGACTTGAAAAATTTTAATCAAACGGCCTTAAACCCTCATTTTAGAAGAATTTCGAGAAATACTTGCAAATCGGATTGTTTTAAAATATACATCGAAATGAAGGACGCTTTGATTGCAATTTTATAGAGTTTAACTTGTAGGGTTAGTTTAACTTCAGATTGTTGGATGGGTGTCAACAATATTCCAACGATAGGAATAACCTGTCATTGGATCGATAATGATTGGATTCTTCAAAAAAGAATCATATCACTTGCGGCGTTGCCGTATCCCCATAGTGGCGCTGAAATAGCAAATCGTATTATAGAAATTTGTGATGGTTTTCATATTCGCGATAAAATTATGTGTATTAATTTTGATAATGCATCTAACAACAATGTAGCAATTACTACTTTAAAATCCGTATTAAATCCTCTATCTGACAATATTTTTCATATTAGATGTGCATGTCATATTATAAATTTATGTGTTCAAGATGCATTAAAAATAGTCGATCCATATATAGTTAAAATTATAAATTGTGTACATTTCATTGCATTAAGTCCAAGTATTTTACAAGAATGGAAAGCTTGGTGTAGGGTTAGAAATGTTCCTTTTAGAAATTTCCAAAGGATGTTAGACACCGATGAAATGCTACTTTTGATTTACTAAATATTGTTACCGAATATAAAGCAGTTGTAAATGATTTTTGTATCGTAAAAAATATGCACAATTTTGAAATGACTCCCCCCGATTGGTTTTTTGCCGAATCTTTGTTGAAATTTTTAGAACCTTTTAAAACCGCAACTTTAAAATTTTTAAAAACATATGAATCTACTTCTAGTAGCATTTTTATTGAATTAGTTAGCATGCTGCAAACATTTAACGAAATGTTAAATGATACTTTTGTTGGTGAGATTGTAAAACCTGCATTCAAAAAAATTTTGAAGTATTATTTTCCTCCTCCTATGTTGATTTGTGTTGCTACCGTTATGGATCCTCGTATCAAATTAGAAGGTACGAAGAGTTTGATTGAAATGTTTTTTGCATTACTTGGGGAAAATGTAGAATTAGTAGAAGATTGCGCTACTTTTTTAGTTCAGTTTGAATTTACGTTAAATAACTTGTATGATTATTATGATAGACGTTTTGCTTCTAGTAGTTCAACTTCTGTAGTTAGTTCTTCTTCTGATACTTCTAAAGGTAAGGGTAAAAGTAGATTTGCTGATAGAACATTTAATTTACTTGAACAAATTCAATCAAAAAAATCTATGACTAATCAACCAAATGAATTAAATTGATATAACCAACAAGATTCTGAGCCTTCTACTTCTCCACTAGATATTTTACAATGGTGGAAAGACCATGAACACACTTTTAGTATTCTGTCAATTATGGCTAAAGATTTACTAACTCCTCATGTCTCTACAGTTGCTTCTGAGAGTGCATTTTCTTCAAGTGGTAGGATTCTAGCTGATTACAGGAACCGCTTGAAGCCTGACACATTAGAGATGCTCGTTTGTACAGAAGACTGGCTGAAGGCTGAAGATAGGACACAAGGGAAAGCACTATCAACGTCCACAAGTGGGAGCAACTCGTCGGAAGAACAACAACAACAACAACAACAATAGCTTTGCTTGTGATGTTAAATTAGAAAAATTGTAGTCAATTAAAATTGTATATAAGAAATATGTTATTGTATAAAACTTATTTGTGAATTGAATTCTTCATTTCATTAGAAATTGTGAAAATCGTATAACTTAAATTCATATGAATAATATTTCAAAATTTGTTGCCAATTTCACTCTTTCAATCTTATTATTATTATTACGATTTTTAATGTTTATTAGTATTATTACTTACTTAGTATTATTATTATTATTATTATTATTATTATTATTATTATTATTTTAAGCTACTAAAAAAAAAATCTACCTATATAAACGGACCAACCCGCGAGTCGACCCGACCCGGCCCTGGTTGAACCCTAAAGGGTTCACGGGTTGGGCGGGCCACCCAAATCAAGTTTGGGCCCGGCCAGGATAAGTGGTCAAACCGGCTCGAGCCCGCCCAATATACGTGCCAATTCGTATGGGTTAGGCCTGGCCCGGCCCATTCGATCCGTTCGCCATCCCTAGATGGGAGGGGGATTGGAAGCAGCTGATAAACCAAATACCTCCGAAGATACAGCGCTGGGAAGACTGAGGGACGATAGCTAGCGGGGACTGGATACGTTCGCGCTTTCTGAACTAAAGGGAGGGCCCTCGCCGAGAAAAGAGCTCAATTAGGACAGGAAGAGACTCGTCGGAGACGAGGATGGATCAACAGGGACGGCGAGAAGACGAACGATCGAAGCAGCCAGCGCAGAGGGTGAGCGCAACACCCTAGACCGCCCACTACCTGGAAATACGCAGGAAACTGACTGTACTAAAGGGGCGCTCCGGTGAGACGGAAAAAGGCAACTGCTAAAAAGTGAAGGCAAGGCCACAAGCTGAAAAATGGTTTGGAGATCTTGATGAGGCCAACCACTTTAAAGAAGGAGGGGGATGGAGAGAGGGAGCAGGTGCTCCGAATCTGAGAGCTCAGAGATTTGAGGATGAGGGCAGGAAGTTGCCAGAGAGAAAGAGACTTGAAAAAAAATGTAAAGTATATAAAGTTTATAATGAAAGAGTTAGAGTTGGAGTTGCACGTGCGAAGCGCGTAAGTTAATATTTTTTTTAAGTATAAAAAGTATAATAGGAGAGTTGGAGTTGGACGTATGATGTACACACACACAAAATAAAAATAAAAATAAAAATAAAAAAAATAAAAAAAATAAAAAAAACCTCTGACGTAGTGAGGACTCAAACCTGAAACCTCCTTCATATTAGCTACGTACGTACATTACACGCGTTGATAGATTCACAAATGACACCAAGATATCTCTCATTAGAATATTAGAGATTAGAGATTAGAGATATATATAGCATCGCTGTTATGGTCCAGATTCATAACGAATTAAACTCAGATTCACGTGCAATACTTTAAAACTCTACGCCAGTGAATCGGAGTAATGGTCATAATTAATAAAAGAATCGGAGTAATGGTCATAATTAATAAATTATTTGTATATTTCTTCATAATCGATCTTCATATATATATATATATAGGGAAAAAGGGGTATGAGCAACTTGCTCATTTAGTAAATGAACAATTAATGATGTGGCATACATGTGATTGGAAAATTCTTAAAAGGGTTAGTTGTCCAATGTATCACATGCATACCACATAATCAATTGCTCATTTACTAAATGAGCAAGTTGCTCATATCCCTTTTACTATATATATATATATATATATATATATATATATATATATATATAGATCTTAAATCTTTATAGCAGGTGATATTTATCTTTGCAAACAACTGGTGGAAGTTTCTTTCTTCAATGAACACGTAGGGACAGGTAAGGTGGCCGCCTTAGACTTCCAGAAATTTTGCGATTTTAGAGGCTTCAAAATTTGAACTTTTCTTGTAAATATAGGTACGCATTTTGTACGTAAAAAAAATATTATTAGCGGCTCCTATGTCGGAAGTTCGCCTAGGGCACGGGAACTCAGCGCCGGCACTGTGTAGGGATTATTATCAACAATGGTCATGCGACTGCAAGTTGCATCACCTTATATTTCGGGACGTATCGATTTGTGTTTGTTGCTTGTGGGAATTTTTTATTGAAAGCTAACATTATCATGATTGCATATGCCATCGCAAGTTTATATTGGTTGTTGTACGAAATAGAAGATACTGTGCATAGCTAGATTGTGGTCCTTAATTTCCATTAATCATTGGATATCTATACAATATATTATGCTAGATCACTTTTGATTCAATTATTTTTTTTGTTTTTTTAAATAAATAAAAAGAGCAAAAGAATGAGGCAACTATTCCACTCTTTCCCATCTAAATTTTGAATTAGAATTATATCTCTTAATTAAATCTTAAAAATCCTACAATATTATATTGAGGCTAGTAGATTAATTTTTCGAATTTTTTAAATTATTTTCTTAATTTTTAAAAAAATATGTGCATTATTTTATGTAGGATAATGGCTCGATTCTGGTATTTGGTATCAGCAGTGTTCGAAAGTTTCAGAGTTTCAGTCGACTGTCCAGAGAGGAGTTTTCGAAGACTGAGTATACAGCAGCAGCAGTCGACTGTACGTGGGAGTCAGTCGACCTTCCCGAAGGAATCAGTCGACTGGTATGAAGACCAGTCGACTGTCGGCGGGTTTTGGATCCAGATTCGGCCCAATTCGAAAGGCCCAATAGTTTCCCTATAAATACACCCGTTAGGGTTTTGTAAATTGTAACACCTTATTCGGATTTTGAAGCCGTCATCTCTTGTAAAGGCTTTGTTTGCCCATTGGAGACCATAGTAAAGAAACCCCAACCGCCCCTTGTGGATGTAGGCATCGTTTTGCCGAACCACGTAAATCTTGTGTTCTTGTGTTGCTTGCTTTTCTGTGTTTTCTCGCTGGTTCTCTCTTTGTTTCCGCGTTGGTTTGATTGTTGGTTTGAATTGTATTCCGCACAACAAGTGGTATCAGAGCTGTTGGTTCGACCTAGAGGGAGATGGCGGGTGATGCAGATGCAACCAAGGATGTTGTGGGATCAAGTTCGTCAAGAACAACGATTCACAACGCAAAATTTGAAGTTGAAAAATTTGATGGGACAAACAATTTCGGGATGTGGCAATGTGAGGTGTTGGATGTTCTTGTTCAACAAGAACAAGATGTTGCTTTGGAGAAAGAAAAACCTAAGGATATGTCCGAAGCAGATTGGAAGAAGTTGAATCGAGTTGCGTGTGGGACTATTCGGCTCTTTATTGAGAAGGCTCAGAAGTACAATTTGATGAGGGATACCATTGCTGCGGTGTTGTGGAAGAAGCTCGAAGACAAATACATGAGGAAAAGTTTGGAGAATCGGCTGTATTTGAAGAAGAGACTTTTTCGCTTCACCTATACGGAAGGTATGTCAATGAATGCTCATGTTGAATCATTTAATAAATTATTGGCTGATTTGTTAAATTTGGATGAGCAAATTAAGGATGAAGATAAAACCCTAATTCTGTTGAATTCATTACCTGAAAGTTATGATCATTTAGCAACTACTTTATTATATGGAAAAGATACTGTGAAATATGAAGATGTTGCAAATGCTTTGTTGAATAATGAAACTAGGAGAAGGGATAAAATGGTTGATAGAGAAACTTCTGAAGCTTTAATTGTAAGGGGCAGGACTGAGACCAGATCTGAGTCCAAATCTGGGAAAAAGGGAAACAAATCTCGTTCCAAATCGAGAGGAGTTTCGAAGGACAGGAAAATACCGGCCAAAGATGAATGTGCTTTCTGTCATGAAAGGGGGCATTGGAAAAAGGATTGTCCAAAGCTACGAAATAAGGGAAATTCGACTGCAAATATGACTGTTGATAATTTAGAAAGTGGCGAGGATTTTTCTTTTGCACTTGCTTTTAGTCCCTCACTTTATCAAGAAGTATGGTTTCTTGATACAGCAGCCTCCTATCATATGTCTTGGAAAAAGGAGTGGTTTACTTCTTTGGAGTATATGGATGGTGGTGTAGTTTTGATGGGAAATGATGCACCTTGTAAGAAGGTAGGAATCGGGAAGATTGAATTACTAATGCACGATGGTCTTATTAGGGAGCTTTCAGATGTATGGTATGTTCCAGATTTGAAAAAGAATCTGATTTCACTAGGTGCTTTGGAGGCCAGTGGATTGAAATTTGCTAGTGAAGGTGGCATTCTGAAGGTGACTAGCGGATCACTCGTGGTGATGAAAGGGCAAAGAAAGAGGAACTTGTTTTTCTTGCAGGGAAAAACATATTTGGGTCAGGCTGCCAGTGTAACTAAGAAGCCTAAACAGGTTGTTCCCGACTCTACCAGGTTGTGGCATATGCGACTCGGGCATGCAGGAGAAAAGGCCTTGCAGGGACTTGTGAAGCAAGGGTTGCTTAAAGATGCTAAAGGGTGCAAGTTCGAATTTTGTGAACATTGTGTTTTGGGTAAGCAAACAAGGGTGAAATTTGGTACAGCTGTACATCAGACAAAGGGTATCCTCGATTATGTGCACACAGATGTTTGGGGCCCTACTCAGACACCTTTTATGAGTGGTAGACACTGGTTTGTTACTTTTGTTGATGATTACTCCAGACGAGTTTGGGTATATACCATGAAGCACAAAGATGAAGTTTTGACATTGTTCACAAGTTGGAAGAAGAAAGTTGAAAATCAGACTGGTAGGAAGATTAAGGTTCTGAGGTCAGATAATGGAGGGGAATATAAGAACGATCCGTTTCTGAAATTGTGTGAAGATGAAGGGATCCAAAGGCACTTCACAGTTAGGAAGACTCCACAGCAAAATGGGGTTGCAGAAAGGATGAACAGAACCTTACTTGAGAAGGTGAGATGTATGTTAGCACAGTCTGGATTGAAGAAGACATTTTGGGCAGAAGCTGTTATATATGCAAGCCACATTGTCAACCGTTTACCATCAGCAGCACTTGAAGGCAAAACGCCTATTGAGGTATGGAGTGGTAAACCTGCATCTGATTATAGTTTTTTGCATATATTTGGTTGTCCTGCTTATTTTCATGTAACTGAAACTAAACTTGATGCAAGAGCCAAAAAGGCTATATTTGTTGGTTTTAGTACTGGTGTCAAAGGTTACAGGTTGTGGTGTCCAGAACAAAAGAAGTTAGTAATCAGCAGAGATGTGACTTTTGATGAGACCATCATGATTAGCTCGGGACAGTCGACTGGCGGTATGGGACAGTTGACTGGTGAGCAGCAGAAGAGTGGGACAGTTCTCCAACAGGTGAGTAGCAGAATCTCGGGACAGTCGACTGATGTACAGGAGCAGTCGACTGGTGGTCTAGAACAGCAGAAGAGTGGGAGCTCGGGACAGTCGACTGTTGGCAATAACCAGTCGACTGGTAGGAGAGTTCTCCAACAGGTGGAGTTAGAAAAGTTGTCAGTTGAAAATCCTGTTCCTGTCCAAGATGAAGATGATGTGGTTGATACTGAGAATGATGAAGAAGTTCCTATCCAGCAGGTAGAATCAATTGCAGTAAGAAGGCAAAGAAGAGACATCAAACGACCGTCTCGTTTTACAGATACAGTTGCATTTGCTCTTCCCATTGTGGATGATGAAGTTCCCTCCAACTTCAAAGAAGCTACTAGAAGTTCAGAAAATGCAGATTGGAAAGTTGCTATGGATGAAGAGATGAACTCTCTTCACAAGAATAAGACTTGGGATCTAGTGCAACTACCAAAGGGGAAGAAAGCAATTGGTTGCAAGTGGGTGTATACGAAGAAAGAAGGTCCAAAAGGCAGTGTTCGGTTCAAGGCTAGACTAGTTGCAAAGGGGTATGCTCAAAAGGAAGGAATTGACTATAATGAAGTGTTCTCTCCGGTTGTGAAGCATCCTTCTATTCGGATTTTGTTAGCTTTGGTAGCACAGTTTGATCTTGAATTGACACAGATGGATGTGAAGACTGCGTTCTTACATGGGGATCTAGATGAAGAAATTTATATGTCGCAGCCAGATGGGTTCAAAATTGCTGGGAAGGAAAATTGTGTTTGCAGGTTGAAGAAGTCTCTCTATGGGTTGAAGCAATCTCCAAGGCAGTGGTATTTGAGGTTTGACCAGTTTATGAAAGTGTAGAGATATTCCAGAAGTGAGTTTGATCATTGTGTCTACTTCAGGAAGTTGCAGAATGGTTCTTTCATATATCTGTTATTATATGTGGATGATATGTTGATTGCCTCTAAAAATGCTAAGGAGATTCAAAATTTGAAGAATCAGTTGAGTTCTGAATTCGAGATGAAGGATCTTGGTGAAGCCAAGAAGATACTTGGGATGGAGATAGCTAGAGACAGAGCAAAGGGCATAGTGAGTTTGACACAGAAGCAATATCTTTTGAAGGTGCTGAAACGGTTTGGTATAGATGAGAAGACTAAACCAGTCAGTACACCCTTAGCTCCTCATTTCAGAATTAGTGCTTCTCAGTCTCCAAGTACAGATGAAGAGAGACAGTATATGGCTAATGTACCTTACACTAGTGTGGTTGGCAGTTTGATGTATGCCATGGTTTGTACTCGACCAGACATTTCTCAGGCGGTGAGTATGGTTAGTCGATATATGCATGATCCAGGCAAAGAGCATTGGCAAGCGGCTAAATGGATTTTGAGGTACATAAGTGGCACCACAGATGTGGGTTTGAAATTTGAAAGGGATGACAATATTAGCAGGTTATTGGTTGGGTATGTTGATTCTGACTATGCAGGTGATCTAGATAAGAGGCGGTCTACTACAGGCTATTTGTTTACTATGGCTAGAGCACCTATAAGTTGGAGGTCAAATTTGCAGTCCACTGTAGCGTTGTCTACTACTGAGGCTGAATACATGGCGGTTGCTGAGGCCATGAAGGAAGCCATTTGGATACATGGACTTTTGAAGAGCTTGGGAATTCATCGGGAGAAGGTGGAGGTACACTGTGACAGTCAGAGTGCTATTCATTTAGCGAAGAACCAAGTTCATCATTCGAGGACCAAACATATTGATGTCCGTTATCATTTTGTGCGTGATTTGATAAAGGATGGTGATATTCATTTGGTGAAGATTGGAACAGCTGATAATCCTGCTGATATGTAGACCAAAATTGTTGGGGCAGCCAAGTTCAAGCATTGCATGAACCTGGCTAATATTTTGCATGTTTGATAATTTGGCATGGGCGTTTGGGATAGTACTTTGCTATTGGTTTGTTTAGTATGTGATATCATACTAAGGTGGAGTTTGGGTTCGTTTGTTACATTTGGTGATGAGCAGTTGTTTTGGAGTATTTGTGGAGATTGCTTGGGCTACTTGGAAGATTTCACCAAGGTGGAGATTGTTGGATACTTGACTTGGAAGATCTCGCCAAGGTGGAGATTGTAGGATAATGGCTCGATTCTGGTATTTGGTATCAGCAGTGTTCGAAAGTTTCAGAGTTTCAGTCGACTGTCCAGAGAGGAGTTTTCGAAGACTGAGTATACAGCAGCAGCAGTCGACTGTACGTGGGAGTCAGTCGACCTTCCCGAAGGAATCAGTCGACTGGTATGAAGACCAGTCGACTGTCGGCGGGTTTTGGATCCAGATTCGGCCCAATTCGAAAGGCCCAATAGTTTCCCTATAAATACACCCGTTAGGGTTTTGTAAATTGTAACACCTTATTCGGATTTTGAAGCCGTCATCTCTTGTAAAGGCTTTGTTTGCCCATTGGAGACCATAGTAAAGAAACCCCAACCGCCCTTTGTGGATGTAGGCATCGTTTTGCCGAACCACGTAAATCTTGAGTTCTTGTGTTGCTTGCTTTTCTGTGTTTTCTCGCTGGTTCTCTCTTTGTTTCCGCGCTGGTTTGATTGTTGGTTTGATTTGTATTCCGCACAACATTTTACATTAGATAAGTTTGGGCAATATTGTAAAAGGGTGCAGTAGTAAGTGAATTATGCAGATAGACTAAACTGACAATGTACAATTTAGGATAGCAGAGCTTATCGCTAAATTGTACAAACTACCAATGAGTGATCAATTATCAACAGCTCATGAAGTGTTTATCTGAGCTATGTTCGGAATTTATATGTAACATATTAACAATGTTAATTTATAATTTAAGAGAGGCAAGCGTTCTGCTTCTTATTGCTAAGGTTTGGGACCATATATATGCAAGATTGCAGATAGATCGATCCTCTCCAAATCTTTCGTTGCAGAACAAATGCATTGAATGGAGTAGGTCCCACAAATGCAAGCACAAATTAACAGTCTTGAACTTGGGACCGAACATTGGATGTGATATCTTTCTCTGCACTTCTCCTATATTGGACCATTTTTAGTTTTAATTATTTTATTTTCTAGTCTTCTTTAGTTTGGTCCACATGCAACTTGTCAATTCATAGCTGCGGTCTCTGCTAGAATTGTCTAACATAATTAGTCTTCTTTCTGAAAACAGTGTTGACAAGTTCAATGCATTGATCCTAACTCATTTTCTCGACTAATTATAAATGCAATGTCGTCTCATATTAATTAGATAACGAGCATAGCTTACTTATAGGGTTAGTTGTTGGTAGATGCATGTCGTGTATTCATCTGTTGGTAAACACTAAAGATCTTAGGGGTGTACAGCGGTCGGTATCCAATTTAATATGGACTATCCATCACCGAGTCAAAGAAAATCGGTTTTTTAATTTTCTCATCCGCAACCAATCCGAACCTTAATTGGATCGGTTTCCATCCAAGCCGATTAAGCTCGGTTTGGATTGGATTGGGTGGTCGGTTTGGCGTGCTACTTTTCACCTTCAACATCTTTCATAATTTTGTTGAAATTTAAAATATCAACTTCAATCAAACTTAAGAAACATCCTGCTAAATGAATTTTAAATGAAGATTCAAAAAACCACAAGTTGTTAATAAATTTTGCACTAATTGTTCGAGATAATGACGTTTAAATGAGTGAGGTAAACTACTTTTTCGCTTGCATACTTCTGTAATCTTAGTTTATTATCATAAAATAAACATCAATAACCATAGCTAATTGAATTTCAGGTACAATAAAAAAAAAATTAGAAAACGATTTCTGTTCGACTTGATTAAAGTAACCACTAAATATTAAATCAACTTCATGATTCTATTAAGCTGAGCCACACTGTAAATTAAGTATTTCTAAATAACATAACACACAGGATTATGGAAAATCAAAACATAGGTAAAACAACTGCTTAGTTTGTATTAAAGAAATTAAAGAAAATTATTTGTATCTCCAAGAAAATGTGAAATTGACTATTTGTATATTAAAGAAGTTAGAGGAAAACTATATTTTTTATGAACTTATCCATAGAGGTATGGTCGGTTCGGTTTCATCGGTTATTTGAAAGCCCCATCCAACAATCGAACCGGTCCAGTTGGTTATTGAAGATTAAGAACCAGGCCAACCCAAACTCCTAATTGGTTCGGTTAAAAAAACGGTCGGTTCGGGTTGGATGGTTCGAATTGGTCGGTTCGGATAATAGTTGTCCACCCCTAACAGAACTTGCAGTTAGGAATGCGTTAACTTTCCTGGAACTCAATTCAGATATGTATGTTGTCCGATCATTAAACAAAACATCCATATTTTTTGTACCATTGGTGATTGTTGTATATTATGTAAATCTGAATGTCCAAATCAACATTCTGATAGTCCCACAGTTCTTGAATGGATTGAATTGATCGGCTTTGACGGCAACAGGAAGAAAGTGTGAAAACGGCTTGAGGCGTAGATTGCTCTTTCTTTAAGAAGTTATTCGGCCGATTCTGAAGATGAATAATTGATCACCAAATACTCCCCCTATGATACAGTGAGGTTCTGTTTATAGTGTTGTCTAATACTCCAGTGGCAACACATACCAACTTGCACCTCTCAAACTAAAAATCACTCAATAATTGGAAGAACTATTTGAGAAGAGAAGAAAAGATTATTTTTACCTTTCTCTACTTTTTAACAGAAATCCTTTTTTCAAAACCAAAAGAAGGAAAAAAAAATGTATCCTTGATTTTGCCATAAAATGGGGGAAAACGTTTGCTTTTATTTTCGCCACAAAAGATCCCTTAATTTTTGCTCCTTTTTTTAAAGAGACCCAAAAAGCCTAAGCCCTAACCTAAGGGCTGGTCAAAGATATATACCGGTCAAAGATATATAAATATCTATACATATATAATATGTGGTAGATGGTAATTGATGCACCAACCACATTTTTTTGCTTTCTATCAAAGATATATAAATATCTATATATATATATATATATATATATATATATATATATAATATGTTGGAGCATATAATTGGACATAGCTCAAATGGTAAATAGTTGGAAGTGGGGAGCGAGATTTTAGAAAGGAAATAACCCAAACGTCGGGGTAGTTACGCCGGATATTCCTATATCTTTTGTAGTGCAAGAAGCATATTCAAATCACAGAAAATTTAAAAAGATAAGAGATTGTATATGAACTAAAATTAAAATAAATGACTTCTACGAACCAGTTTAAGTTAAAACATCCATACAAGTACAAATACTTGACGGTATAACTCAAAATGCATATGAAATCATATACACCAAGAACTAGAAATAAATAGTACCAAATCATGGAGTGTGTGGCATACAGAGATCCACTAAAACGAGGAATTTTTCTTGTATCTGAACATAAATGTCAGCTGTCTTTTGATTATGTATGAGACATGTGCACCAGAACTGAAATGATATTATGTGTAGCAACAAATACTCATCCTGATTATCATTCCATAAAAAATACGTAATTGTGGAGAACCAATGCATATACTTAAATGTGGACAATCAACCCACTGCCTTTCTTTTTTAACTAATCAAAGCCCACAGGCACACTCAATACGACTGCCATTAGCTTTCTTTTTTATTTCAAAAGGGACAACTAAGGATGTAATCAATTCGAGACCAAGTAAAGTCTAACAGCATAGCCTCCCACTTCTACATGAGAAACTGAGATTTAATTCTCATCTAAAATGCAGTTATTTGGGATGTTAGAAACCCACCACTTCATATTGTTCACTATAAAGATCATATCAAGTTCAATTTATTGTCATCATACTCAAAAAAAATTTGGGTTGCAACGCCTCGATGAAGAACCCATCTTGAATCCCAAAAAAAATTTAATATCATCATATAACTAAGTTCCAATTGAATCAAAGACAATTTCAAAAATTTGGTATGAATTGTTAAACAATGAGAAGAACCCATCTTGAAAAGAACCCAAATTTCAGAAATTGGGTATGGGTATTCATTCATGAAAAGGTGAAAAGCATACCAGAAAAGAATGAATGAATCGGCGCTAAGATTTTAACCGTTGGGTCATAAGACAATATTGACAAAAAATGTTTTTAAATGTATACTATACTAAATGCCAACAGTGAGAATATCCACAGTCGTGATTGTTAAAAAATGCATAAATGCATAAATGCATATAGCATTTTGCCTCTTTGCTACAGTCGTCGAATGGTATTTTATAGCAATTTAACTTAAAATAATAAAAATCTCATATCAAACGGAGTTTGAAGTTACGTCGAAGGAATTTAATTATTTTTTAATTGGTAGACGGAACTTCACTTTGCAACGGAAGAAAAAAAAACAAAAAATGGTCAGACGCAACTTCACTTTGCGTCGGAAGAGAAAAAAAATAACAAAAAATGGGGGGACACAACTTCATGTTGCGAGTTCACATTTTTTTGATTTTTTTAATTTGCTTTATTTATTTTTTTGAGTTTTTTTATTACGGTTTAATTAAAAACAATTTGAGGGACGGAAAGTGAAGTTGCGTCGGAGGAATAAAAAATAACTTTTTTTCGTCGGACGCAAAGTGAAGCTGCGTCCTGCATAATATGCATTTCTCTCAAATCCACTCTCATATATAGCAATCTATTGTCGCAAAAAATGCATAAATAGCTAACGACTGCAGTGTTTTTAGAGCGAAAATATGTATATTATGCATATTTAGCAAACGACTGTGATGCTCTGATGATGCTAAACATGAACCAAAAAAAAGATAATTAATTTTAACCTTGAAGATGTGTATAATTTGATGCTGCTGCTCTTGAGATGTGTTTCTAACAATTTTGTGATTGCTCTTCATCTAGAAAGCCTGCCATACAGCCGCTGGCGCAAAATCTGATCTCTTTAACCTCCATATGCTCAATGAAGATGAATTCATATTCTAACCACACACACATTATACATCACTAGTATAATACACATCAATGCATAATACACATCAATGCACGCTTACAAAAAATATAGTTATTTAATTTAATTAATATAAATTGAATAAGAAAAGAAATAAATTATATTTGAATGTTTTGATTTTAGCTACATGTGCAGTGCACGTTTATATTTGTTGTACGTATATAGTTTGGACATATATTATACGAGTTTGTTTGGTTACAAATCCCTACTTTCTCATTAAAACAGTTGAGATATACTTTTTGACTCAAAGATGGCGAACATTATCATAGATCATTAATGAAAAATAACGAAATAATAGTTCATAGTACATATTACCTAAAATTAAAGTAAATACAAAAAAAAAATTATATAAATTGAAAAGCAGCTAGATGATTGCTAGCGAAACATGAGTCACAGTTTATTGGATTGTTCTAATATATATGAATTTAGATAGATGTATTATTTCTAAGCGGTTTTTTTTTTTCCTTTTCAAAATATGCCACTTTTTCAAACTAATTTTCAAAATAGACTATTTTCGAAACTAATTTTCAAAATAGACCCTCACAGTTTCCAACTGCATCCTATTCTTTTTTTGTTGACGCAATTGACAACTACGATCTAAATATATGTCACAATAATCCAACTCTAGCACTTGTGTCAAAATAGTGTTAAGGAGAAAACTATGTTCATCTTAAACCGTAGTTGACAACTGCGTTCTTGATTGCACTAAACTCGCAGTTCCCAACTGTAATCCTAATTTGTCCCTATGAAAGATTGAATTAGGAATGCAGTTGGTAACTGTGAGCTTAGTGCAATCAAGAATGCAGTTGCTAACTGTATTTTTGATTGCACTAAGCTTGCAGTTCCCAACTGCATTCCTAATTGGACCCTACGAAATATTAAATTAGAAATGCAGTTGGGAACTACGAGCTTAGTGCAATCAAGAATGCAGTTGCCAACTGCGGTCTAATGTGAACATAAATTTTTCCTTAACACTATTTTGACATAAGTGTTGGAGTTGGATTATTGTGACATATACTTAAACCACAGTTGCCAACTGCGTCAACAAAAAAGAATACGACGCAGTTAAGAACTGCGAGTGGTCTATTTTAGAGTTTCGTTTCGAAAGTGATCTATTTTGAGAATTAGTTTGAAAAAGTGGCCTATTTTAGAAAAATCCCATTTCTAATGGCATTTAGATTCTCATCAAAATATAAGATATTTGATATCCATGTCTGTTAAACATACATGTAACATGATTGGAAATGAAACTTAAATTTACAAAACAAGACACAATGCCTTTAATGATGAGTCTATTAGACTCTAAGAAGACAGTGATCATATAATTTACAGGGACCACCTGATCATCATAATAATTTGGTTTAGTAATATGTCTCGAGGCGGAAACAACAGAAATGCCTGTCTGAACTCGTGGGATCAGAGCCATTTAGCGAGTACAGATTGAGGCAGATCTTCGACGGCTTTGGATGGAGGGTGGTGGATCAGTGTCAATTTGCGAGGAGAAAGATGACAGAGTTTGATTATACGAAAAAACCAAAGAATGTGGATCCATTTGACGAGATTGGTTCAGGTAAAGATGATTGATATTGGCAATGACAGATAGGGATGGCCACGAGATAGAGATGGAGATGGCGATAGATGGAGATTGGGAGTGCAATTGCTATGGCAATTGCAATGGCGATGGATGGGATTTCATTGCGCTACTAAGATGAAGCTTCTTCTTTAAGAGAGATGACAAGAGGCAGAAGCCATCAATTTTTTCTTGAGAGGGCTAACTAACAAAGTCACCAATTCTCATCACAGCTAAGAGCATCCAGAGTCGTGTGGTATATAAGCATAATATGCATATTTAGTTAAAAAAAGCAGTACAGTCGTTAGCCAAATATATATATTATGCATAAATCGGTACAATAGATTGCTATAAATGAGAATCCGAATAAGAAATATGCATATATAAAAGACGAGCTTGAAATGCCGTCGCACAAAAAAAAATATTTTTTTAATGGTCGGACGACACTTTGCCGTCCCTCAAAAAAAAAATATTTAATTTCGTAATAAAAAAAACCAAAAAAACCCCACTTCTCTCTAATTTTAGTATTTTTTGTAATCTTTTGTAATTTTTTTAAATTTTTTGTAATTTTTTTGTAATTTTTTAAATTTTTTTGTAATTTTTATTCGGTATAGCTGAGAAAATAATAATAAATAAAAAATATGTCGACAACTATATCTATATAATAAAACACAAAGAAAGCTATCAAGTGGTTCTCCTTCAATCCCCAAAAAATTAAAGGTCCAGATTTAACCTCACAAAACATATTCCTCCCCCCCTAAAAGTTTTCTTCCAAAACTCAAATTCAAATCCCCACCCAAAACAACTCCTATATTTATTTAATTATTTTTTTTCTCTCTCTCTCTCTCCCTCCTTCTTCTATTCAAAAAATTAATAAAAGAAACTTTTTAAAAATATTTTAAAAATTAAAAATTTAAAAACTAAAAAAATTAAAAATTTAAAAACTTTAAAAATAATTCAACAAATTCAAAAAAATCATATAATATGTTTTTTGCTGGACCCCCAAAAGTTTCTCATATAATATATTTGCTACTTCAATTAATTTGCTGGACCTCCAAAACTATTTTATATGATCAAACAAGCTGCACCGTTCCGAAGACGTGCCGTAGGCACGTGTCAACGGGCAAACCTAGTATTATTATAGGGTTTTTAACATGTATGTCCCTAACAAATATGTGAATATCATATATACCCCTCAAAAATGTGTATTTTCACATTTACCCCTAACAATATGTATCCAACCTCCTAGTTACCCCTTAACTTAAAACTACTTTAAAAACATAAAAATGTATGAAATATACAGTTATGTTTAATAGATTTTTTGTAAAATGACTGAAATACCCTTCCTCTGCTAATTAAGCTTATTTTTATTACTTTTTATAAACTAAATCGTCTATAAAACCGATTGAAACACATCAATCATTCTCAATTTTTCTTCAGTTTTCTTAATAAATGGACAAATTTACTGTACATCTTTATAATTTCATCTTCTTCATCATGTTTTATATCCAGATTCCCTACTAATCTTATAAGTTTCAAATACACGTAGTTTGAGGTAACTTTTAGGGGTAAATAAGAAATGAGCTCATATTGTTAGGGGCATATATGAAAATATACATTTTTGAAGGGCATATATGATATTAGCATATTTGTTAGGGGTATATGTGTTAAAACCCCATTATTATAATATGTATGATAACTTTATTGGATAAGATTGTTAACTAAATATATATATCGCAAAGGTTTCTTATATATATTTTTCTTAAAATGGATAATAGTAAAAAGCTAAGTACTAAGAGTAGTCTTGAATGAAATAATTTTCTGATGGATGTAGAGGTTGGAGCAAAATATTCTATAATCAATGAGTAATGCTACATCCACTACCAATTTCACTATATTTCTCTTCACTACCTTAGGTGGCACACTCCAATAGGTAGGAGAAGATAGAGTAGGTGGGGGAACTCTCCAATAGAAATATGCAACCTAAGATAGTGAAGAGAATGATAGTGAAATTGGTAGTGGCTAAAACATTACTGATAATCAATGGCGTTTTGTTGCAAACTAATTATATGTAAAAGGATGGTAGTAAAAAAATTAAGCATGAAGAGGGTTTTGAATGAAATTTTTGAGAGATGAAAGGGGCTAGAACAAAATATCTGGAACAAAATATCCGGGACTATAGTTAAGGGGTTTTTAAGAAGGGTAATGCTACACCTACTACCAAAGAGTAATGCTACATCCACTATCAATTTCACTACATTTTTCTTCACTGTCTTAGGTGGCACCCTTCAATAGGTAGGGAAAGATAGAGTAGGTGAAAGAACTCTCCAATAAGAATATGTCACCTAAGGTAGTGAATAAAATGGTAGTGAAATTGGTAGTGGATGAAGCATTACTCACTACCAAATCTACTATCTTTCTCTTTACTACCTTAGGTGGTACACTACTATTGGATATTTCTACCACCTACTCTACAATAACCTCCACTAATAATGTGTCACCTAAGGTAGTAAAGAAAAATGTAGTAGATTTGGTAGTAGGTGTAGCACCCTTTTAAGAAATCTGGGCCTAAGAGCCCACATCTTATTCGGGAATTTTCCCCCAAAATGGTCTACTTTTTGAAAGTTTTTTCCAAACTGACCTACCTTTTTTTTTAAATATGGATCTTTTGGGAATTGAGGTTTAGGGTTTAGAGGATTGGAAAAGATTAAGTGAATATATTTAAATTTATAGGAGATTTTTTGGGTAGGAGATCGATTTTGGGAGGCTAGGGTTTTGGGTTTCGGAATTAAAGAAAGAGTAAGAATAGAGATAAGAAAGTGTAAGAATGAAGATAAAGAGAGAGAAAAAACGAGTCTGCGGTATTAAAAATCCTCAAACGACACTCGCTGTCTCAAAAAGCGAGTTTCGAAAAAACTCACTCGCTTTTTGAGACAGTGAGTCCTGGTCAAGGGGAAATCAAAAAATCCAAACCTCATACTCGCTGTCTCAAAAGGCGATGATATTTTTATCAAACTCACTTTTTGAAACAGCGAGTAAGTCAGTTTGGAAAATTTTAAAAAAATTAGGATAGTTTGGAAAAAACTTTCAAAATGTAGGTCATTTTGGGAAAACAAAAATATCCTTATCCAGGGGGCTCTGCCCCGCATTGCACTGAGGAAGAACTGTTCTAGTACAATGATGGGGTTAATTATGTACTCTCTACACTATTAGAGTGAGACCATCAGTTCATATATATATATACTAGATTTGTCTATGGGCACGTGCCTAAGGCACGTTTTCGGAACGATACAACATATGAAAAGCATTGTAAACAGTAAAACAAGAATTATATAGCTCAAGTTTGAATCGTATGACAATAATTAGTTGTAAATAAAAGTCTACGTGTGTTGAAAAGTAATTATAAATGAGGGTATAAAATCCAACTTTTTAGAACTTTGCTGGTAGAAAATGATAAAATTTAACTATTGGAGAGATATTTGCTATTTTCAATATAACATGAATAATAAAAAAAATATAAAAAATTTGAAAATTTACAAACTTGAAATCTGAAAATCTAAATTTCCCAGTAAATAAAGAGAGAATGAGAGAAAGAAAAAAAAAATTAAATAAATAAATGAGTTGTTTTTTTTGGGAGGGGGGATTTGAATTTGAATTTTAGGGTTTGAAATTTTGGGAGGAAAAATGTATTTTGTAAGATTAGATCTGAGCCTTTGATTTTTGGGGGATTGAAGGAAAGCCACTTGATAGCTTTCTTTGTGTTTTATTATATAGATATATATAACTTGCAAATAGTTTTGGGGTTGGGAAGTATCATACCTTAGCACGGTTATAAAAGTAATTTTGCACCTTCAACAGGTTGAGACTTAGCTCATGGTTTTCATTTGGATTATTTGAAACAAGTAGTTTAATAAATATAATTTGAAGAAAAAATAAGCATTTCAGAATAAAATCAGAGCAAAATAGATAACACAACATTGCATAAACCTATTGAGTATTGAAACACTGAAGCCAACAACATGACTAAAAGACTAAATATTCTAACAGATTAAAAAATCATGAGGATACTCCACATAAAAAGTTGCAATAACATTCAACAAATTTATAAGTGTTAGGAAACAATAGACTAGCACAATTAAACAAAGAGAAACAATTATTGGCAGGTCAGGATGAAGGTATAATTCGATTCAGCATTTTTATATCTCCAGTGCATATCTGCTGCATATTTTAGCATTTTATAACACTATATTATCAAGAACACACCTTTGACTAGAGCTTCATAGGCTCATAGCTAAACTTTTTATCTCCATAAGTCAGAATATAAGAAGTTCATCGACACATTCCAACTTTGCTACTAAATCCACAGATCATGGTATAACAAATGATCAAAACCTCCTGGAAGTCCTTGGATCAGATATGGAAGTTGGCTATCATGTCATGAGAGGTTCTCCTCTATAGACCAGGATACAAGAAGTTGATCAACAATGCAAACGCAAGAAGTTGATCAACACATAGTACTATCACACAAGTAGGTATTCAATGAGTGTGACAATCAATTGAGAAGCAAAGTTTATAGTTCATGTCTTAAGGAACTTGGATGCTAATACCAACACAAAAAGTTGATATAGATACCATAACTATGCCAGAATACATTGTCAAGTACCCAAAGAAACAATATACAAAGCAATGAAACATCATCATTATAAAACAACCTATGAATCTTCACCAAACATCATTTAAAGAAGATAATCAAGTATGGTACACATTGCAGTTCGTTCGTCGACTTGAAGTACAATAGTTCTGAGACTACTACAATGCTAGCACTAGAGATATTTTTGGAAGATCAAGTATTGAAGAAGTGTAATGATTGTGGCGAACAATAACAAATAGGAGCAACTAGGATTGCATAATTTCTCATACCTCTTCAGTTGAGAATTAAGCACAAGGAACCATGTTATGACCTATACTGCAACCCTCCCTTGGTTACTTCTGCATGTTTTTCTTCATTGCATTAGCCTGTATATAAATCATACATAATTCATTAGCATGTTAAAGATCTTGAAATTGTTATCCCCAAGTGTATAGGAGATATCAACAGCAAAAAAAAGGATGCACAGTAGACCTACATATTCCTGATTCCACTTCTGAAGTTCTGATGGACAATAGGGTCATAACGACCACCTACAGCAAGTAGTGTTCCCTCAGAAACAATCAAATAACTAAACTAAGCACAAATTGAAAGCTCAAATTGGATTTTCAGTAACTAAAAGCTCAAATTGAAAGCACAAATTTGATTATCAGTAATTGAAACAATCAAATTGAAAGCTCAAATTCAAAGAAACAAGCACAATAAATTACCCTTCCAGATTTGGTGATTCGGTGATTCGGTGAAGAGGGCGGAGCCGCGGATTGGAGTACAAGAGGGCAGAGCCGCGGATTGGAGTAGAGGAGGGCGATTGGGTTTCGATTTTGGATTTTGACTTTGGGCTGTAGAGGAGGGCGGATTGGAGCTGTAGCCTGTAGAGGTTGGGGATCTTGGGAGCTGTAGCCTGTACTAGAGGTTGGGGATCTTGGAACTGTACCCGGTAGGAGGTGAGGGAAGGCGGGTCGGAGGTTGGGGATCTTGGAGCTGTAGCCGGTAGGAGGTGAGGGAAGACGGGTCAGAGGTTGGGGATCTTGGAGCTGTAGCCGGTAGGAGGTGAGGGAAGACGGGTCGGGAAGAGAAGAGGGAAGAGGAAGAGACAGCTACGACCTAGAAAATGAAAAAGAAGACTGGGATAAAAATTAGATTAAATATATATTAAATATATTCGGTACGGTACGGTATACCAACGGTATGAAAATTTTGTACCAGTACCATACCATCAAAAATCGGTACGGTACAATACCGAAAATTTGGTACGGTATTACCAAGTTTCGGTATTGTTTGGTATGGTAATGGTATGGTACGGTATGGTACGGTAATATGGTATTTTTTGACACTCCTAGTTCTTTGGATTTGTATCATTAATTTTTTATTAATGAAATAGGGTAGCCATACTCTACCTTTTCCTTCAAAAAAAAAAAAAAAAAAAAAAAAAAAATATATATATATATATATATATATATATATAGAGAGAGAGAGAGAGAGAGAGAGAGAGAGAGAGAGAGAGAGAGAGAGAGAGAGAGAGAGAAAGGTTCGGGTGAGAACCATTCCCTGGGGTGAGAACCTAAGGGCCTATCCCAGCCATCCATCTGATTAATATTAACGGTCTAGATGTTATCCGTTATAATTAATTAGATTAATTAATTTTTGATTTTAGATGTCAATCCCTTTAATTAAGCGTGGGGGACCGCATAATAAAAGGAATGAAGATATTAGACAGATTTTTTAAAATTAAACAATAAGATTAATTAATTTTTGCATTAAGATGTCAATCCCTTTAATTAAGGGATGGGGACCGCGTAATAAAAGGAATGAAAGATCACAGATTATTAGGCAACATATATTGCCTTTTTTATTTTATTTAAAAGGAATGTAGATCACATATAATTAGCAACTGAAATAATTATAAATAGCAACTGAAATTGGTGAAGGAATACTATAAATAGCAACTAAAGTTAAAATTATAAATAGTAACTGAAGTTGCTATTGTATCTACTTACAATACAGTCAGTTGCTATATAGTGAACGAATTGATGAAGGAACGAATTGGTGATGATTCTGAAGTTGCTATTAAGTTGGGATACAAAATCTTCTCGAATAGCAACTGTAATAATTATAAATAGCAACTGTATAAATTATAAATAGCAACTGAAATAATTATAAATAGCAACTGAAATTGGTGAAGGAATACTATAAATAGCAACTGAAGTTAAAAGCAAATGTAATACATATATATAGCAACTGAAATACATATATATAGCAACTGAAATACATATATATAGCAACTGTAATACATATATATAGCAACTGTATAAATTATAAATAGCAACTGAAATAATTATAAATAGCAACTGAAATTGGTGAAGGAAGAAATGCAATTGCTAATTAATTGCTAAGCAGTTGCTATTTTGTTTTGAGTTTTTATGCAGTTGATATGCAGTTGCTAATTAACTGCTATGCAATTGCTATTTATAGTTATTACAGTTGCTATTTATAGTTATTACAGTTGCTATTTTGTTTTGATTTTGTTTACTATGCAGTTGCTATTTATAACTATTAATTACTATGCAGTTGCTATTTACTTGAAAAATTGAGTTTCTAAATAATTGCTATGCAGTTGCTCTTTTGTTTTGATTTTCTATCTAGTTGCTATACAATTGCCAATTAATTGCTATGCAGTTGCTATTTTGTTTTGAGTTTTTATGCAGTTGATATGCAGTTGCTAATTAACTGGTATGCAGTTGCTATTTATAGTTATTTCAGTTGCTATTTATAGTTATTACAGTTGCTATTTATAGTTATTACAGTTGCTATTTACAGTTGCTATTTTTTTTTGAGTTTTTATGCAGTTGATATGCAGTTGCTAATTAACATTATGGTTCTTTTCATTAGTATACAAAAGAACCATAATGTTTTTTCCTTTTTTAGCAACTGAAGTTAAAAGCAACTGTAATACATATATATAGCAACTGAAGTTAAATAGCAACTGAAGTTAAAAGCAAATGTAATACATATATATAGCAACTGAAATATATATATATAGCAACTGAAATACATATATATAGCAACTGTAATACATATATATAGCAACTGTATAAATTATAAATAGCAACTGAAATAATTATAAATAGCAACTGAAATTGGTGAAGGAATACTATAAATAGCAACTGAAGTTAAAAGCAACTGTAATACATATATTTAGAAACAAAATCTTCTCCAATATTTTACGGGAATAAATTATTTCTCTCTCCAGTTTGACCAAATTTGCCTTAACCGTCGCACACAAAAAAGACAATTTATAATTATTCCTTTTATTACGCGGTCCCCATCCCTTAATTAAAGGAATTGACATCTTAATGCAAAAATTAATTAATCTTATTGTTTAATTTTAAAAAATCTTGACCGTTAAGATTACACAGATGAATGGCTGGGATAGGCCCTTAGGTTCTCACCCCAGGGTTGGTTCTCACCCGAACCGACCCCTATATATATATATATATATATATATATATATATATATATATATATATATAGAGAGAGAGAGAGAGAGAGAGAGAGAGAGAGGTTCGGGTGAGAACCATTCCCTGGGGTGAGAACCTAAGGGCCTATCCCAGCCATTCATCTGTGTAATCTTAACGGTCAAGATTTTTTAAAATTAAACAATAAGATTAATTAATTTCTGCATTAAGATGTCAATCCCTTTAATTAAGGGATGGGGACCGCGTAATAAAAGGAATGAAAGATCACAGATTATTAGGCAACATATATTGCTTTTTTTATTTTATTTAAAAGGAATGTAGATCACAGATTATTAAGCAACATATATTGCCTTTTTTATTTTATTTTCAGCCGAACCAAAATCTTCATCAGGATGAACAACATTTGTTGCTACGTACAATGTTGTTAAATATGAAATTTTTATCTACTTACAATACTGTCAGTTGCTATATAGTGAACGAATTGGTGAAGGAACGAATTGGTGATGATTCTGAAGTTGCTGTTAAGTTGGGATACAAAATCTTCTCGAATAGCAACTGTAATAATTATAAATAGCAACTGTAATAATTATAAATAGCAACTGAAATAATTATAAATAGCAACTGAAATTGGTGAAGGAATACTATAAATAGCAACTGAAGTTAAAATTATAAATAGCAACTGAAGTTGCTATTGTATCTACTTACAATACAGTCAGTTGCTATATAGTGAACGAATTGGTGAAGGAACGAATTGGTGATGATTCTGAAGTTGCTATTAAGTTGGGATACAAAATCTTCTCGAATAGCAACTGTAATAATTATAAATAGCAACTGTAATAATTATAAATAGCAACTGAAATAATTATAAATAGCAACTGAAATTGGTGAAGGAATACTATAAATAGCAACTGAAGTTAAAATTATAAATAGCAACTGAAGTTGCTATTGTATCTACTTACAATACAGTCAGTTGCTATATAGTGAACTAATTGGTGAAGGAACGAATTGGTGATGATTCTGAAGTTGCTATTAAGTTGGGATACAAAATCTTCTCGAATAGCAACTGTAATAATTATAAATAGCAATTGTAATAATTATAAATAGCAACTGAAATTGGTGAAGGAATACTATAAATAGCAACTGAAGTTAAAATTATAAATAGCAACTGAAGTTGCTATTGTATCTACTTACAATACAGTCAGTTGCTATATAGTGAACTAATTGGTGAAGGAACGAATTAGTGATGATTCTGAAGTTGCTATTAAGTTGGGATACAAAATCTTCTCGAATAGCAACTGTAATAATTATAAATAGCAACTGTAATAATTATAAATAGCAACTGAAATAATTATAAATAGCAACTAAAATAATTATACAGCAATACCTGACCACTTAAACAGCAACTGTAATAATTATAAATAGCAACTGTAATAAACAGTAACTGTAAGAAACGAAATGGTGAATGATTCTGCAGTTGCTATTAATTTGGGAAACAAAATCTTCTCCAATATTTTACGGGAATAAATTATTTCTCTCTCCAATTTGACCAAATTTGCTTTAACCGTCGCACACAAAAAAAAGCAATTTATAATTATTCCTTTTATTACGCGGTCCCCATCCCTTAATTAAAGTGATTGACATCTTAATGCAAAAATTAATTAATCTTATTGTTTAATTTTAAAAAATCTTGACCGTTAAGATTACACAGATGAATGGCTAGGATAGGCTCTTAGGTTCTCACCCCAGGGTTGGTTCTCACCCGAACCGACCCCTATATCTATATATATATATATATATATATCTAATATTATAATGGGAGAAGGCCTTAGTGTCATTTGTCATTGTGTCATTTTGTCAACACGTGCAGCGCACGTGTTGGTAGATTTTTTTGTCCTTTTCATTCCCCTCCCTATTTTTTCCACGTGCAACGCACGTGTATAATACTAGATTTTTTTTTGTCCTTTTCATTCTCCCTCCCCATTTTTTTCACGTGCAACGCGCGTGTATAATACTAGTATATATATATATGAATGAATGACTAGTCGTAATTGTCTTTGTAGAGTCAAAACATGCGTAATTTTATAGAAACCTTAAATTCTTGTATTCTTACTATCTATTTATTTTTAATATATCTCTACTATTATAATGGGAGAAGGGCCTAGTGTCATCTGTCACCGGATGTCATTTTGTCAACACGTGCAGCGCACGTGTTGACAAAATGACTTACTTTGGTAAATATTTTCGAAAGTGGACAAGTTTGGTAAATATTTTCGGAAGTGGATCAGTTTGGAAATTATTTTCTTTTTATCCTTTTCATTATTCCTTCATTTCCCTTCCCATTTTCCACACGTACGAAAAAAACACGTGCAGCGCACGTGTTGGTAGGGTTTTTTTTTGTGTTTTTCCTTCTTCCTCCACGTGCATTGCACGTGCATGATACTAGTATATATATAGAAAAAAAAGGGTATGAGCAACTTGCTTATTTCGTAAATAAGCAATTGATTATGTGGCATGCATGTGATTGGAAAATTATTAAAATGGTTAGTTATCCAATATATCATATACATACCACATAATTAATTGCTCATTTACTAAATGAGCAAATTGCTCATATTCCTTTTACCCATATATATATATATGGTTATTAGTTCATGTAATTTATGTGAAGGTGATTTCCTAGTGAGGACATAAGCGAACGACAAGTGTCCGTCTGAGATTAGATATCCTCATAATGTTTGCTATTTGACATTGAAACCTTCAAATAATTTCCTATTTGACACCGAAACCCTTCAAAGTGTGTTTTCTGCTTAGCATAATGGTCCCCGCGTTAAACAGTCCCCACTGTTCCTACGTCTTCCATGTGCAACCCGGTGTTCGATCCATAATGCAGCCAATAGGGAGCTCGCACCTCATCTGACGTCCATGTCAATCCCACGAGCCGTTCACGTGCCCGCCGCTTCTTGAAAAATAATGGAGCGCACGCCGCCGTCTGGGCCCGCTCCAATATTTGGGCGGGGACCATCTATTGGGCCTAGCCCAGCCTACAAGCCGACACGGTCTATTTTATTGAACAGAATCGGAACCGACGTAAGGAAATTTAGGGCGACCCACTTAAAGACACCCACCTTAGCACCCGTACGTTTGGGGCCCACTTCACCCAGGTTACATGTACAATCCTCTTCAAAAATATACTGGGCCAGCCCGTTTAAGTCCTACTTGTTTTTAAAGGATCATCTATCTATATAATAAAACACAAAGAAAGCTATCAAGTGGCTCTCCTTCAATTCTCTCAAAATTAAAGAACCAGATCTAAACTCACAAAACACATTTTTTTTCTAAAAGCTTCCCCCCAAAACTCAAATTCAACCCCCCCCCCCAAACAACTCATTTATTTATTTTATTCTCTCTCTCTCTCTCTCTCTATATATATATATATATATATAAATGAGTCTTCTTCCGTTGCAAACGGGCCGGAATGGGTCTGTTCGCACAGACCCGTGCGAACTTCGATCTGGACCGTTGGATCAAATCAGATTTTTTTTGATCAAATCTTGCCTTAACCCGTCGTGGGAAAGAACAGGTTAAGGCAAAATTGTATTAAAAAAATTAGCCTTAACCCGTTCTTCCCAAAAACGGGTTAAGGCTATCGATATTCAATTTTATTGACATACAGTTCGTCTTCTTACGCGCTCTTCTTCTTTCTTCGACGAACCCAAACCCAACGGAAAAAAAAACCTAGCTCCGACATCTCCGTCCGCTCTCCGTCTTCTCTCCCAACTCCGAAGATCGAAACCCTACTCTTTGTGGAAGTCGAACTCCGACGATCGAAACCCTAGCTTCTTTTCCCCTCTTTGATACGAAATCGAAACCCTAGTTCTCTTCCAAATCGATTGCTTGGCTTGATTTGGACCTATCTTGTAAGGTATACACTATTTCTTTACCCCAATAATCTACATTTATATTATTTTTTTGAATTTGTGTGTAGTAATTTATTTATAAATTGGGAAAAAATTTATATGCGTTAGTAGATTTTAGATGTAGAATCGGGTTGACCTCAAGTATATTCAATTGCCAAATTATGTTGCTTGCATTAGTAACTTGTAGAATTAGAATTGTATATACGAAATTAGTTAGAAACTTTTCAGTGCGGTTATGGTTGAAAACCCTGCAAACGACCGTAAAAAATACGAAGCTTTTCGAGTAGGTTCGTCTCATGTAGTACAAGCCACACCAACTTGTAGAAGTGAGTTTCGACTCACGGTTCGAGAGATACGGCCGCGTATCGCTTTCGATTGAAAAAAACCAAGTATAGCGGTGCACAGCCGTACATCGCAAACCGTGACTCGAAACTCGCTTCTACAAGTTCAGGTGGCTTGCCCTACGTGAATTCGACCAAGTCGGAAAGTTTTATAATTTTCGGATGCCGTTTGTGCGGTTTTGCTCAACTTCTTTGCATGATAGTTTTTTGACTTAGAATTTTGTAAGTGCAGTTAGATTAAATTAGAAAACCCTTTAAACGACCTCCAAAAAATACGAAACCGTGCGAGTTGGTTGGTGTCACCTACGAGAAGCCAAACCAACTTGTAGAAGTGAGTTTCGACTCACGGTTCGAGAGATACGGCCGCGTATCGCTTACGGTTGGAAAAAAAACCAAGTAAAACGGTAGACGGTCGTATCTCGCAAACCGTGAGTCGAAACTCGCTTCTACAAGTTCGGGTGGCTTGCCCTACGTGAATCCAACCAAGTCAAAAAGTTATAAAATTTTCGGATGCCGTTTGTGTGGTTTTCTCAACTTCCTCGCATTACAAGTTTTATACTTAGAATTTTCTAAGTGTGGGTAGATTAGAAAACCCTTCAAACGACCTCCAAAAAATACGAAACTTTGCGAGTTGGTTGGTGTCCCCTAGGAGAAGCCAAGCCAACTTGTAGAAATGAGTTTCGACTCACGGTTCGAGAGATACGGCCGCGTATCACTTTCGGTTGGAAAAAATCATTATAAAACGGTATACGGTCGTATCTCGCAAACCGGGAGTCGAAACTCACTTCTACAAGTTCGGATGGCTTGCCCTACGTGAATCCGACCAACTCAAAAAGTTTGAAAATTTTCGGATGCCGTTTGTGCGGTTTTTCTTCAATTGCTCAAATGAGAAGTTTTTGACTTAGAATTTTTTAAAAAACCGGCCGATTAGAAAACACTTCAAACGACCTCCAAAAAATACGATACTTTGCGAGTTGGTTGGTGTTCCCTATAAGAAGTTGTAGAAGTGAATTTCGGCTCACGGTCCGAGAGATACGGCCGCGTATCGATTTTGGTTGGAAAAAAATAACTAAAGCCAGTACACGGCCGTGTCTCGCAAACCGTGAGTCGAAACTCGCTTCTACAAGTTCGGGTGGCTTGCCCTACGTGAATCCGACCTAGTCGGAAAGTTTTATAATTTTCGGGTGCCGTTTGCGCGTTTTTCTCAACTTCCCTGCATGTGAATTTTTTGACTTAGAATTTTGTAAGTGCGGTTAGAGTTTAAAACACTTCAAACCACCTCCAAAAAATACGAAACTTTGCGAGTTGGTTGGTGTCCCCTATGAGAAGCCAAACCAACTTGTAGAAGCGAGTTTCGACTCACGGTTCGAGAGATACGGCCGCGTATCGCTTTTGGTTAAAAAAAACTCAAATTAAGTGATACACGGCCGTATTTCTGGAACCGTTAGTAGAAACTGACTTTTACAAGTTGTGGTGGCTTGCACACTTATAAAAACACCAAATACAACGGTTTAGTACCCCTAACTTTCTCCTTTTCATGGTTTCTTAGGTATGGACAGTTTCGAAGGAAGTTCTGTTGCTGGAGATAAATTTGTTCGTGCACAACAAATTGGCGAGTATCTTCCTCATGTTGACGAGCACCTAAACCAAAGATTGGTATGACATTTCCCACTCTTGAGAATGCGAAAAATTTTTATTCATCATATTGCAAATGTGCGGAATTCTCTATGCGTAAGGGTGGAAATAAATATAAGGGAAACGATGTAGTGGATAAATCATACGTTTGTAATAAAGCCGAGGAGTCACCGAATAGCCATAATGAAACTAGACAAGGTACAACTTCTAGAACGGGTTGCAAAGCTTTCGTCCGTGTCAAACTAAACCCACATAGTAATTCACAAAGTAATTCGTGGATTCTTTATTCGTTAAATGAAGCACACAATCACGAATTTACTTCACCCGGTAGACGTCACTTGCTACCTCGAAACCGTGAATTGATTAAGACAGATAAAAATGTAATTGGTCAACCTACCGAAGCTAATGTCTCTGTATGCAAACAAATGCTATTCTTTGAAGGTGCAAGTGGAGGTAATGAGAAAATTGGATTCACCGAAACCGATGTAAGAAATCTCAGGAGAGACGAGATAGAGGATTTAAAAGGACACGACGAATAAATGCTACTTGAGTTTTTTGAATCCAAAAAGGAGACCGATCCCTTATTCTATTTTGATTACCAATGTGATCCCGAAGGGCGATTGTTACATTGTATCTGGGTGGACGGTATCGCTAGAAAGAATTACAAAGTATTTGGGGATGTTCTCTGTTTTGACGCTACCTACAACACAAACCGATACGGGATGTTGTTCGTACCATTTGTTGGATTCAACCATCATTGGCAATCAATATTCCTAGGTTGTGGGTTCATCCCCAATGAGAAGACATCCTCATTTGAGTGGTTCTTTGAAAAGTGGCGTGCTGCAATGCCATGTGATCCGATCAACATCGTGACAGATGAGGATCGTGGGATAACTTCTGCAATTTTCAAAATTTTCCCAATCACGTCACATAGATATTGCATTTGGCATATTTTAGATAAGCTACCGCATGAAGTTCGAATGCCGAATAACGTTGATGAGTTCAGGGATGCTTTGAAGACTATCATTTATACGGCGGAATTTAAAATAGAATTCGAACAGAAGTGGAAAAATTTGATCTCCCAGTACAAACTGGAAAATAACAAATGGTTGAAGGAAAAATTTGAGATCCGCAAAAAATGGGCCCCTCTGTACGCAAGAGACTAATTTTGGGGGGGCATGTTGAGTACCCAACGTAGCGAATCGCTACATTCATCCTTGAAGCACCATACTCATAAAAAGTACTCACTACATGAATTTGCCGTCATCTTTGACCGACTCTTAGTAAAACAAAGACACGATGAACTTAAAGAAACACATCGTAATCGCGAGGAGCGGCCAAAATTGAAGACCGAGTGGGCATTGGAGTCACAAATGGCAGGGACATACACTTTGAAGATTTTCTACAAATTTCAACAAGAAGTTGTCAAAAGCTTATTACTTAATGTGAGTTTAATTGCGAGTATGGATACACCGGATAGTGCAGCTTATTCTGTAACAGTTTGTGGAAATTCAGAACCGGGGAGGGTGATTTCTTATTGTAAAATCACTAAAATTGCTAAATGCCCTTGTTCCATGTACTACTTCGTTGGCATTCCCTGCAAATATCTACTTACAGTTATTCGGTTCACAGATCACACCGCACTACCCGAGCAATATATTTGTAGGCGATGGACCAGGGATCAACTGAGGAGAAGCAGTATACCGGTTCCCAATAATATGGGTGACAATTTTGCTTCGCGTTATTGTGAACTGAGTATGCACTCAAGACATTTGGTCGATCTTGGTTGTTATTCAGAGCGAGGATACAAATATATGCTCGACCACATGCTGAAGGGAATTGAAGGCTTTGCTAAGATTGAGTCAGTGAATAGCACACCACACGAAGGTAGCGCACAACCTGAGAGCGGTGGACGTGCACATGTAGGTGACCCTGTACAGTGCACCACAAAGGGGAGGCCTAAAGGGAAACGGTTGAAGTCTGTAAGAGAAGGTCAAAAAACGAAGAGGCCAAGACTTTGCAGGACATGCCTTCGTGTCGTCGGTCACGATTCACGGAATTACCCAAAAAATATAGCAAGGTATTATATCAGAGATTTTGTATTTGTTAATTGGACTCAATGAATGTTAATTTGGTCGGTACTAACTCATTCTTCTTCCTTATTTAGTGGATCGGTGGGGAATGAAGAAGCTCCAAACGCTGTAAAGAGTGATGATGACGAAGGCGAAGGTTCGTGCTAGGGGGTTTTAAGTACTTAAATATGTATGTCATATCAAACTTTCAAAATAATTACCGAATAATTGCTGAATTTTATATTTATTCGTGCAGATATTTATTAATTTCGACTGGATTGTTAACTTTGTTTTTTTTTCTAGTATAGGTCCGGAGTGAAACAAAAAAAAAAAAACGTGCCCAATGGAAAGAAGCAATGCGTTGAAAAATTCGTTGCTTTTGGATTGTATATATATGTGGATAATTAACGTAAGCTTGTTTGGTACAAGTAAATTAATGATGTATTTAATCAGAATGTAATCTCTGTATGTCAGTTTATTTTGTGTATTTGTGAACAAAAATATGTTACTATGGATTTTGACCAGGTATTTGGGTAGCGAATGCTTATTTATGTCGAAAAATGTGGAATTGGTAGATGTGTGCAATTTGGGGAACTCATTCTGTTTGTGAATTTTATGTTAATGAAAATTGTCTGCATGACGATATGAACACATTTGTTATTTGTGTTGGAGATTGTGTATTTTGTGGATGATATATCTATGTTGTGGAAAATTGTGAAAATATATGCAGTATTCACAAGAAGAGATGCTGCCAGATACTGTATAACTTAACCCGTTATTGGGGATAACGGGTAAAGATAACATAACACGTCATCCTCAATTACGGGGTAAGGAGATAGATATTGGCAGTCCTTAATCAATACTTCACATATAGGGATTTTAGTTCGGCCAATATCTTTCCACTTAACCCGTTATTGGCATCAACGGTTTAGTATCCCTTAACCCGTAATTACCAATGACGTGTTAAGGAGATAGATTTGTTAACCAACACTTCACATGTAGGGGATGAGGTTTGGCCAATATCTCTACAATTAACCCGTTATTGGCGTTGACGATTTAACATCCCCTAAACCGTTATTGAAGATGACGGGTGAGGTTAAGATTTCTTTATAGAGCTTTCAACTTTGTGGACTATATCTTCTTTTGTTGATACATATACATATTTGTTCATTCTCCGCTTAAAAATATGAGAGTTAACTTTCGCGGGTGTTGGATATATCTTCTTTTGTTGATACATATACAAATCTATTCATTCACAACAAGCCATTTGCAAAACCAAATTTATTCATATAAAGGAACATTACAAACTGGCAATAACATATTGTTTGAAGAAACATAGAAAATTGTACATGATCTGCATGCTAGTTGACATTACAAACACATCCTTTGATACTCTACTCCTAAATTGAAATTAATTTAGTATACAAGTACATGCTCGCTTTCTTCTCGAAGTGGAAGGAAGGACTGCTGACTCTGCCTTTTTTTGAATGCATAAGTAGCCAGTTGTACCCCCTACATACAATTTCGTTCACTACTATTACACAGAGGTAAGAATTCTCCGCTTCGTCGGATAGAGTAGTAGTGGGTGTAACCGCATATTCAAAGTACTTAATAACTTCTTGACATGCACTCCTCATATTCGTACTATTTGTTGCACGATTGTGAGGTGTGCATGCCAAGAAGCTGAAAAGTACCATGAATACACTGTGACACCCACCATTACTCCGTCCGACGAAAGCAGAGAATTCTTACACTCTGTGTAACAATAGAGAACGAATGTGTATGAAAGGCGGACAATTGCTACTTATGCAAACACATCTAAAAGCTAAAAAAACAGAAGACTAAGAGAAACACTGTGGAAAAAAAAGGCAGAGCCAGCGGCCCTCCCTATCCCTTGAGCGAAACCGAGCATGCACTTGTACACTGAAACAAGTCTCTCTACTCCTGCATCTTCATACACAAGAACAATTGTAGGCGACCACCCTTGAACTCAAATTTCTTCTACAACTCAAACTTCTTCCTCCCTATTATCGTTGGAAAAAGAGGTCTTGAAGAGAATAAGAGAACATTGATTCCTCATATTTTTGAAGAGAAGTAGAGAAAATTGAAGCCTCTCATTTAAGTTCTCTTGAAGAGAAGAAGAGAAGACTCATTTGAGTTATGAGTCTAACTCTCTCAGTTATATGCTAGAAAAAAGAAAGAGGGGAGCATGATATGATAGCCCACTTGGATTTCTCACTGCTCATCAATAGGTAATGGATATGGATCAACACAAGGAGAAGGCAATATGGATCACTGCTCATCAATAGGTAATGGATATGGGTCTCTCAGTTATAGACAAGGAATACTGAAACATGAAGAAGAAGAAGACAATAAGGATAAACTTTGTTAGTCAATAAAGACATGATACAAGTCTCGAAAAAAGAGCAGCAAGGACAGCAATTATCTCAAAATGTACAGTTGATGTGTGTAAATTACACCCGGTTAACCCGTTGTTGGTGACAACGGATTAATTACATTAAACCCGTTAGTACCAAGAACGGGTTAAGTGTACTTGATCATGTTCCAGAACTTGGTCTGTACATGATGAACCACTGCCAATCTTTGTCAATGTAACCCGTTGTTACGGATAACGAGTTACGCTAAAGAAGATCGTTGTCACCAATGACAGGTTAAGCACACTTATATTGGCAGAAGTTTATGGCTACTTGCATAAGTAGATGCCGAAATATACGTTAAATTAAACCGTTATAGACGATAACGGGTTAGGTACTTGTAACCCGTTATCGTCAATAACGGGTTAAGTGTACCTAAAACGGTAGTACTCATAATTATTAACTCGCATTTAAAAAAATGTGTAAACAAGTTTGTAAATATAACTTATAGTTCACTTAATGAAAACAATTTATGAGAAATTATTCATTAAATACGTTAATATTTGTAGGTGGGAGATGATAGGTAATAAGTTTCTAGTAAAGAGTTTGTAGATATTTAAGTTCTATCATTAATCACATACGCCTCTCCACGCTTTACGTACATTGCCTTCTGAACTCTACAAAATAGACAGTCATATGTATGTTCTTTGTTTTTTTATATATTTTTTTAATTCCATTCCTAGCCACATAACTAACCAATATAAAATTGATATCATCAAACGAATATTAAAATTAACACAAATTAATTTGTATTTTGGTTCATAAAAAACAATAAAAAAAATGTTGTAGGTTAGGGTTAGGGTTAGTCTAGGGTTAGGGTTAGGGTTCACAGAGTGAATGAATCTTGCTCCGTAGAAACCGGCCTCCACCACATACGGCGTGATACGCTCATCAAAAGGAAGAACTGTGTGCTTCCGAAAATTACATTTTTTATCGAACCCATTCCACACGGCTTCCGATCGGTGTTTGGGTTGCAATGTGAGTATGCTTGTGTCCACGGGTCCGGGTGATGTAACTGAGGACGACGGACCTGTCTCAGCCGATGTGGATTGACGGCCACCAACCTACACGAATAAATATAACAAATGTTATTATTGAGATAATGTTACATGTTCGTATTTAAAACCAATAATAGTAATCAATCTTACCTCAGTAGTTGGTGCGCCACTAGTGTTACCGGACGGGCTTCTCGGTTACCTTGTTCTAGCCATTTAGCTATCTGACAAAATATTTAAAATGTGGTTGATAAAAATGACAACAAAACAAACATACCGAGATTATACTGAAAAATGCACGAATGAAAACAAAAAAATCTATAAAACTTTTCCAATTGGTCGAATTCACGTAGCGCAAACCACCGAAACTTGTACAAGTGAGTTTCGACCCACGGTTTGCGAGATACGACCGTATACCGCTTTATTAGGTTTTTTTCAACCGAAAGCGATACGCGGCCGTATCTCTCGAACCGTGAATCGAAACTCGCTTCTACAACTTGGGTTGGATAATCATAGGGGACACCAACCAACTCGCAAAGTTTCGTATTTTTTGGAGGTGGTTCGAAGTGTTTTCTAATCGGCCCGTTTTAAAAAAATTCTAAGTCAAAAACTTCTCATTTGAGGAATTGAAGCAAAACGGCACAAACGGCATTCAAAAATTATAAAACTTTTCGTCTAGGTGGAATTCACGTAGGGAAAGCTACCCGAACTTGTAGAAGTGAGTTTCGACTCACGGTTTGCGAGATACGACCGTATATCGCTTTATAATAGTTTTTTTCAACCGAAAGCGATACGCGGCCGTATCTCTCGAATCGTGAGTCGAAACTCACTTCTACAAGTTCGGATGGCTTCTCATAGGGGACACCAACCAACTCGCAAAGTTTCGTATTTTTTGGAGGTCGTTTGAAGGGTTTTCTAATCTACCCGCACTTAGAAAATTCTATGTCTAAAACTTATAATGCGAGGAAGTTGAGAGAACCGCACAAACGGCATCCGAAAATTTTAAAACTTTCTGACTTGGTCGAATTCACGTAGGGCAAGCCACCCGAACTTGTAGAAGTAAGTTTCGACTTCCGGTTTGCCAGATACGACCGTATACCGCTTTATAATGATTTTTTCCAACCAAAAGCGATAAACGGCCGTCTCTCGAACCGTCAGTCGAAACTCACTTCTACAACTTGGTTTGGCTTCTCCTAGAGGACACCAACCAACTCGCAAAGTTTTGTATTTTTTGGAGGTCGTTTGAAGAATTTTCTAATCTATCCGCACTTAGAAAATTCTAAGTCTAAAACTTATAATGCAAGGAAGTTGAGAAAACCGCACAAACGGCATCCGAAAATTTTAAAACTTCTCGACTTGGTCGGATTCACGTAGGGCAAGCCACCCGAACTTGAAGAAGTGAGTTTCAACTCCCGGTTTGCGAGATACGACCGTATACCGCTTTGTAATGATTTTTTTCAAACGAAAGCGATACGCGGCCATATCTCTTGAACCGTGAGTCGAAACTCACATCTACAAGTTGGGTTGGCTTCTCCTAGGGGACACCAACCAACTCGCAAAGTTTCGTAATTTTTAGAGGTGGTTTGAAGTATTTTAAACTCTAAATGCACTTACAAAATTCTAAGTCAAAAAATTCACATGCAGGGAAGTTGAGCAAAACCGCACAAACGGCATCCGAAAATTATAAAACTTTCTGACTTGGTCGAATTCACGTAGGGCAAGCCACCCGAACTTGTAGAAGCGAGTTTCGAGTCACGGTTTGCGATATACGGCCATGCACCGCTATACTTGGTTTTTTTCAACCGAAAGCGATACGCGGCCGTATCTCTCGAACCGTGAGTCGAAACTCGCTTCTACAAGTTGTTGTGGCTTGTACTACGTGAGACGAACCTACTCGGGAAGTTTCGTATTTTTTTACGGTCGTTCGCAGGGTTTTCAACCATAACCGCACTGAAAAGTTTCTAACTAATTTCGTACATACAATTCTAATTCTACAAATTACTAATGCAAGCAATATAATTCGGCAATTGAATATACTTGAGGTCAATCTGATTCTACATCTAAAATCTACTAACGCATATAAATTTTTTCCCAATTTCTAAATAAATTACTACACACAAATTCAAAAAAATAATACAAATGTAGATTATTGGGGTAAATAAATAGTGTATACCATACAAAATAGGTCCAAATCAAGCCAAACAATCGATTTGGAAGAGAACTATCGTTTCGATTTCGTATCGAAGAGGGGAAGAGAAGCTAGGGTTTCGATCATCGGAGTTCGACTTCCACAAAGAGTAGGTTTTCGATCTTCAGAGTTGGGAGAGAAGAGGGAGAGCGGACAGAGATGTCGGAGCTAGGGTTTTTTTTTCCGGTTGGGTTGGGTTCGTCGAAGAAAGAAGAAGAGAGCAATCGCCGAAGAAGACGAACTATATGGAAATAAAAATGAATATAGATAGCCTTAACCCGTTCTTGGGAAGGACGGGTTAAGGCTATTTTTTTAAAAAAAATTTTGCCTTAACCCGTCCTTCCCAACGACGGGTTAAGGCAAGATTTTATCAAAAAAATTCTGATTTGATCCAACGGTCCAAATCGAAGTTCGCACGGGTCTGTGCGAACAGACCCGTTCCGGCCCGTTTGCAACGGAAGATCACTCTCTCTCTCTCTCTCTCTCTCTCTCTCTCTCTCTCTATATATATATATATATATATATATATATATATATATATATATATATATATATATATATATGGAAACATGGACTTTTATACCCCAATTTATAATTATTTTTCACCATATACTAATGAGAACATGGACTTTTATTTACAACTAATTATTGTCATACTATCCAAACTTCAGCTACATAATTGTTGATTTACTGTTTACAAGGCTTTTCATATGTTGTATCGTTCGTTCTGAAGACGTGCCGTAGGCACGTGGCCACGTGCAAATCTATTATAATAATAAAACACAAAGAAAGCTATCAAGTGGCTCTCCTTCAATCCCCAAAAATTAAAGGCCCAGATCTAACCTCACAAAACATATTTTTTCCCCAAATTTTTTTTCCAAACTCAAATTCAAATCCCCCACCCAAAACAACTTCTATATTTATTTAATTTTTGTTTTCTCTCTTTTTCCCTCCATCTTCTATTCAAAAAATTAAGAAAATAAAAATTCAAAAAAAATAAAAAATTTAAAAAAAATCAAAAAATTTTTTAAAACTAAAAAAATTTAAAAATTTAAAAACTTTAAAAATATTTCAAAAAAGTAAAAAAAATCATATAATATGTTTTTTGCTGGACTCCCAAAAGTTTCTCATATAATATGTTTGCTACTTCAATTAATTTGCTGGACCTACAAAACTAATTTATATGATCAGGTGCACCGTTTCGAAGAAGTGCCATAGGCACGTGTCAAAGGGCAAACCTAGTAATTGTATAATGTATATCTTCACAGACAGGTGGCAATCGGACCGGTCTGGCCCGAAACCCGTCTAGACTGGTCCAGGTCGGGCTCGAACCGAAACCTGACTTTTCTTAGGCAGTCCAAACCAGGGCTGGCTCATATAGAAATTTCGGGTTGGTTCGAGATCAACAAACCCCATAGTGGCGTGATTTTGAACCAGACCACTTAGGGACCGGGCTTGACCCGGACAGGTTCGGGCCAGCCCCAGATCAACCCGAACTAGTTCGGACTAGCCCGGTGGGTTCAATGGTTGGCCCGGTTTGGGCCGACCAATTTTAAAAAAAAATCATAGATTACTATTGCTTCTAATTTTGGTGTGGGAGCAAACAGATAAATTTGTGGATTTTTTTTGAAACAATAAAGCAAACTTGTTGACTTTCACCGGCGTTTGACTGGTTTTTTGCCGCTGCTGTTTACCTTCAAAAAGTTCGATACATCTGGATGGATCCCTGCGACGAACACTCCGACGCTCTTGTCAGTAATCAGGAAGATTATGAAATGAGTTTTTTTGTGGAAAAAGATTGATTACCTCGTTATGGTGGGGGGAGAGAGGTATTTACAGTCTTCTTTAGAGACAGTTTAGAGATAATCATTTATCCCTATGTCCCGGTATTTTTGAATAAGATGTAGAGTTTAAATCGTTTCATAGAGATAACCATGAAATTGAATTACTTTTTAAATATCTGAATTGGTTTGTAACGGGTTGCTACCCATATCCATAGGACAGATCCGTTCATGGATTATTGGGATTTGAAGAAAGACCCAGTTCCCATTTCTGATCCGTTTGCAGGTGAAATTACCGTTTTACCCCTAAGAGCTTTAAAATTCGTGCCTGATTTGAACGGTCCCGATTTAATCCTATTTTTAGCCATATCACGAGTCGCTACTCCCGAAAACTGAGTTTAACAGCCTTTGAGGAGTAATTTTATTGTTCTAGGCGTACGAGATTTTATCGGAGTTCCTCAAGGGGGTTTGGAACTTGCTCGAGGTGTAACGGTGTTTTTCTGAGCTTGTAAAATGCCTAAAATTATTCTTAGAATTTTCTGGATTTTTTTGTGATTTTTTTCAGATTTTTCTAAATTTTTTCCAATTTTTAATTATTTTTTTGAATTTTTATTCAATTTTCAAATTTAAATAATTAGTTACTGAATAGTTTAATTAATTATTCTAATTTAATAATTATTAATTTCAGATTTTTAAATTATTTCCCAAATTAATAATTATTTTAAGAATTTTTAAATTAATTTTTTTTTAAATTAATTTTTCAGATTTTTTAAATAAATAATTAAATTAATTAATTAATTAAATTTTACCTGTACACGTGGCGCAATCCTGTGCGTTGATCACAATCAGAGGGGCACGCATCGCAAAGCGGGGTGTTTTGCTGCGTTTTCATGCTCGGGGTACAGTTTGCTCGAATCCCGTTGCCGACCCACCAGATGTTGCCACGTGGCAGGTCAACATTGACCGTTGACTGCCACGTGCCCCCTCTTTTTTTCTTCTTCTCTCTTTTCCTGCTCTCTTCTTTCTTCCCTTGACTTCTTCCTCGACGCCGTCTTCGACTGAGCAATAACTGGAGCTCGAAGAGAGAAACTTGGCGAGGTGATCTCCTCGATGTGGAGATGTGCTCGGCGAGGGGGCTTTGGCGAACTGGAGGTGTGGTCGAGCTCGGTGCAATGGAGGGAAGCTCGATGGCAGTGGTGTTCGGAGCTTGGTTTTGGAGATTGCGACAGCGACGAAGAGGCTTGGCGAGGGACTTGGAGATCGTCGGGGCTAGGAGCTCGGCAAGGAGACCAGGAGCTCTTCGATGAAATTAAATGAGGTGAGACGAGCTCTTCGGTGGTGAGCTCATGAAGAGGGAAGCTCGGAGTTCGTTGATGGAGCTCATCGGCAAGACAGAGGCTGTGTCGAGCTCAGAGGTTGGCAAGGGATTCGAAGCTCAGAGGTGGAGGAGCGCTCGAGCTCGACGGAGCTTGGCAGCTAGTTGGAGGAGAGGTTTTGGAGCTCTCTAATGGCGTTCGGAGCTCGTGGGTGTGGAGAGGAGAGGGGGGAGCTCGGTGTTTGGAGGAGTTCGGCGGAGCTTCATCGCCATGGAGGTTGGCGAAGGTGACGACGAGGAAGGTGAGCTCATTGCTCGGAGTAGTGCTTGGCAGTGGAGATGACGGAGGGGAGCTGTGTTTGGAGGAGTTTGGAGCTCGGTGTTGGAGGTGAGCTCGTGAAGGAGGTCGACGATGGAAATGTTGGGTGCGACGAAGCTCGAAGAGTGGAGCTCGTTGATGGAGTTGGGTGAGCTCGGCGGATGATGTGTTTTGGCGCTCAGTGAAAAAGGAGAGGAGTTTAGGTTTGGGTCTCTAACGGGTTCGAACCCGACACGTTAACCCTTAAATAATTTTTTTTGTTTATTCTGGGGTGAATCTGATCCGTTGATCGTGATTGAACACGAATTTTGAGGCAGAGTTTTCCCCCCAATTTCTAGTTCGGTAGCACGTTTGCTCGGATTTTGGATCCGAGCAACGTTGCAAGATCTGAGCCGTCGATCAGGATGGAGCTCGCATCTTGAGGCAAATCTGGTTGGTTTTGGATCTGTAGGATGTGGTGAGATCTGAGCCATCGGATCTTGATCAAGCGCGATTTTTTAGGCAACATTTTTTCCAATTTCATGTTCGGAGCTACGTTTGATTGAAATTGGCTCCGAGGGACGTGGCGCAATCTGAGCCGTTGGATCTTGATCAAGTAAGATTTTTGACGCAATGTTTTTCCCAATTTCGCATTTGGATCCACGTTTGCTCGGAATTGGCTCCGAGGGACGTGGTGCAATCTTAGGCATTGGATGTTGATCAGGCGTGAATATTGAGACGAAGTTTTCTCCAATTTCATGTTCGGAGCCACGTTTGCTCGGAATTGGCTCCAAGGGACGTGGTGCAATCTGAGCGGTCGATCAGGATCAAGCTCAAAATCTTGAGGCAAAGTTTTTCCCTCTTTTTTTGTTCGGTGCAGCTATGTTGTAACCCAATTTCCCGGTACTACGGAGGTCGGATCGGGGTATGTGACCCCTTGTTTCGAAGCTGACTTGAAGATCTACAATTTCTCTTCAGAAGTCAATTGAAGAATTATCCTCGTTCATGGTCAAAATAGTCCCGCAATATCTTTGTCTTCATGAAGTTGAGAAGTGCTTTGGTCTTCGGAATCTTCGAAGAGGAGCTCCACTCTTTTGGGCTAAGAAGATGAGCTAGGAAGATCCTCGTAAGACCCATGAGAAGATCCGTTCTTGGAGGTAAGTGCGAGGAGCAACTCTAGGGGAGAGTTGAGCTTTGAACTCGTTGAGAAAAAGGCCGCTCGGGAGGCAAGTTTGAGGAGCAACTCTAGGGAAGAGTTGAGCTCCGAACTCAATGAGAAGAAGGCCGCTCGGGAGGTGAGCGGAGCGAAGAGCATCACCTGGCTTTAGGAGAGAGCCACTCGGGAGACGAGTTTGAGGAGCAACTCTAGGGGAGAGTTTTAGCTTCGAACTCGTTCGGAAGAAGACCACTCGGAAGGCGAGTGGGACGAAGATTCATCCCTACGCTCTAGGAGAGATCCGTTTAGGAGACAAGTTGGAGGAGTGACTCTAGGGGAGAGTTGAGCTCCGAACTCGTAGAGAAGAAGACCACTCGGAAGGCGAGTGGGACGAAGAATCATCCCCATGCTGAAGGAGAGGGCCGTTTGGGAGAGAAGTTTGAGGAGAAACTTTAGGGGATAATTGAGCTCCGAACTTGCTTCTTGCAAAATTTAACCAGTAGTGGGAGTAGTATGAATGTTCATTTTGAGCCCCGAAACCGCATACTTGCAAGCTGTGAGGGCAATTTTCGAATCATGATTGTGAACTCCGAACTAATTGCTAAGATAGTTTCAAGAGTTGTGGAAGCAATTTTGAATGGTGAGCTACTTTATACATGCTTGTTCACAAGTAGCTAAAGTAGCATTGAACCAAGTATTGAACTTCAAACTTGTCGTTAAGATAGTTTCAACAGTTGTGGGAGCAATTTCGAATGGTGAGCTACTTTGTACATGCTTGTTCGCAAGTAGCTAAAGTAGCATCAAACCAAGTGTTGGACTCCGAACTTATCGTTAAGATAGTTTCAACAGTTGTGCGAGCAATTTTGAATGGTGAGTTACTTTGTACATGCTTGTTCGCAAGTAGCTAAAGTAGTATCGAACCAAGTGTTAGACTCCGAACTTGTCGTTAAGATAGTTTCAACAGTTGTGGGAGCAATTTCGAATGGTGAGCTACTTTATACATGCTTGTTCGCAAGTAGCTAAAGTAGCATCGAACCAAGTGTTGGACTCCGAACTTGTTGTTTGAGGGGGTTAACGAGTTGTAGGAGCAATTCCGAACGGTGAGCTGCCCCTCACTTGCTTGTTTGCAAACGGCTAAAGCAACGTCGAAACCATATGCTGGACTTCAAACTCGTTTTTTAAGCTTAGTAAGTTGTGAGAGCAGCCCTGTAGGACAAGCAGGACTCCGAACTTACTGTTTGACGAGTCGTAAAAGTGACTCGGTGAGATAGAAATGAGGCAAATGCAATAGTTTTCAATTGAAAAAAAACTATGGGTCTGTTTGGTTTGTTGTTTTTTTTTTTTTTTTTTCCAAAACCCCAAAACCCGTTTAGTTAGGTTGTTTTGTGAAAACAGTTTTCACAAAACTCCACTTCAACTATTTTCTATTTTTTCACATCCTCTTTCTAAATATATTTATATATTATTATTATTATTAAGATTATTATTATATGTATTTATAATATATTATTGTTACATATATTATTAGTAGTATTATTTATATTTATTATTATTATATTATTATTGTGATTATTATTATATTATTATTTTTATTTTTATTATTTTTTAATATATATATATACTGTTATTATAATATATATTATTATTTCATATGTACTATTTTATATATTCTATTATAATATTCTATTATTATTATAATATATATTATTATTATTATTATATATTACTATTATATATTATTATGTATATTATTATATATTTTATTATTATTATAATATATTATTTAATGTATTATTATAATATATTATTATTACATATATATTATTATAATTATTATAGGTTATTATATATACGTATATAATTAAATATGTTTATTATAATAAATTATTTTATATTATTATATAATATAGAAATATTATAATATATTATTATTTTATACATACTATTTTTTATATACTATTATTATATTATATTATTATTATATATATTATTATTATATATTACTATTATATATTATTATATATATTAATATATAATATATTACTATTATATATTATTATATATATTATTATATAATATACTATTATTATAATACATTGTTGTATATATTTGTAATATATTATTGTTACATATATTATTATTATTATTATTATTATTATTATTATTATTATTATATTATTATTATTTTTATTTTTATTATACACACACACACACACACACACACACACACACACACACAATTATTATAATATATATTATTTTTTCATATATGCTATTTTATATATACTATTATAATATTCTATTATTATTAAAATATATATTATTATTATTGTATATTACTATTATATATTATTATATATATTATTATATTATTTATTATTATTGTAATAAATTGTTTAATATATAATAATAATATATTATTATTACATATATATTATTATAGTTATTATATGTTATTATATATATGTATATAATTAAATATGTTTATTATAATAATTTATTTCATATTATTTTATAATATACAATTATTATAATATATTATTATTTTATATATGCTATTTTATATATACTATTATTATATATATTATTATTTTATATATACTATTTTATATATACTATTTTATATATACTACTATTATATTATATTATTATTATGTACTATTATTATATTATATATATATATATATATATATATATATATATATATATATATATATATATATATATATATATATATATATATATATTTATATATATATATATATATATTATTAGTTTATATATACTATTTTGTATATACTATTTTAATAATCTGTTATTATTATAATATATATTATTATTATTATATATTACTGTTATATGTTATTATATATATTATTATATATTGTATATTATTAAATATGTTTATTATAATAAAATATTTTATATTATTATATATCAGTATGTATGTATATGTATACAACATGTATGTATCAGAGTATATATACTGCATACAGTACATACATACAACTAAACCTATATAAACATTATACTCTCATTTTCAAAAAACTGTTTTCATAAAAAATTATTACTAAACAGCTTTTACACTTTTATTTTCAGAAAACTGTTTTCAGAAAAGTGTTGTCAAAACAACAAACCAAACGCAACTTAAGTTTTATTGAAACAAACTAAGTGGCCACTTTTAATGGGGCGAGTAATTATTACATGCTTTTTGGCCGTGTTACAAGCATCGGCCTTATTGAAAACTGAATTCCTACTTCTACGATAGGGTGAAGGCCGGTTGGGAGGAGTTTGGTTCTCCCCCCATTGGACCTCCATGGATAAGGTGGAGGACGGCCCCAGGTTCGGAATCTTGGAACGGCCCCAGTTTGCCTCTCTGTTCGCTTGTAGACTCCCCGGGGTAGAAGTTCGGCCTCGTCTTTTCGGACGAACTTGGCCAGGTGTCCTCGCTGTATGAGTTCTTTGATCTCCTTTTTGAGAGCCTAAAAATCATCCGTGTCGTGGCCGTGGTCCCTATGAAAGCAGAACCACTTATCCTGTTTCTTTTCTTGCCAGGGGTATTCATTTTAGGGGGACCACAGAGTAGCCCTTCCTTATCTAACCCCATAAGAAATGCTGATATACCAGCATTGAGGGGGTGAACTTCTCAAAATGATGAGTTGGGCGGCCCTGGCCATTGTCATCCTTCTAAAATTTTTGAGACCCTTCTTCGCTTGTATTCTTCCATTTGTTCCTGGAAGATGGTTCCTCAAGGCTGGAGGGGGGTTGAGAACTTCTTCCTCTCGAATGTACTTTTTGCTCCTAAGCAGGAGTTCCGAGAAGTCCCGAGGAGGATTCTTGGCAAGTGACGCCTTGAGGTCGGCGTTGGTGATGATGAGCCTGAATGCTGCAGAGGCTACTGATTGGTTGAGGGAAGCAATAGACCGGGATTCTGTAGTAAAGCGTCGGACGTAATCTCTTAGGCGCTTACTCTTTCGTTGGCTAAGTGCTAGCAAAGATGCACTTGTTTTCTCAGCACTGTGACTAACCACGAAGTGGGTGAGGAAGAGCTCCTCAAACTGTTTGAATGAGAAGATGGAGACGGGGGTTAGACGGGAGTACCACTCTTGTGCTGGTCTCCTCAATGTGGCTGGGAAGGCCTTGCAGAGGACCGCATCCCGAGGCTTGATGAACAATCATGAGAGTTTTAAAACTTTCAATATGATTGGCCGAGTCCGACTCCTCATTGTAGGATTCAAAGTGGGGTGGCCTAAAGGCTTCGGAGACCGGAGCTTCTATGATGGCCTTAGAGAAGGGGGTCTGCTTGGCCGAAACTTATTGGCCCGTTGCTCCTTTTCTCTGTCCAATTTGCCAAGGCGCCTCTCCATCTTGTGGAGATTGCGGTAGATCGAGTCTTCCCTTTGGCCATATCTTGATAATCCCCGGGACTCATCCTCATACGGAAGAAGACTAGGAGTGCGGCGGGTGATAGCTTGGGGCAGGTTAAGGACTGGGAGCCCGTTGATCGTGGTTAGGAGCAACGTTGAGGGCTCGTAGAATAGATTCTTGAAAGTCCTGGAATTCTGCCCTTGTGATAGGAGCCTCCCGATCTCGTCGGTCCCCTACGGCGGGCCGACCGGTCGGAGTGCGGCTCCTCCTCTGACAGAGTTAGGGTGACTCCCTTCGTTTTCTAGGAGATTTTGATCTTTTGCGGTCGGGCCTATAAGGGGATTGGGCTCTAGGGGACCGAATTGTAGGGCCCCTTTGGTGTTCACGATGGGGGATTCTGTCATGGGTCCGTCTCTCATCCAGGTGGGTCTGAAGGTCTATCCCATGCTACCGGTTGATAATAATGTATCGAAGATCCTTCGACGTAAGAGGACTGTGAAAGGCAATATAGTCAGATGAGGGGTTATGTATCAAGACATGGTCATGATGAGGAGGTTACCCTTGGCGACTTCGGCGGGAGGGTCCCGCGGCAGCCCCTTGAGGCCTTTGAGGAGCTTGCTAGGGCTGAGGTTGTTGAGGAAGGGGCTGTCCAAGCTGCGGTTGCTGGATGGATTGAAGGAGAGGCTGTCCAGGCTGCGGTTGCTGGACTTGCTGGACGGGTTGAGGGAGGACCTCCTGAAGTGGAGGAGGAGAAGGAGCGGGAGTGGCTCTGCGGTTGGAGACCGTCGCCTTCCCCTTTTTTGGAGGCATAACTTGAAACTACTTTCGCTGATGAAATAGGGTTGGATTGCTTTTCGGTTCCTACAAACGGCGCCAACCGGTTGCTGCTGATTTTGGTGTGGGAGCAAACAGATGAATTTGTGGACTCTTTTTGGAAACAATGAAGCAAACTTGTTGACTTTCACCGGCATTTGACTGGTTTCTTACCTCTGCCGTTGACCTGCAAAAAGGTACGATACACTGGGATGAATCCCAGTGACGAACCCTCCGATGCTCTTGTCAGTAATCAGGAAGATTATGAAAGAGGTTTTTGTGGAAAAAGGTTGATTACCTCGTTATGGTGGGGGGAGAGGGGTATTTATAGTCGCCTTTAGAGACAATTTATAGATAATGATTTATCCCTATGTCCCGGTGTTTTTGGATAAGATGTAGAGCTTAAATCATTTCATAGAGATAACCATAAATTTGAATTACTCTTTAAATATCTAAATTGGTTTGTAATGGGTTGCTACCCATACCCAATAGGACAGATCCGTTCATGGGTTATTGGGCTTTGAAGAACAACTCAGTTTCCATTTCAGACCCGTTTGTAGGTGAAATTAACGTTTTACTCCTCAGAGCTTTAAGATTCGTGTCCGATTTGAACGGTCCCGATTTAATCCTACTTTTAGCCATATCAATTACTAAAATATCATCCAATAGCTAAAACAACTAGTTTTTTGGGGGTAAATTAGGAAAATAAAACATATGAAATTCTATAAATAGCCACCCCTTTCATATCATTTTAATCACATCAAAACTTTTAAACAATTCTCTCAAGACTCAACTCTCTCAAATTATTCCAAACAATTCTTTCAAGTCTCAACTTCCTCAATTTAGTCTTGCAATTTTTGGAAGAACTAGTGAAGAAGCATTCAAGAAATAGTCTCAATTTACTCTTGTAATTATTCTAATGCGGTATGTTTTTTATAGTTCAATATTTGTTCGTTGTTAATTTGTTCTATGTCAATTACTTATATACTTTTTTCATATCAATTTTATAATTTTCAAAAACTATTGGCATCATCATGTCCACGTAACCAAAGTGGGCAAGAATCAAAGTGGATAAGAATCCACCAATACATTTTGCACTAGTTATGTTCTGCAATTAGATACCGATAGTATCAGAGAGTTTGATAGTATTCTCGAGTTTGATAGTATTCACGTTGAAATTCTTGTTGAAGATACCCAAACACAAGACAACGAGAACTCATATTCTTTCCCATAACATAGAGAACAAACTTCTGATGTCCACAAATATTTTACATATATTCCATCTCAATCCCTTCCGAAAGAAGGAAGTATGTAAGAAGTGTAAAACCGCTTATAAATGGAAAGTAGGTACAAGGACAAGTACACTTAAGCGTCATTTAGCAAGATCAAACCCGGATCTATTAGAAAAGCATCTTATCCAACAAAAATTCAATTGTAGGACCGCTCATGTAGATAGTTATAATTATGATCATGATCTTGTACATAGTGAAATGACTAGACTCGTTATTAAGGTAGAGTTGCCATTTTCTTATTCTGACAGTAGGAACATTGAGACATTTAAATCGTTTTAAACCCCCACTACAAACGAATTTTTAGAAACACCTTTAATTCCAATCATTTAAAAATCTATAAAGAGCTTAGAGATTTTTTTTAATTGCTACTTTGTATTCTTTAACTTGTAAAGTTGTATTAACTAGTGATTGTTGGAAAGATTGTATAGATGTTTCAATGATGTGCATAATTTTTCATTGGATTAATATTGATTGAGTCCTTCAAAAGAGGGTCATATAATTTGGATATTTGATGTATTCTCATAAAGGAAGGTGCATCACAAATCATACAAGCATGCACTACTTATGGTATTCATAATAATAAAATTATATTAGTCTTGCTAATGCCGTCAATAATAAAATGGCAGTTCCGTCATTAATTCAAGCGATTAATAAATCCTGAAATATTTCAAGTCATATCCTCAACTTGTGTTGCAAGATACATTGAAGATAGCAGAATCATATATGAGTATAATAAGAGATTGTGTGCATTCCATAGACTTGATCTTCAAGAATTTTAACATTAGTGTAAGCTTCAAAGAATAAAATTTTAAAAAAATCCTGAAGATGTTAAATATAGATGGAGTTCTACTTACGACCTACCTGTTGTTGTTAGTTATAAATGATTTTTGTATTGCAAAAAAAAAAACAAAAAAGTAAAACGTTTGCATGAATGAACAATCTTGGGGATTTGCCGAAAATTTGTTAAAATTTTTACAACATTTTGAAAATGCAATCCTTAAATTTTCAAAATCTTATCATTCTACTTCTTGTTGTATTTTTCTTTCAATAGTTGGTATGAAAAAAATTATTCAGCAAATGATACATGACCCTTACATTAGCTTAATTGTTGTTCCTGCTTACAATAAATTTATGAAATATTTTCATCATCTTCCTATAGTGTACTGTGTTAGTAGTGTAATAGATCCTCGTATTAAGTTAAATGGTATGAATAATTTGATTGGTTTGTTTTATAATGTGGTTGGAGATGTTTCTTATGATTATGATAAATTAATAGTTAAATTTGAGTAAATATTAGATAATTTATATGATAGTTATGATATAAAATTTGCATCTACTTCTTAAATACAAAATAAAACAAGTACATCATCATCTTTTTCCAAAGGTAAGGGTGTTGCAGTTGAATATTCAGCAGTTGATGTATGGAATCTTATTCAATCTAAAAAACTTATAACAATGCATCTGATGATTTACATTGATATGATGCACAACAATCATTGCTGTTTGAACACAAGATTAATGTGTTAATATGGTGGAAAAATGAAGGTTCGTATAATTTTCTGTTCTTTCTCACATGGCAAAATATCGACTACCCCCCCCCCCCCCCCCCCCCCAACCAATCGCATCGAAAAGTGTTTTTTTTATCTTGGTAGCAGGGTATTGAGTGATAAAAGGTGTCACTTGTGTAACGCCCCCGAATTTTAAATACTATATTTTGAATTAATAAATATTTTAAAATCAATTCATTTAAATATTTTGGATTTTTGTAAAATTGATGTTTTCACACGTACAAATATTTTTGAGGTGCAAATTTTTACTTTTAAATTTCTGAATAAATTATCCTATTATAATTGAGTATATTCTAATTTTCGGGATTTTTCTGGATAAATACACTATTTTTGTAAATACTTTGAAAGAAAATGGTTTTTGTGCAAAATGTTGATTAGAGGTAAAATTCGAATTCAAAATTTGGTTGGACTGTTTTGGTAAGCCGGTTTTGACAGGAGAGAGATTTTATCCCTCTAATTTAATTTGATTTTATTTTATTGAGTAAATATATATGCAATTTTGAGATTGTTGGGGATTTTATTGCAAATATTTTTCTTGGGGAAATAAAAAGCCAGAAAATATATTTGTAAAATCTAATATTTATTAGTACATAGTAATTCAGAATTTTTTGGATTTTTACGAATAATTTATGGCATGTTGCAAATATTTCAAAGTGAATGACTTTGGTGTAAAATTACCACTTGGAGGCAAAATCTAAATTTTGAAACCCCTTGCTGCATGTGGGCCAGCCAAATCAGGGTGATTAGGGGGAGATAAAATCTTACCTTATTTGATTTGATTAACTACTTAAATTTGGGATCTACATATTTGTAAAGAAATTGATTTCTTATGGGGGGGTTGTAAAATCTTTCGTAAAACCCTAGATAATACAATCCCGGCCTATATTTGTACAGCAGCAGCCGCCCACCTCTTTTGGTGAACCAAAAATATTATTTTCTTTATTATTCTTGGAGTTTGAGGATTGGATCTTTGGATTTTCACAAGGAGGAGGATGGGCTTTTCTTTCTTGTTATTATTATTCTTCATTGATCTTCTTTGAACTGAGTGGTACTTATTATCTCTTGATTTGTTATATACTTGTAGAATATGATGATTGATCAAGTAAAGTATATGTTAAGATTTTGCATGATTATGAAACTTAATGTAGATCTATTAGAGGATAAATTTCAATGAATCGGTAGTCAAAATAACATCTTCATAAATAAGAACATAAATTGATGAGTGGGCGTCCTTCTAATTTGTTGTTTTGATGAATCAAATAGAAAGCATGCTAGGACTTTCATGTGGACTTATAAAATTTTAATTAGCATGTTGTTCATGGTTGAATGTGTGATGATGGATGTATGCATGATGAATGAATGTGATATTGATATTTTTTCATGGAACTAAAACTCCATTGATGTTGTGATTATCATGTTAAAAAGGAAAAGGAAAAGGAAAGTTATTGATGTTAGGTACATAGAGGAACTCATCTTGATTTATGAACTTGTTGTATGATGATGGATTGTGTATTAAATATTGGGTTTTAATATTATCACTTGGAGATTATCATGAACATACGAATACAAACTTTAGTTGATAAATAATTAATTTGGGATCTATAAAATTGATTGAATGATCATAGATTTAAATTGTAGATGATGAAGATTTGTAGAGATAATTAGAACTTATTGTATGCTCTTAATTCATGCTTGATTGATTTTAAAGTTGAGATTTCTTCCACATTTATTTGCTGTTTTAATATAAATTAGTTTGTTTGAGTCAGGAATTTTAGGGTCAGTTCTTTGATATGCGTTGGATTTAAATTAATTTTTTCAGAATTTAATATTAAACTTGGAGTGTACTATTGTGAAGAACAAAACCGTATAACTTTCAGATTTTGGATAAAAGATAGTTCCAGAACTTGTTGAATTTAAAATCTTTAAATTAATTTGTTTGAGTCCAGATTTTTATGATGAGTTCTTTGATATGTGCTGCATTTAAATTATTTTTTCCAGAATTTAATATTAAATTTGAAGTGAACTGTTTTGAAGAACAAAATCGTATAACTTTCAGATTTTGGATAAAAGATAGTTCCAGAACTTGTTAAAGTTAAATACATTAAATTAATTTGTTTGAGTCCAGATTTTTATGGTAAGTTCTTTGATATGTGCTAGATTTAAATTAATTTTTCTAGAATTTAATATTAAATTTGGAGTGTACTATTTTGAAGAACAAATTTATATAACTTTCAGATTTTATGAAAATCTATATTTTCGTAGATGAAATGTGTTTTCGTATATGAAAGAGTTCTTATGGCAGTAACAGTTAATTAAAAAGGAATGTGGTTAATGAAGAGTGTTTTGTATAATGAAACCAAGTTGGGTTTTGATTTGAGCCTTAAGGTTATGATGTTGACCCTCGTAAGATTGTTGATGATATTTCCAGTTATGAGACTCTTGAGGTTGGGTGAGACCCTAGCATGCCGGCAAATGAGATTTTGTTGGAATTTCGCCAGTGGGACTTTTGTTTGATTCAGTAAAGTTAAGGCTTATAGGGTATACCAACTCTAGGGAGACTGTGATTGTAATTGAACATAAGAAATATAAGGACAAAAACTAGTTGGAGTTGTGATGAAATAAGAGCAAACATGGGTAGGGGGGCTCATGATCGCACGGTGGGAGATAATTCCAAAAATTACCGGGGTGTAATCACGGATGGTGTGGGATGTATCTTTAGGATTACTGGGGATCGGGACGACGCTCATGGGATATTCGTGTGATGAAGTACCAGCTGGCTAGACGGTGTAGGTTTCAACTTTCAGAATTATCGGTGTGTGAGGGAGTGACCCAAAATTACGAAAGGTGGGAAGTTGATTCTCAAAAATTATCGGGGGCATGACACTAGATACTCACAGAATAACCTAAATCTTAAAGTATTAACCGTAGTAGGTTAGTTGCATAACGAGGGATTAAACTCTATAAAGTCGAGAATGATAAGGCTTACACTGGACCTATATAGTATGAGATGCATAGAATCCGACAAGTATGCATTAAAAATCATCATAGACATTTGTGTTTCTTTACTTGTTTTATACATGCTTGCTTTCTATTATCATCTCATACATTTGACACTTAGCCTAACTTCACTTGTTGTTCTATTTCTATTTATTATTGTTTATACATCATTTATTATTGCTATATTAATATGCATCAAGTTTGTGATTGTGAGATGTAGAAGTATCACTATTACTATAGTTAACGTCAGTTGCATTTAATTGACGTGCTCACTTTCAATAGACTTTTGCAGGGTTTTCAGTTATAGATAGCATTGATACAAATAAAATTTGGAGTATAGATACAAATTGAAGATTCTATGTGCTGTAAAGATTTGTAATTAATGTGTTTAATTCCTCTGCTTTTTTGTAAAAAGAGAAGATGTAATAAATAGTTTGAATTTTCCCTGTATTTGATATTGTGTTTCTGATTGCAATTGAAGTTGATTCTGAAAATTGTGTCACTTCTTTCTAATTTTATTTATTGAAAATTCGGGGCGCAACAACTTGACATCGGATACTTTGGAGATGCTGGTGTGCTCGAATGATTGGATGAAAGCGGAGCAGATGATTCAAGAAATATATGACAGCTCAAGTGGTAGTAACACTTCAGAAGGCAAAAATGAAAATGAACTCTGGAAAAATGAAGACATAATCTCACCGAATCTCGGAGATTGAAGATTGAGATTATTTATGTGGAAGCTCACTAGGGAATTTAGTGCGATAAGATCCTAAGTTTAGGTTAAATTGAGGTACACGACAGTAGTCCAATGTTATATCTTCAATATAATCCAACGCTATCCCAAACTCTAGATCACCCCATTACCATGTAATATTGTAGTTTGTACATATATATATATATATATATATATATATATATATATATATATATATATATATATATACTTGAATATTATATATGCCCCTCACAAATATGTTTTTCATATTTGTCCCCAACAATATATGTCATTTCTCTTAATTACCCCTCTAGTTAAAAAAACTCAATTCAATGGAGAATTTTCATGTTTTTTAATGGACTTGATGAAAAATGACTGAAATATTATATTATCTACTATTCAAATTTTATCTTGTTTATCCTCCTAAATCCGAGCATTTGTTAATCAAATCGAGACTCATTAACTCTTCTTAAAAAAACATTCATTTTTTTTCTTCAAGAAATTGATAAACTACTAACAGTGCATCTTTGAAAACTACATATTCTTCCTCATGTTACTTCTCCAAATTTGCCATCAATCTTAATTTTTAATGATAGATTATAAGCTTCCTCATTTTTTTTTAAAACTCTTAAATCTTTACTCATTTGATTGTCTAATTTGATCTTTTAATTTGATTTTTATTTTTCTCGTAAGGGTAAAACTATGATTAACTAAGTGATATCTAATATATGGGTAAATATGAAATAAAGTCCAAATTGTTATGGGCATATACGAAAATACATATTTGTAAGAAGTATATATGATATTATCATATTTGTTAGGGGTATACATGTTTAAAAAATTAATGTTTTTTATACATCGAAATTTTCTACATTATTATATATTTTTATCTACTTTATATGTTAAGAGTAAGGGAAGAAAAATGCTAAAAAAGTTAAATATATATATATATATATATATTATAAATTAGCCCGACCAGGGTCAACCCGAAAATGGGATGCCCAGGGCCTGGTCCAGGCCCGGGTTTCCCATCGCCAGGACCGGCTCGACCCGCTACAGGGTGGAGCCCGGCGGGCTGCGGCCCAGACTAGGGACCACGCCTATGTTGAGAAATAATTATTGTAGAATTTATTATTTGTTTGAATAAAAAATTATTCTATTTACTATTGTTTGATTAGAATTTGACTAGTTTGATGCTGTTGAGAATAGTAGTTAGAGTATTGATGGATATATATCGTAAACCTAATCCTCCCATACTTCCTTGTAATTTGTTTTTTTAGGTTCCACCAGCCCACCATATTTCTCCTAGTAGTTTTGCCAAAATTAGTATACTTTAGGACAAGTTGCCCACCATCTTCCATACAATGATTGTTGTAGAATTATTATTTGTTTGAGTCAAAAATTATACAATTTACTCTTGTTTGATTAGAATTTGACTAGTTTGATGATGTTGAGAATAGTCATTAGAGAATTGATAGATATGTATTGTAAACCTAATGCTCTCATACTTCATTGTAATTTGTTTTTTTAAGTTCCACCAGCTCACCATGTCTCTCCTAGTAGTTTTGCCAAAATTAGTATACCTTTAGGACAAGTTGCGTATCATCTTCCATGCAATCCTCGAACTTTAAAGTCTCCACTTCTTTGATAAGTGATTTGTCCATTATGAAGATATTACTAACCACATTACGATTCCATTTCTTAAGAGCCACCATCACTTTACGCTGATAGTGCAGCAAAAGGGATGCAGTTAGGGCTGGCAACAGGCCGGGTTTAGGTCGGACCCATATGGACTCGAATCCGAGTCTGAAGTTTAAAACATAGGCCTGAATCCGACCCATTTTTTCTTTGGGTTTAAAAAAATTAGGTCCGAGTCCGGGCCCAAATTAGGTCCAAAAATTGATTCGGGCCTAGGCCCAAACTACTTTTGCAAGTTCTAATATATAACTTTTCTATAATTTTATTTTATTTTTTGATAATATGGATAGAGCTAAACGGCTCCAACCATCGAAATATATATATATATATATATATATATATATATATATATATATATATATATATATATATATATATATAGTGTTATATATATTTTATTACGTAAATTTTTTTACTTCAATTTTCAGATCAGTTTTATTTTTCTCTTTGGACTATTTATCTAAAGTCAGAATATTTTTCTGATCAATTCTATAGTTTTGTGATTTTTTTCGATCGGAGTTTAAATACAAACTTTAACCCTGATTAATACTAATCCTAATCCTAAACCTAATTCTTAATCCAACAGCTAACCTAACTTCTACACCTTCTTTTCTTCCTCCCTACACCTTATTTTCTCCCTCCCTACTTCTCCACTTCTGCATGCGCCAATCTCTCCCTCCCATTTTTCTCCTACTGCCTAATTCTACGCCTAACTTCACGACTCCTCCTCCTTGTTCTCATTTTTCTACACCTCTGCTCTCATTTTTCTACACCCCCATCTCTTTCTCCCCTAATTTTATACACACACACACATCAGATAACATCCCATCTCTTTATCTCCTTATATATTATTATATATAATACACATGCATGCATACATGCATGCATTCACTCCATTCTTCTTTCTATATATATACACACATACAAGCATGCAGACCACCTCATTCCCTTCTTCTCTTCCTTTGCATTCTTCACACCCGAGAGCTCAAGCAACACCCGAGCTCCACTTTACTTTTCACCTTCAAGCCAACGACTCCGCTTCTACGATTTCGTGAACTCCGAAAAACAACCTGACGCCGTGCCATCTCCTTGTTGTTGTTGTCGCTCATCATCGTCGCTCACCGTTGCTACCGTTGCTCACTCGCTACCGTCTTGCAGCCATTCTTACCGCCGTTGTGCCGCCGTCCGTTGCCGACATCGCTTTTTCTTTTCGTGGTTAACACCACCACCGAAATCGTCACATTATAAGGCAAGTATCTTGTACACTATTTTTGTTCTCGTACAAGCATTTTCCTTGGGCTCGTGGCAAGTAGTCTAGTTATCATCATATTTTATTGTCAAACTCCATTCTAGTCACTGGTTCTATGCTATATCAACTCAAGAGTAAACCGTTAACACACTTCGAATCGTGTTATCGAATATCGAATATTCAACCTTACTATCTCTAAATTTCTTGACCTTGCACTAAGAACTCGACCATGTTCCCGATATTGGATTGAAGATTTACTACGTGGAAATCGTAGCCCATCGAGTCCCGAATCCAGAACATCTTACGGTTTCTCAATTGGATGTATAAATTGTGAGATATCGCGATTTTAGTACTGGCATATCGTGAATTTCTGAACCTGCACGGGATTACTAACCGGTATCTTGTACTGAGAATTCGACCATGTTCCCGATACTGGATCGAGAAATTTTTTACATAAAAATCGTAGCCCTTCGAGTCTAGATATCCGAAACATATTACGGTTTCTCAATCGGATGTATAGATTGTGAGATATCGCGATTTTAGTACCGTCATATCGTAAATTTTTGAACCTGCACGGGATCACTAACTTGTCTCTTGTATTGAGAATTTTACCATGTTCCCGATACTAGATCGAAAAACTTTCTACATGAAAATCGTATCCCTTCGAGTCTAGATATCGGAAACATCCTACAGTTTCTCAATCCGATGTATAGATTGTGAGATATCGCAGTTTTAGTATTGTGACTCCGAATTTCCAGAATGCGCGCGAAACATCGAAACCAGCGAAGAATGAATTTGTACGCATAGCTATTGTCTTTAGAATGTATCGTGTGAATATGCGTTGGAACCAAAAGAGAGTCTAATTTCTAGAATTTCTGATGGAATCGGATTTGCTTTTCTGCAACAACGGAAAAGTGAATTTGAATGCAGATATGTCAAGTTGTCTAAAAATTCATCTCTACGTTTTTGCATATAAACTCATTACTTTTCATATTTAATGAACTGAGTATATTATTGTTCTTGTAATAATAACTTGCATAGATATAATAGGTTGATTGAATGTATTTTATACCACTTGATAATTCTATAATAACTACTCTTGATACATGTACTCGTTTTACGTCTCATGTCCATGATTACTGCCTTTGATATTTTCCTTGACTAAACTATTTGATTACATCGTTTTACTAGTCATACCAACTGCATGTTCATAATTAATTATAAAGAATAACAAGCCGGGATTATAAGGGTACGGCTTAGTAATGGACAATATAGGAGAGTATACTCGGAAAGGGGCCCGTGTTTCCCAAAATAGTGATTCTTGATTCTTGATTCTTGATTACACAATTCTTGATTACATAATTCTCGATTACATGATTTATGATTACATGTCTTGATACTATCACTGGAAGACCGAAGTACATAATCCTATAGAATTCACTACTTAAGTTTAAACGTCACATGATTGATATGCACCGAACTTGTGGTATGGGACACATGATTGCGTGCACACTACAAGAAAATAGTTCTACACCGGCGTTTCTACTCCGGCATTTTGGTAGAAACGTCGCTGTAGAGAACAGGTAATCCGGTAGGGGGAAAAATTACAGCGCTACACCGGCGTATATGAAAAATGCCGGTGTATGTACATATGCACCGGCATTTTAGAGTTAAAATGCCGGTGAATGTGAAGGATAAGAGAACAACTATCGATCTCATTATCCTTTATTTCCCCTCCCCTTCCCCCAATATTTCCCGCTCTCTCTCCATCTCCCTCCTCCCCAATCGAAAACCCCCATCCCATCGCCGCCCCCCATACCCCGCCGTCAACCCTTCCCCCATCTCCGCCCCGTCCTCCGCTATCGCCCCTTCCCCCCATCGCCGCCCCATCCTCTGTCGTTGCCACTTATAGGGTTTTACCATCTCCTTTGTTGTAGGGTTAGGGTTTCTTCTCTCGCCATGGGGGAAACCGGTTAAGGCCGGCAGTTCTGGCTCATCTTCCTATTCTCGCTGAAGCGGCAGCTCTCTTAGCCCCCCCCCCCCCCCCGCCATAGCATCGAAGGTAATCTTCAAAGCATATATATTTGGGTTCTTTGCTTCAAAGCATATATATTTCTTCGTCCTCAGTTTCTTGATTGTTCAAATCTGTAAGCTAATCATGGTTAATAAAACAGAATTGAACACTGGAGGACTGTTAGTTTCACTAGTATTGTTGGTTTGGGATCAAGAGTATTGTCTTCTTATCTGTGAGAAATTTGGAGAACAAAGATGAAAATTTTGAGATGTATGAACTGAAATACTATGCCACTGAGTCACTGACTTCATCTTATATTTACTTGTTCTCACAAATACTATGACATAAATTACTCAAGCATGATAAATATAGATCCAACCCAATATAGTTCCATATGCAACTTCAAAATGCACTCAGTAGGACTACTTTTGATATACTGACTAATTTATGAGTCAGTGATTGGCAATCTACTTTTGATATACTGAGTGGCACTCACTGATTAATCTTTACCTCTTTACCTGACTAATTTTGAGTCAGTAAGTGGCACTCACTGATTGTGCTTCTTTATTTTATGAACAATCCTACTGACTGCATTTTGCATATGGATCTATATTGATTTGGATCTATATTTATCATGCTTGAGTAATTTATGCCATAGTATTTGTGAGAACAACTAAATATGCTTGAGTAAAAACAGTGAACAAATAGAGTTTCTTCTCATTATTTTCGAGTGAATGAGTGATGATGAGATGGATTATGCTTCTGAAGTTGCACACTATGTTTCATGATTCATTGAATAAATGAATTATAGGAGTAACTAGTGATGATTAAATCCTATTTGAGCATTTAATGATTAATCTTTACCTGACATTTTGGGATTTTTTAGAGTGCATTTTGCAAAATTTATGAAAAATCTAGTGAATTTTGAATCAGTGAGTGGCACTCACTGACTTCATCTTATATACTGACTAATTTGGATAATATGAGAAATTTGGAGAACAAAGATGAAAATTTTGAGATGTATGAACTGAAATACTATGGCACTGAGTCACTGACTTCATCTTATATTTACTTGTTCTCACAAATACTATGACATAAATTACTCAAGCATGATAAATATAGATCCAACCCAATATAGTTCCATATGCAACTTCAAAATGCACTCAGTAGGACTACTTTTGATATACTGACTAATTTATGAGTCAATGATTGGCACTCACTGATTATGCTTCTCTAATTTATGCTTTTGCAATTGGTTTTGATTAGTAAAGAGTGTTGAAGGTTTTTTTTAAAAAATATAATTTAAAAAAAAAATTATTTTTAAAAATATAGCTACACCGGCGTTTTTACAAGCACCGGTGTAGCTTTCAGCAGAAAACTGGCGATATATACCGGCGTTTTAAAAATGCCGGTGTAGGTGATGGCCGAAAATAGTGCTTCCAAACAAAACCACACATTACCCGGCATTTTTACAATCGCCGGTGTAGTTTTAACCTACACCGGCGGTCGTAAAAAACGCCGGTGAATGTCCCTAAGCTACAACGACGCACGATTCAGCAACACTTGCACCGACAATTTATAAAACGCCGATGGTATCTACAGCGAGGTTTATAAACGCCGGTAAATGTGCAAAAAAAATGTCTGTAAAGACTGTTAGTCTTGTAGTGACATTAGATAAGTTAATAAAACAGATAAACTTGAGATCTTCACTAAGCATGATTCTTGATTACATGACTCTTGATTCTTGATTACATGACTCTTGATTCTTGATTACATGATTCTTGATTACATGACTCTTGATTACATGACTCTCGATCCTTGATTACATGATTCTTGATTCTTGATTGCATGACTCTTGATTACATGACTCTCGATCATTGATTACATTATTATCGATTAACTGAGCCTATGTTATCAATTGCTTATATCTTGAAGTCTAGAATACACTAGTTACAGTTATTACTTATATGATCATACTGTCTCAGTTCCTTGCTTACTTTCATATTGTATTTGTACTTCTACTTCTTGTTTCTTCCATATTATATCTTGTTATATTACCTCTTTTACTGCTTGTTGCTACTTGCTGCCCGAAACTTGCTCTAACGGGAACTTTTGTATTTTTCTTTGAGTTAATATTTATACAGGTACTGATGGACCCGACGAGCAGACTTTCTAGACGATCGTTGTTGCTTCCTTACTACATCATATTGTTTTTCTTTCAGTCGTTATTTTATCTAGTTGTTATAGCGAACTGCTTATCATATTATTTTAATTCTGGCACCTTGTACTCCTGGGCATCTTAACCCGATGTTGATGTATTATTCAAATGATGGTTATTCTATTTTCAGCTCATGTGATTATTATATTTGCCTGCGTGAATGTGTTATAAAGATCTTGTTGAGCTTATAATTGTACAGCTTATGGATGATATATATCATTCGCTGGGTCTCAGTTGCGTGCCTGTATTTCCGTATAGTGGGAAGCGGGGCATGACAGGTTTTTAGTGGTATCAGAGCCTAGGCTCGAACCATGCTAAGCTCAACAATATACACACCACGTGGATCACATGAATGTTAATAACCAACTTGCCATCTGGAGATTTACCTCATTCGAATATGCATTTCAGACTATGGTTCACGAAGGCTCTTCGACTTCTACACCCAGGGATGAACTATTGGAGATCATCGTCATTCTCTAGGAGATGCAACGAATGATGGAGCTACAGCAAGGGCAAAATGAATTGGTGAGAGCTAATCTGGATAGGGTACAGGATGTCCAAACTCCACTCAATGGGACTTGTTTGTGCACAAGCATAAGAGTTACACCGCCATGCTCGATACCCAGGAGCAGATCTATAGAGGGTAGAATGCTGTTCAGGGGGCATTACATCTCCTTACTATCGCACAGTCTACAGGTGGACCAATATGGAGGCCAGTTCAGAACCCAACTACTAGAGCATCACCTTACCAATCGGTGACTCCGAAGAAGGACCAAAAGTGCTATTATTGCCACCGAGTTGGACACATACGCAAAAACTGCTGAAAAGCCAACAACCTGTGTCTTGCATGCGGAGCGAATGATCACAAGATTCGGGATTGCCCAAAGAGAAAGAGTGCCATACCAATAGGAGGATCAAATCCTAGTGGAGGACAGACTGGAGAGTGTAATCAGGCTCATAACCTAATTACAGAGGAGGCAGAGATCACCAAAGAAATAGTTACTGGTATATTTCAATCGATCTCTAGTCATGCTTCAGTTCCTGCGTCGTTTGTTACCTTCTGTACATTGCATTCATTCTCGTCGATCAATACATTATTGAGTATCATACTTGTTATTTCTTTCTATCCCTATTTTCTTGAATTTTCTGTTGGAAGAGAGTAGGAATTTTGTTGGGCTAAATGGCAAACAAATTGAAAATTGGAATAACAACAAGAAGACTCTTCACTATTTTCTAAAACTGCTATTACTACACCTTACAAATATACACTATATTCTTTTTCTTCTTTTCTGCTTGTTTCTTGTTCTTGTCATGCTTAATTTTTGTCTTCTTCCTAAACCTCTCATTTATAGGAATGAGAGATGATCAACTGACAAATTCTTCATTCCCGTTTCTCCCATTTTTCTTTGCGGCGCCAATCTTGTCACAATTTTTCAACATTGTTTGGTGGGTGGGGCCCACTTTACCAAATAAGTTTGACAACTAACATCTTCGTGTTACCAATCTCTTAATTCTGCTCAATTCATCGATCGCTATCATGTGATATCAGCATCTAAAAACATTACCATCAGAGTGGCGCAGCGAAAGCATAGTAGAGTCCCTTATTGATTCGTGGAATGAATATCAAAAAAAACTTCAACATCATCAACAACTCAAGGTTCGATGTTATATTTGGAATGGATAGGGGCCAAAGTACAGATACTGATCATAGGCCGGTTATAGGGACAGTGAATTAATTAAGAAAAGACAAAAAGAAGAAGAAATAAAAAGAAGAGAAATGAGGAGAGAAGTCAAAGAAAGAAGAAAGAAAAAGAGAAAGAAAGAGGAAGAAGAAAGAGAGAGAAGTCGGAGAAGAAAGAGAGAAAGAGAGAGAAGTCGAAGAAGAAAGAAAGAGAGAGAAGCCGGGGAAGAAAGGGGAGAAGAGAAAGAAGAAGACAATTCGGGAGTAAGCTTCGGAGAAAAGAAAGTATGAGAAGCCGGTAGCAGAGGCGGGAGCAAGAAAGAAAGAGAAAGAATAGGAGCTCGGATTTCTTGGCAAATGAAAAGAAAATATCAAGAATCGGTGATGGGGATGAAGAGAAAATCGGTGCAAGAAGAAGGAGAAGTGGGTATGAAGAAGCTTTCTTCATCTTCATCATTTTCATCGAGATTCGGCAGGATTTGTGTATTTTGTGGCAGTAACTCTGGCAAAAGAGCTAGCTACCAAAAGGCCACGATCGAACTCGGCAAGGAGCTTGTAGAAAGGAATATCGATCTCGTCTATGGTGGTGGGAGCATAGGATTGATGGGCCTAGTTTCCGACGCTGTTCGTGCTGGTGGCCGACACGTTTTGGGAGTGATTCCCAAGTCTCTAATGCCGAAAGAGATTACTGGGGGAACTGTGGGAGATGTTAGAGTTGTCTCTAACATGCACGAGAGGAAGGCTGAAATGGCTCGAGCTGCTGATGCTTTCATAGCCTTGCCCGGAGGTTATGGAACCGTTGAGGAATTGTTCGAGGTGATCACTTGGGCTCAACTGGGGATCCACAGCAAACCGGTGGGTCTTTTAAATATTGATGGATATTACGAATCACTTCTGTCCTTCGTAGATTCAGCTATGGCTGAGGAGTTTATATCCAGTAAGGCTAGACACATCTTGATTTCAGCTCCATCGCCTAAGGAGTTACTAAGAAAATTGGAAGAGTATGTGCCAGAGCGAGATGAGCTTGTGACTCAGCTGAACTGGGATGTTGGCGATGTCGGTGGTTCAGATTCTGATCCTAAACATCAAATTGTTGAGTCCTCCAGTTAAGGATGCACAATTTGCCTTTAGTTATTTTCGTGCCTTTGTTCTCTTTATTTCTTTTATCTTTTGTTGTACTTTTCATTGAAGAGTATTGCATTTGCCTCTTAAGCTATCCTATATCTCGCCTAAGTAAATTTCGAGGATGAAATTTTTTTGTAAGGTGGGTAGGATTGTAACTCCCAGTCCCAGTTGTACGTATTTTATTACGTGAATTTTATACTTCAATTTTCAGATCAGTTTTATTTTTCTCTTTGGATTCTTTATCTAAAGCCAGAATATTTTTCTGATCAATTCTATAATTTTGTGATTTTTTTCGATCGGAGTTTAAATACAAACTTTAACCCTGATTAATACTAATCCTAATCCTAAACCTAATTCTTAATCCAACAGCTAACCTAACTTCTACACCTTATTTTCTTCCTCCCTACACCTTATTTTCTCCCTCCTTACTTCTCCACTTCTGCATACGCCAATTTCTCCCTCTCATTTTTCTCCTACTGCCTAATTCTACGCCTAACTCCACGACTCCTCCTCCTTGTTCTCATTTTTCCACACCTCTGCTCTCGTTTTTCTACACCCCCATCTCTTTCTCCCCTAATTTTATACACACACACACACATCAGATAACATCCCATCTCTTTATCTCCTTATATATTATTATATATAATACACATGCATGCATTCACTCCATTCTTCTTTCTATATATACACACACACACAAGCATGCAGACCACCTTATTCCCTTCTTCTCTTCCTTTGCCTTCTTCACACCCGAGAGCTCAGGCAACACCCGAGCTCCACTTTACCTTCCATCTTCAAGCCAACGACTCCGCTTCTACGATCCCGTGAACCCCGAAAAACAACCCGACGCCACGCCATCTCCTCGTTGTTGTTGTCGCTCATCACCGTCGCTCACCGTTGCTACCGTTGCTCGCTCGCTACCGTATTGTCGCCATTCTTACCGCCGTTGTGCCGCCATCCGTTGCCGACGTTGCCTTTTCTTTTCGTGGTTAACACCACCACCAAAATCGTCACGTTATAAGGCAAGTATCTTGTACACTATTTTTGTTCTCGTACAAGCATTTTCCTTGGACTCGTGGCAAGTAGTCTAGTTATCATCATGTTTTATTGTCAAAATCCATTCTAGTCACTAGTTCCATGCTATATCAACGCAAGAGTGAACCGTTAACACACTTCGAATCGTGTTATCGAATATCGAATATTCAACCTTACTATCTCTAAATTTATTGACCATGCACTAAGAACTCGACCATGTTACCGATACTGGATTGAAGATTTTCTACGTGAAAATCTTAGCCCATCGAGTCCCGAATCCAGAACATCTTACGGTTTCTCAATTGGATGTATAGATTGTGAGATATCACGATTTTAGTACTGGCATATCGTGAATTTGTGAATTTGCACGGGATTACTAACCGGTATCTTGTACTGAGAATTCGACCATGTTTCTGATACTGGATCGAGAAAATTTCTACATAAAAATCGTATCCCTTCGAGTCTAGATATCCGAAACATATTACGGTTTCTCAATTGGATGTATAGATTGTGAGATATCGCGATTTTAGTACCGTCATATCGTGAATTTCTAAACCTGCACGGGATCACTAACCTGTCTCTTGTATTGAGAATTTTACCATGTTCCCGACACTGGATCGAAAAACTTTCTACATGAAAATCGCATCTCTTCGAGTCTAGATATTCGAAACATCCTACAGTTTCTCAATCCGATGTATAGATTGTGAGATATCGCAGTTTTAGTATTGTGACTCTGAATTTCCAGAATGCGCGCGAAACATCGAAACCAGCGAAGAATGAATTTGTACGCATAGCTACTGTCTTTAGAATGTATCGTGTGAATATGCGTTGGAACCAAAAGAGAGTCTAATTACTAGAATTTCTGATGGAATCGGATTTGCTTTTCTGTAACAACAGAAAAGTGAATTTGAATGCAGATATGTCAAGTTGTCTAAAAATTCATCTCTACGTTTTTGCATATAAACTTATTACTTTTCATATTTAATGAAATGAGTATATTATTGTTCTTATAATAATAACTTGCATAGATATAATAGGTTGATAGAATGCATTTTATACCACTTGATAATTCTATAATAACTACTCTTGATACATGTACTCGTTTTACGTTTCATGTCCATGATTACTGCCCTTGATATTTTCCTTGACTAAACTATTTGATTACATCGTTTTACTAGTCGTACCAACTACATGTTCATAATTAATTATAAAGAATAACAAGCCGGGATTATAAGGGTACGGCTTAGTAATGGACAATATAGGAGAGTATACTCGGAAAGGGGCCCGTGTTTCCCGAAATAGTGATTCTTGATTCTTGATTACACAATTCTTGATTACATAATTCTCGATTACATGATTCATGATTACATGTCTTGATACTATCACTGGAAGATCCGAGTACATAATCCTATAGAATTCACTACTTAAGTCTAAACGTCACATGATTGATATGTACCGAACTTGTGGCATGGGACACAGGATTGGGTGCATTAAATAAGTTAATAAAACACATAAACTTGAGATCTTCACTAAGCATGATTCTTGATTACATGACTCTTCATTACATGACTCTTGATTCTTGATTACATGACTCTTGATTCTTGATTACATGATTATTGATTACATGACTCTTGATTACATGACTCTCGATCCTTGATTACATGATTCTTGATTACATGACTCTTCATTACATGACTCTTGATTCTTGATTGCATGACTCTTGATTACATGACTCTCGATCATTGATTACATGATTATCGATTAACTGAGCCTAGGTTATCAATTGCTTATATCTTGAAGTCTAGAATACACTAGTTACAGTTATTACTTACATGATCATACCGTCCCAGTTCCTTGCTTACTTCCATATTGTATTTGTACTTCTACTTCTTATTTCTTCCATGTTATATCTTGTTATATTACCCCTTTTACTGCTTGTTGCTACTTGCTGCCCGTAACTTGCTCTAACGGGAACTTTTCTATTTTTCTTTGAGTTAATAATTATACAGGTACTGATGGACCCGACAAGAAGACTCTCTAGACGATCGTTGCTGCTTCCTTACTACTTCATATTGTTTTTCTTTCAGTCGCTATTTTATCTAGTTGTTATAGCAAACTGCTTATCATATTATTTTAATTCTGGCACCTTGTACTCCCGGGCTTCTTGACCCGATGTTGATGTATTATCCAAATGATGGTTATTCTATTTTCAGCTCATGTGATTATTATATTTACCTGCGTGAATGTGTTATAAAGATCTTGTTGAGCTTATAATTGTACAGCTTATGAATGATGTATATCATTCGCTGGGCCTCAGTTGCGTGCCTGTATTTCCGTATAGTGGGAAGCGGGGCGTGACTGTTATATATATATAACAATAGAGTTATATAGAGTGTTATATATATATGGAGTGTTATATATATATATATACATATATATATATATATATAAACAATAGAGATAGAGAAATATGTACAAGTAGTTTACAAGTTCTAAAACAAAGAGGAAATTACAAAAATGTATACAAAAATCAAAGGAGAAGCAAGCAAATCAGAGATATGCCAAACAAATGTAGAACAACACCGAAAAAAGGAGATAGAGCAAACAACATGGATGAAATAGCAACTAGAGGAGCCTTCAACACTGTCGCGCCAAAGAGGAGGGAATACGCCCACTAAGGCTAACATACGCAAGGCAAAAGGAACATCAACATGCATGAAGTCAGATTCAGGAGCACACATAACTCGATGACAAAAATGAAAAATATAGAACAGAACCATGAGATAGGAGGCAAAACAGCCCACCACGAAGTCGCAAAGCACAACCTACACATTAGAGAGAGAGATAGAGAGAGAGAGAGAGAGAGAGAAAATGCAAGAATATCGCTACAAAGTAGCAAATAGAGTGTGTAATTCAAAGGGAGCAGAAAAGGTGGAACCTTGAAAATAATAAGAAGATAACAACCAACGCATAAAAGAAAGATACACATAATAAGAAGAATGTAAGAAAGAAAGACACTCTCTTAGGGAAACTCGTCGATGATAAAGAAACATACACAGTATAATAATAAACATACAATGCAAAAAATAAACATACACATTATAAGAAGAAAGGAGGAAACAAAAAAAGAATTATACCCAGTATAAGAATATATGAGGAAACAAGGCAAACCACAAAACAACCAAGGAAATGGCTAAATGAAAAGAAACTGAATCAGCAGCCTATGAAAACACTGCCAACACAAAAATTACTAACCAGTCCACCAACAAAGAGGAGAACAGATAAACACAAAATTCAGCTGTGCACAAGATGATGAGCCGACTGAGTAGCTGTTTTCTTAGCTAAAATACGAGCACTCATGCGAATCTGCAAATTATTATAGAGTTTCTTATTGTATTTCCGCTTAGCGGAGGGAGGGTCGACCTCCACCAAAGGAACGATACAACAACAAGGCCACACATGCTAGCCTCGTCTTTGCTTAGGCAAGAAGTGGCTAAGAGAAAGTTGGAAGAACAGGATGATGATACCGAAATGGAGTTAGTATTTTAGGAATTGTGGAAAAATGAAGAGTCACCATGAATCAGTAAAACCTTGAAGGGGAAAGAATGAAGGCTATGCATAACCTCCATCAGTAGATGACTGAGACATGGTTGAAACCCTAAATACTGATAAATCGAGAAGATGCAGCCAGAAAAAAGAAAAGAAAAGAAAAATTAGAATGGTTGGGGGGAAGAAATCATCACAGAATAAAGAAAATTATAAAATAAAGAAGTTGCTTTAAAACAAGGATTAACATTAGCAAGAGGCCCTTGAGAATCTAAAATGAGGCCTTGATGAACGTGCCCCATCACACTTTGAAACAAAGAATGACAAGAGACTAAGGAATTAAACAAAACAGAATTCTTATCCAAAATCAAACTCAACGTAGGGACCACAGATTTTGAATGGGGATAAGCCCGATAGGTACCCAATCGAGGATAGGAAACAAGTTTCGTATAAACCGCTCGATCCTCAAATAAGTTAGCAATATTAGGAGGCTGCAGAGTAGCAAGAGAATTGCAATAAGCGGTGCAAGAAAATAGTGGAGTTCATAAATAGAGAAGGAACAGCTACAGAGGAGTCACAGTCCTTTCCAGACTCAAAACTAATCTTCCTTGACAAGCATGCATTAAGCTTGCGCTTCAATAGGGGATAGTTAGGAAAGGAGAAAAGTTTTGCCGGTAAGGGCCTGCCACTGGAAATTCATGGAGTTTTTTAAGGAAAAAACATCTACTGCGCGAGTGACCAAGCTTGTCATATAAGATACACTTCATTTTATTCACATGCACTTGTTTGAAATGCCCAGAAAGGAGGCACCTGAAACAAATCAGATGAGGGTCGAATCAAGAAGATGAAGGGGAAATAGGGAAGATGGGAAAACAACAAGAGCGATAGGTCTTAGAAAAAATAGGAGGTGAAAAGTTACTCCTCAATTCTTGGACCATCATTGAACTATTAGATCTACCTTCAGGCAAGAGAAGATTCATGGTTGAAAGCATAAAAAAAAATAACCTCAAAGCAAAGCACAAACAAAGAAATAGGCACGGACTATTAGTACCCAAGGCTGTCACGCCTCGCTTCCCAAAATACGGGAATACGAGCCCGTGACGAAGGTCCAGCGAATGATATTAACATCATCCATAAACTGTACCAGTCTTAACTCAATAATATGAAAGAAATAATCATAACCACGCAAATAAATATAATCACATAAATAATAACTGAGATAAAATATGTAGTAGTCAACATAATAACCAACAACTGGAAAAAAATAAACAACAGTTACGAGTCAACAAGCCTGAGATACAAAGTTCAACAAAAGAATAACAATGCGATAAAAGAATAATATAGAAGAAGATAATTTATTTTAAAGCGGCTCCTGCTCCAATCCTAGAAGAACTACTCACCAATGCCTTTTGGAAATTCTCTTTGTGCTCCTGTAGCTGGATCAACTAGAGTGGAAAGAAAATGTCCTTAGAGCAAGTATGGACAACAAGTAGTGAAAAGCAAAGAGTAAGAAAACATGGTACATCAAGGAATATGAAACAAGATCAAAGTCCAAAAGTAATAACAATGACAATAAACAATGGTCAAGTGCACACGTGTCAACTTAGGTTTATTAGCATTTTATTTTTCTGTCTAGTGCACGTACTACTGTGTCCCATACCACAGGTTCGGTACATGCAGAACAGTGTATGTTTTAGACATAGTGGTGGGATCTACAGAGCGTGTACTCGGTGTAATAAGATAACATGATAACAAGTTCACAAGTTCACAAGTATTTCTCCACCGTCCATCTCAATAGTACAAGTACACAAGAAGGGCCCTACTGAGTATATTTTCTGAGATTATCCACTACTAAGTCAACCCTTATTAACCCCGGCTTGTTTAATATTTTTATTATTTCATTCATGGTCATACAAGTGTGTATACGAGTATCAAGGCTACGATAAGAATGCAACAAAATGATACAGTGCATGATAAAATACAAGTAATTGTAAATCTGAAACAGAGTAGACACAACATTACAAAAATAGAAGTAACTCGCAAACTATAACTCGGAATTCGATTCCGTCAAAATGGCAGTAAACAAGACATTTGGGGTTACAATTCATATTCACCAAGTTTTAATTAATTCTGATCATAACTAGGCTGATTCCTCTAATCTTTACTGGTTAACGGTTCTAGCAGCAGCTTACAGTCAAAATTTTATGGGTAAAAACTATGTGTAAAATCAATATAAAAATCTACAAAAATTAGAAAATGAATCCTAAGTATGTCCACTAAGTTTCTCGAGAGTTTCATGGCATCATACTACTGTTATCATGGTGTTTCAACTGAAAGTTATGTTGGTATTTCATTAGTTTGCAATCTGGAAATTACAGACCAACAGTGACTAAAACTACAATATCTCACAGCTCACAGATCGGAATCAAGATCCGTCAAGTGTCTTGGAAACTAGATTCATTAGGCTACAGTTCTCGTTTATATGGTTTTGGTTGATTCCTATTGTAACATGGTCGAAACCTCAGTACAATACAGAATAGGCAGCAAGACATAACAAAAATCATCATATATATTTATCAAAGTGAATAATCAATATGTTCTTGTTATCATGAAATGCATTAACATTAAGGTACAGCAAGATGAGATGAAATTCTACTGTGTACAAGGCAAGATTATCATGTCACGATTCAATTCACGAGATCTCAATCAATCAACATGTATTCATATCATTATATATTTCTCATATGCAAGTTCTAGTCAATTTGTTCATATCGTGTGTGCATGAAAGTTTGGGTTTGAATCAATGGAGATTGGCACGAGTCAAGAATACTTTGGGTTAGCTCGTGTAAACCCTTGATATCCCCAACGGAAAGTATACAAAGCAATATTACGATAATCGAAGAGAACTACTTGCGGAAGAGATCAATAATCTTGAACTAGAAAAATAAACGAGTTCAAGTGGACTTGCCTTTTGTGTGAGAGATCTGAATAACTAGAATAACAGGATTAGAATTCCGAGCGATGATCCATCAGAACACGAGCGAGACATGTGTAAAATACCAAACAGCAACTCGAAGACCGAACAGCAAACAACAACACATCACACATAGCAGATCCAATAGCAAAACACCCATACAATAGCAAACACGGAAGTCGGATCCTCCACACCCAAACACCAAACACCGGTTTCGACCAATGGTTGCTCGTCTCCTTCCTCACTTCGGCAGAAAGAGGGAGCGGCGGGACTTCGGCGATGCTCGGGATGAAGGAAACGACACCATGGTGGAGCGAAGGCACTGACGACGGTGGCGCTGCGGTCGGGAAGCGATGGCGGTGCAAGGCGGCACAAGGCGGAGGCGAGCCGGAGTGATGGAAGGAGATGAGAGATCGGGGAAGGTGAAGGGGTTTCGGTGACGCGTCGTGATAGGGAGAGGCACACAGGATGGGAGTGCTGGTGTCCCTACTGACGACGAGGGAGCTTGAGGAGTCGAGGTCGGCAATGGCGGATGGACGAGCGAAGCTCTATTTCTCCACCAAAATAGAGGATGGCGAGAGTGAGCAGGCGGCAGCGGTTGAGACGAAGCGGAGATGGTGGAGCTTCGATGGGTTCTCGGAGGACGAAGACGAAGGAGGGGGCTTCGAGGTGCAGCAATGGAGGTGAACTGTGAGGAGCTCAGGTTCAGCAATGGCGAGCATCAACGGAGATGAGGACGACGCTAGCGATGGCGCTCATGCGAAGTCGAAGAGGGCGGTTCGACGAGGGGTGCAGGGGTTGCAGCGACGTTGGAGGAAGAGCGGTGAGGGGTCGAGGACGGAGGTGTAGGTGGTCGAGAGGAAGACGAAGGAGAAATGGGGGGGGGGGTTCTTTGTTGGGTTTCAAAACAGAGAAGAGAGAAAGAGAGTGGAAGAGAGAGAGAACGGGAATTAAGGAGAGAGAGAGAGAACGGGAATTGAGGAGAAAGAGAGTGGGAGTTTTTAATAAAATAATAAATAAAGTGGTGGGTAGTTAAGAGATACGGGGAAGTGTGCAGTTGAGGATATCTGGGTTAGTTGTTAGGGAGTATATGGGTTTGTGGGTTTGGGGAGACTAGGATTTGGTTTTAGGATCCAATAAGGAGATGGGTTTGGGTAGGTAATAGTATGGGCTTGGAAATGGATTGGGCTAACAAAAGATAACAATGATAGTAATAATAATAACAGTAATGCCCGAATAATAAATTGTAACAGAAGGCCCATAACAAGTCTAAGACCCAAAATACACTAAAATAGAAAAGAGAACACTACAAAAATACAAGAAAAATCCGTACAACCGAAAACAGGGGTTACAAATCCTACACACCTTACAAGAAGAATTTCATCCTTGAAATTTATTCTGGCAGGTAGTAGGACAAAACCGAAGCAAACTTAAGAAATAACAAGGTAGGAAAATTAGAAAAAAAGAAAACTCAAGTGATAGAAGCACCAGAATAAGAAAAGGACATAGATAAGACCGATGTCGAGTAATAGATTGACAAAAGATGACGAGTGAAAAAGACGAACAAGACCTGAACGATGCAAAGAAGAAGGAACAACAAGACAATCATGTGACTTGTGGGTTATGGGTGCACCACGCTTCCGCTGCACTACTCCGATGGTGATGTCCCAAGCAACGTACATGTCGCTGTAGGCCACATGACACCAATCGACGAACCGAGCAGGAAGACAAGACTGAAACACCAGGATCAAGGAGAGTATGGGCTCAAGATAGATATAAATAAATAACGCAAAATGAATATAAAGTTTGGCTTCAATTTAAATAATTAAAAGATATGCTATAGATCAAAACTAATGGGCTTTAACAAAAATTATAATAACAACAAATATTAATAATAAAAATAATAATATCTGATACGGTTTGTTTTTGGGAGGCGTGTGGATGCACCAGGTGTGAGTTCTTACTCGATTTGTATTGAAGGAGGAAGCTCCTATGCAGACGGCCATCGGCTGACCGAACGGTACGGAAGTGGGCTGGAGTAGGGTGGAGGCTGGATGCTCGGCTCAGATCAGGGGCTCGGATCCGAGGTTTCGTGTACCTGCAGACGGTCTAGGAACACCGGGGTTGGTCCCGGTGGCAGACCCTCCGACGATCTAGTCAGGCTACTGAGAGAAAGTGACAGTAACTAGGGTTTGAGTGGGCAGAGATTGATTACCTGAATCCAGGGGTAGGGGTCTGGTATTTATAGGAGAAGTCAACCGGGTCTGGACCCGTTTAGGGCCGGGTCTGGACCCGGTTGCCCGTGGGGCTGAAGCGGTTGAAACCCGGGCAGTATAGGGCAGACGTGGCAGACGCCCGGACGGTTTCCGGGCTGATGTGGCAGCGGCCCGGGCAGTTTTTCGACGCTGATGTGGTGGATCCGGAGGATCAGGAGGTGCGCTCATCCTGAGGGGATCCCGTGGCCCAGGGTGGGCCACGTCATTTCTAACCCATATCACAAGCCCCACACTCTTGTAGGGCTGGGTGAACCCGCCGTGTAGGAGTGATTCTTCACCTCTGTCGGAAGAGCAGGGTGGAAGGTGCGGTGAGAAAGTAGGATTTGCTACTTCCAGAAGAGGCCAGGGGGTAGGAGGAAGGGATCCCTTATTAGAGTTTGCGCAGGATGCTAAGTGTAGAAGAGTCGGAGTGATGCTCGCCGAGCCTCGGGGCGGCAGACGAGCCTCGGAGGTCGGTGGACGACCATCTCGCTAGTTGGAAGAGCGAGGGGACGTTGAGGCCTGTCTGATTGAAGCTCTGTTTTCCGAAGGTCATGGGTCGGTAGGCGAGTTCCGAAGGTCGGCAGACGATCCTCTCGCAAGTTGGAAGAGCAAGGGGACGTCGAGGTCGATCTCATCGGAGCTCGGCTTGCCGAGCATCTGGGGTCGATAGAGGAGCTCCGAGGGTCGGTGGACGGCCCTCTTGCTAGTTGGAAGAGCGAAGGGCCGTCGAGGTCAATTTTTGCTGGAGCTCGATTCACCGAGCGCTAGGGGTCGGCAGCCGAGCCCATGTCTGGGACAAAAGGAGGGATTTGGGGCTCGAGATTTCATCCGAGCTCTGAGCCTCCTGTGACAAGAGGAGGGCGTACTGGGCTCGTGATGCGATCCGAGCGTCAACCCTCCCGCTGATTAGGAGGGGAATTTGCGGCTCGGAATGCTGTCCGAGCTTCGAGCTTACCAACGAGCAGAGAAGGAGAAGTGGCTCGGGATGCCATCCGAACTCCGAGCTCCCTTGACGATCAGAGAAGGAGGTGCGGCTGGGGATTTCATCCGAGCATCGACCCTTTTGTGAAATAGAAGGGGAATTTATAGCTCGGGATTTTATCCGAGCTCCGAGCCCCCGTGTCAACAGAGAGAACGTGGTGTGGCTCGGGATTTTATCCGAGCGTCGACCCTTCAGCGAGATAGAAAAGGAATTACTAGCTCGGGATTTCATCCGAGCTCCGAGCCCCCTGGTCAACAAAGAGAAAGTGGGTTGGCTCGGGATTCTATCCGAGCGTCGACCCTGCTGTGAATAGAAGAGGAATTTATGGCTCGGGATTTCATCCGAGCTCTGAACCCCCTGGTCAACAGAGAGAAAGTGGGTGCGGCTCAAGATGCTTTCCGAGCATCGACCCTTCTGTGAATAGAAGAGGAATTTATGGCTTGGGATTTCATCCGAGCCCCGAACCCCCTGGTCAACAGAGAGAAAGTGGGTGCGGCTCGGGGTGCTATCCGAGCGTCGACCCTTCTGTAAAATAGAAGAGGAATTACTGGCTCGCGATTCCATCTGGGCTCAGAGCTCCCTTGAACTAACAGGGGAAGAGTGTGGCTCGGGATGCTATCCGAGCGTCGACCCTTCGTGAAATAGAAGAGAAATTATTGGCTCGCAATTCCATCTGCGCTCCGAGCTCTCCTGAACAACAGAGAAAGAGGTGCAGCTCGGGATGCTATCCGAGCGTCGACTCTTCTGTAAAATAGAAGAGGAATTACTCACGCGATTCCATCCGAGCTCCGAGCTCCCCTGAACTAACAGGGGAAGAGGTGTGGCTCGGGATGCTATCCGAGTGTCGACCCTTCGTGAAATAGAAGAGGAATTATTGGCTTGCGATTCCATCCGCGCTCCGAGCTCCCCTGAACAACAGAGAAAGTAGTGCGGCTCGGGATGCTATCCGAGCTTGGACTCTTCTGTAAAATAGAAGAGGAATCATTGTCTCGCGATTCCATCCGGGCTCCGAGCTCCCTTGAACCAACAGGGGAAGAGGTGCGGTTCGGGATGCTATCTGAGCATCGACCCTCCTGTGAAATAGAAGGGGAATTATTGGCTCACGATTTTATCCGAGCTCCGAGCTCCCTGACTTGTCGAAAATTCTGTATGAGGAAAAAAGGACTGGGGGTAGTGGGTGTAATTTCACGCTGTGATGTCATGAGCGCAAAGATCAAAGCGTCTCCAGATCTTAGCGGCCGTTAGATCTTGATGATTAAGATCCAATGGCCAGATCTTAATTGCGGAAATCGAGGAGTCGCCTTCTCCTTATAAATCCCCCTTCCCCCTCCCCATTTTTTCTTCTTCACTTCTTTACTCTCACTTTCCACTTTTCACTAGGACAGGGTTTTAACTGCCGTCGGTGACTTTTTTCGATGATCACACGGTTCACGCTTCAGGTTAGTATTTCTGTTTCAGTAATGTCGTGCAATCAGTTCGGATCCGAGGCTAGCTCGTCGGGCCGCTCCGCGAAGGAATCCGAGTCAGAGACGTCCTCGTCTTTCAGCAAATATAAGGTTAAGGAGGAGGTCCTAACAGACGCTGGGTCAGATGGTAGTGACGACGTAGTCTTTGTGGTGTCGCCGCTGAGGTCCAGGAGGCCGGGAAAGGAGCCTGTGGACGAGGGCGAAGAGGAGGGGGAGGAAGAGGAAGAGGGGGAAGGCGAGGACGAGGTGGACCAGGAGGACCAGGAGGACCAGGAGGGGGGCGACGAGGATCAGGAAGATCTGGATACCGAGGGTGAGGAGGAAGACGAGGAGGAGGATCAGGATCCCGAGGGCCAGGACGTAGTTGATGAGGGGGATGATAGCGACGAACAGGAAGCCGCTCGAGATGGCGCTAGCCAGGGCGCAGCGGGAAGGTCGGTAGGGGTCAGTGATGACCTTCCGTCCCTTCCACCTTTGTCGACGTTGTCTCCCGAGAGGAAGGCTCGTCGCCGTCGGAAGAAGAAGGTGTTAAGTATTCCGGACAGCCCCCCTCCACAGGGTGAGTACGCGCCCAGATCGGGGCTCGAATTTCCCTCCGTCTCCTTCAAAAATCTGGGGTCGATACGGATGTACCCTGATGATATCAAGGACATCGAACCTATCCCTCTTGTGTCGGGCAAAGAAGGTCGGGTGAAGATTCGGATGGATAGCGTCCCGTGTATTTTAAAGGCGGACTACCCCCCACATTCTAAGGGCCGCCTACTTCATTCCGATGGAGTTTGAAGTCTTCATTTCGAGCCCCGGCATTCGGCCCACAACGGTTCTCGCGCCGAGCTACTGCATGTTTCCCGAGGATGCCTTCCTCTCGGGCCTGCGGCTGCCACTACATCCTTTTGTTAAAAGGGTTCTGAATTGGGCGAAGCTATGCCCCATGCAGTACGGGCCGAACTCTTGGAAGCACTTAGTCTGCTTTATCCTAAGGTGCCAAGAGAAGGGGGTGAAGCCGAGGTTGACGTACTTCCGGGCCATCCTAGGAATTAGCTTGCTCAGAGATTAGGAGGGGATTTTTTATTTCTCGCCGAGGCCGCAAAAGAAAATTATGCACGGCCATCCGGATTCCATCAAGGGGTGGAAAGAGAAGTATTTTGTGGTTCGGAATGAAAGGTCTTGGGGGATACCCACCAGGTGGAATTTCTTTAAACCGAACGACAGGCCTCCGAAGCGAAGCGACTTGACAGCCAAAGAGTGGAAGAAAGTGGAGAAAATAGTTGGGGGGCACAGTATAGCGTGGCCTCGAGTGACCGAGCTACACCTTGCCCGGGCCGGACTGAGCCCTGTCGATCCTAGTATGTTTCTTTCCAAATTTTTGCATCTTTCAGCCTTCGTGTTGACGTTAGCCTTTCCTCTTTTATTTTTGCAAGGATGACGTCTCAACAAGTGGACGACAGGTGGGTATTGCTGGCCATCGCCGAGAAGGCGAGTGCGGAGAGGAAGAGGAAGGTCGAGCAGGAGAGGCTGGCGGCCGAGAAGGCGAAGATGGCAGCCACGGCCGGGGGGTCCTCCAAGGGGCCGGCCCCAGTAGCAGAGGAGCCCTCCCCGGCGAAGAAGGCCAAGAGGCCTCACCCCCATACGTCGAGGGCAGCTCGGGATGTAGGGGGTAGCTCGGGCAAGACCGTTGAAGCCCCGAAAAAAAGACTCCCACCACCGAGGCCTTCCGCCGAGGAGATGGTGGGTCAGCAGGGGCAGCGACCCTTCGCCCCTGACTGGTCGATCGTGCAGGGGGGTAGTCTGCTCGATGAGCCCGTGTCGATCGAATTCGTCACGAAGGCTGCCACCGAGCGCAATCGGATGGCCCTGGCAGCACAGAAGGCAGACCAGGCCTTCATGCGGTGGTCCCAAGCGCACATCTCTATAAGTCAGTTCGGCGCTACTTTTCTTTTCTGGTTTTGAACTTGGAATTTTTCTAACCTCTTTTCCCTCGGACAGGCAATGCTTCATGGCCAGCACTTCCAAAAGTGCCTGGAGAAGAAGATCTACATCGAGAGGAGGAACGCGGAGAAGTGCCTCCGCGAGCTGAACAAGGTTACCGACGAGCTGAAAGAGGCTCGGACTATGGTGACCGTCCACGAGGCTCAGATAGCCTCGCTCTGCGATATCCATAAGACGGACATAGAGCGTCTCGAGGGGAAGATCGAGGTGGAGGCGGAGAAGGGACGGAAGGCCCTGAAGAGGATGGAGGCTGCTTCGGCGGAGGACCTGATGATAGCGCAGGACGAGGCGTATGATCAGGCCAAGTCGCATTTCAAGCAGATCTACCCCGAGCAGAGCGTGGACCACCTCTACTATGGATGACAGGCGAACCTTCTGCCGACCCCTGGCGGCGACGAGATGGGGGGCATCCAGGGCGAAGAAGAGGTGCCACCCCCCTCAAGAATAGACTAGTTGTTTTTCCTTCTTTTTATTTTTGATGTAAATGACTCGAGTGGACTGGCCACCGCGACTTTTGTATCAATTTTTTGAAAGAAATGAAATATACTTTTTTGGGCCGAGGCTTTAAGACTTGCACTTTTTGTGATGTTTGCTCTCGTCTTTTGATAGACGCACGGGACCTGGGTCACCGCCCCTGTTTCTGCCGAGGTACCTCTGGTTCGAGCGGGGGAGGAGGCCATGGAGGCAGCTTTGGCTCGCTAGCGAAAATAGGCTCGGGACCGAGTGGCCGCCGTTAATTATTTCCTAAACAAGTCTAGGGAGCTCGGTCTGGAGGTGGCATGCCTGAAGAAGGCCATAGCCGACCGGGACTGGTGGGTAATCGAAACGGGCTGGTCCCTCTCGGATGCCTCGAGCGGGCAGTCGGCTTCGGAGTCTTTCCTTCGCAATGCCGTGGTTGAGAAAGAGCTAGAGATTTGCAGGCTGAAGCTGGTGTTAGGCGTGGGTCTGATTGAAGAGGCCAGCAACTCGATCCCGGGACGGTCTCCGATATTTCTATTGGATGAGGCCCAACCTGATGATGTGGGAAGCTCGGTGGCGGGAGTATCTTCCCAGGCCGGTCCAGTCGAGCATGAGAAGAGCCGCGAAGGAGGTGTCGAGTTTGAATTTCAAGCCAAGTGCGAGTGAGTTTGTGAGTTGTTCTTTATATTTGTACCGGCGTTCATTGAGTTGTAAGCAATGGGTAATAATAATAGCATTCATTTTCTTGAACCTTGATTGTCTCGGCTGCCGAAGGTGGCTGCTGTGTCTGCTGCGAAGGGGTCGCCGCCGAGGCAACTGGGCGCAACGGGCAAGCATGCAGTGGCGTATCGCCCTTTGATAAGTCATAAATGGTAACGTTTTGCCTTCCCATGAGCATTAATGGCGACGTTTCGCCTTCCGCCGTTTCGCATTCCCAGACGTAATAACTACCCCCCTCAGGGGGTTATATAATCCCCACTTCCCCCAAGCTGATTGTTAAGTGAAAGTCGCTTGACTTGGGTGCCTACAGAAGGCGGGCGCCCAGAAACAAAATAATCTCCGACCGCTCCAGATCGGGGGCACACCAATCACCATCAGACTATTTAGGGTTCGGGCCTGGAGAGCCGTGAGACCCCGGGTTGTCCGTCGGTGAGTAGTGGATCGGTCGATTGGTTCGGGGGTTCGGGGAGAGCCGAGGCTTGGTGGCTCTCCTGCCGTCCTCGAACAATTTGGGGTTTTGGGCTCGCAAGAGCAGGAAACCCCGGGTTGTTTGTGGGCGAGAGGAGGGTCGATTAAAAGCAGAGGGTCAGTCCGGGATGGAGAGAGCAGAGGGTCGGTGGCTCCCCTCCCGTCCTCGAACAATTCGGGGTTTGGTCTTTTGAAAGCCATAAACCCCGAGTTATTCGCGGGCAAGAGGGTGGTCAACCAAACGACTCGAAGCTCGGGGCGTCTGCCGAAGGCGGACGCTCTAACCTTAATATAAAATTTTGCTGAATCGTGGCACTAGGCCATAGCCGAGCGTATTGGTCGAGCGGCTTCGAAGAAAGCCGCGGCCTTGCTCTAGATTGACGACGAGCCGCTATCTCTTGGGAATGGCGGTGTGGGCGGTTGTCGCCTCGTGTATCGGTTGATGGGCTTGAGGAAGCCCAAACCGAGCGAGGGACGGGTGTCGAGCCCCCACACCGGGGAGAAAGCCAGTAGCGGGCGTAGCAGAGGGTCGCCGCCGAGTTTCAAGGCCGATGAGCTTTGGAGAAAGCCCCTGCCTTGCTCGAGGTCAACACCGAGCTCCCGCACTTGTTCTCAGGAAAGACGGTGCGGGTGTGGCTGGCGGTTATTGCCTCGAGCATCGGTTGATGGGTTTGAAGAAGCCCAAACCGAGTGAGGGACGGGTGCCGAGCCCCCATACCGGGGAGAAAGCCAGTTGCAGGCGTAGCAGAGGGTTGCCGCCGAGCATCAAGGCCGAGGAGCTTTGAAGAAAGCCCTTGCCTTGCTCGAGGTCGACGCCGAGCTCCCGCACTTGTTCTCAAGAAAGACGGTGCGGGCGTGGCTGGTGGTTGTTGCCTCGTGCATCGGTTGATGGACTTGAAGAAGCCCAAACCGAGCGAGGGACGGGTGCCGAGCCCCCACACCGGGGAGAAAGCCAGTTGCAGGGCAGCAGAGGGTCGCCACCGAGCATCAAGGTCGAGGAGCTTTGAAGAAAGCCCTTGCCTTGCTCGAGGTCGACACTGAGCTCCTGCACTTGTTCTCAGGAAAGACGGTGCGGGCGTGACTGGCGGTTGTCGCCTCGTGCATCGGTTAATGGGCTTGAAGAAGCCCAAACCGAGCGAGGGACGGGTGCCGAGCCCCCACACCGAGGAGAAAGCCAGTTGTAGGCGTAGCAGAGGGTCGCCACCGAGCGTCAAGGCCGAGGAGCTTTGAAGAAAGCTTCTGCCGTGCTCGAGGTCGATGCCGAGCTCCCGCACTTGTTCTCAGGAAAGATGGTGCGGGCGTGGCTGGCGGTTGTCGCCTCGTGCATCGGTTGATGGGCTTGAAGAAGCCCAAACCGAGCGAAGGATGGGTGCCGAGCCCCCACACCGGGGAGAAAGCCAGGTTTCAGGCGTAGCAGATGGTCACCGCCGAGCGTCAAGGCCGAGGAGCTTTGAAGAAAGCCCATGCCTTGCTCGAGGTCGACGCCGAGCTCCCGCACTTGTTCTCAGAAAAGATAGTGCGGGCGTGGCTGGCGGTTGTCGCCTCGTGTATCGGTTGATGGGCTTGAAGAAGTCCAAACTGAGCGAGGGACGGGTGCCGAGCCCCCACACCGAGGAGAAAGCCAGTTGCAGGCGTAGCAGAGGGTCACGCCGAGCGTCAAGGCCGAGGAGCTTTGAAGAAAGCCCCTGCCTTGCTCGAGGTCGACGCCAAGCTCCCGCACTTGTTCTCAGGAAAGATGGTGCGGGCGTGGCTGGCGGTTGTCGCCTCGTTCATCGGTTGATAGGCTTGAAGAAGCCCAAATCGAGCGAGGGACGGGTGTCGAGCCCCCAGGCCGGGGAGAAAGCCCCAAGCTTGCAAGGGAAGCTTTTCTGGCTTGCGATGCCATCCGAGGGCCGAGCCCCAAACTTTTAAGGGAAATTTTTCTGGCTCGCGATGCCATCCGAGGGCCGAGCCCCAAGCTTGTAAGGGAAGCTTTTCTGGCTCGTGATGCCATCCGAGGGCCGGGCCCCAAGCTTGTATGGGAAGCTTTTCTGGCTCGCGATGCCATTCGAGGGCCGGGCCCCAAACTTGTAAGGGAAGCTTTTCTGGCTCGCGATGCCATCCGAGTACCGAACCCGAGACATGTTCTTTATTTGTAACAAAATACGAAGCCACAAGCTTGTTTTAAGAAAGCTGGTATATTTACAACACTTGAATTTTACAAAAGACAAGGCACGACGTGCCGATTACAATCTTGCTAATTTACATGGAGGCTACTCTCCCCCTAAGAACTTAATGAGGTGTTCAGCGTTCCAGGGCCTCTTGATGGCCTTGACCTCTGGGTTGGTCAGGCGGTACGTTCCTGGGCGCACGACCTCCGATACTTTGTAAGGGCCCTCCCAGTTCGGGGCCAATTTCCTTTTCTGACCGGGATTGGATACCGCCAGTTTTCGGAGAACGAGGTCTCCGAGTTTGATGTCAGTGGGCCGCACCTTCTTGTTGTAGAACTTCTCAATTCTTTGTTGGTAGATACTTCTTCTAATGGAGGACTTCTCCCTGACCTCGTCTATGAGGTCCAGGTCGGCTCGCAGCTGTTGGGAGTTAGCTACTTCGTCGAAAGCCATGATTCGGGGTGAAGGGATCCCGATCTCCAAGAGAATGACGGCCTCCGCGCCTTATGTCAGATTGAAAGGGGATTATCCTGTGGGGATTCTCTTTGTTGTCTGGTGGGCCCAAAGAACGCTTGGCAACTCGTCGACCCATAACCCCTTAGAAGAGTTATCGAGTCATTTCTTGAGGCCGTCGAGGATTTGGCGGTTCGTGTTCTCGGCCTGACCGTTGGACCGGGGGTGGCATACAGAGGAGAAGCGCTGCTGGATTCCAAGATCTTCGTAGAACTTGCAGAAATGCTTACCCGCAAATTGAGTCCTATTGTCTATAATGAGCACCTGCAGAGTCCTGAACCGACAGACGATGTGTTTCCAGAAAAACTGTTGTGTCTGTCGCTTGGTGATCGTTGCTAATGGCTCAGCCTCGATCCACTTAGTGAAGTAGTCGATCGCCACAATGAGGAACTTTCGTTGGCCCGTGGCTTTTGGAAATGGGCCCACCAGATCCATCCCCCACATTGCAAAGGGGGTCGGACTGGCCATTGACCGGAGGTTTGCCTGAGGAGCCCTTTTCACGGAGGAGAACCACTGGCAGGAGCTGCACCTTTTGACTAGGGCGAGGGCGTCCTATAGCATAGTGAGCCAGTAGTACCCGTGATTTAATGCCTTCCGCGCTAGCGAACGACTTCCCATGTGGCATTCGCCGATCTCCTCGTGCAGCTCCTTGAGGGCGTACTTGGCTTCGTCTGGGGTAAGGCACCGGAGGTAGGGTTTGCCATCCGTTGTTGTATAGGACCTTTTGAAGAGGGTGGTATTGATGACCGCAAATCTTTCAGATCGGACCCTGATCCGCCTCGCTTCAGCCCGGTCTTCGGGGAGCTCTCCCTTGACTAGAAATTTCTTGATGATAGTGGTCCAGTCGTTGGGAGGTGCTCCGTCTTCAACACACAGAACCTCTGGGAAGTCTGTACTTGGCTGCAATAGGACTTTAATCAGGACCGCGCGGTCAAAGCCTTCAAAGGATGAGGAAGCCAACTTGAACAGGGTGTCGGCCTGGGCGTTCAGCTCCCGGGGGATCCTCAAGATAGCCGATTCGTCGAAGAATGTTAATAGGCGTTGGACCACGGCCAGATACCTGATCATCCTATCATCACGGGCCTCGTACTCCCCGGTGATCTGGTTGACCACCAGCTGAGATTCGCTAAAGGCCCTGATCTGTCTGGCGCCGGCTTGACGAGCCAGGTTGAGCCCGGCGATCACGGCCTCGTATTCAGCCTCGTTGTTAGAGGCCGGGAAGTTAAGGCGGAGGCAATATTGAAAGAGAAAACCATTCGGACCCCGAAGAATGATGCCCGCACCACTCCCCGCTTCGCAAGAGGAGCCATCGACGTAAACTTCCCACGTCTGGTCGGCTTCCTTGCTCGCGGGTTGCTCGGAGATGGTGCATTCTGTGATGAATTCGGCGAGGGCCTGCCCTTTGATGGCCGTTCTTGGTTGATAGCCGATGTCGTACTGACTGAGCTCGATCGACCATTTAGCTAGTCGACCAGAGCTCTCGGGCTTATAGAGCACAGCCTTCAGGGGTTGATCCGTGAGTACCTGGACCGAATGCGCCTGAAAGTAAGGACGGAGCTTTCGCGCGGCCATGACCAAGGCATATGCTACTTTCTCCATCCTAGAATATATGGTCTCGGCATCGAGCAGGACCTTGCTTACATAGTACAGGGGCTTTTAGACCCCTTCCTCTTCTCGAACGAGGACGGCGCTAAGCACGTTCTCCGATGCCGAGATGTAGAGCCAGAGTGGCTCGCCTGGTTCGGGCTTGCTGAGGAGAGGAGGATTGGCGAGGTACTCCTTTAACTGGGCGAAGGCCTCTTTCTGCTGAGTACCCCACTCGAACCCTCTGGTGCCTAGCAGCGCTTTGAAGAACGGAAGGGACTTCTCTCCAGACTTGGAGAGGAAACAGCCGATGACCGCTAATCTCCCCGTTAGCCTCTGGACTTCTTTGATGTTCCTGGGAGGGGCCATGTCTATTATGGCCCGGATCTTTTTGGGGTTAGCCTCGATGCCGCACTGGCTGATGATGAACCCTAAGAACTTCCCCGAGGAGACGCCGAAGGCACACTTTGCCGGGTTGAGCCTCATGTTGTGGGTTCGAAGGACCCCAAAGGCCTCTTCCACGTTGGTGACGTGGTCTTGTCCTTGCTGAATTTTGACGAGCATGTCGTCGACATATACCTCCATGTTACGTCCGATTTGATCTTTGAAGACTCGGTTGACGAGCCTCTGGTAGGTGGCACCGACGTTCTTCAGCCGAAGGGCATAACCCGGTAGCAGTACAGTCCCCGGTCTGTGACGAAGGACATCTTGGCGATGTCGGGAGGAAACATCCGGATCCGGTTATAGCCCGAGAAGGATCCATGAAGGATAAGAGCTCGTGACCCGAGGTGGCATCGATCAGGGCATCAATGCTGGAGAGAGGGAATGGATCCTTGGGGCATGCCTTGTTGAGGTCGGTGAGATCTATGCAGATCCTCCAACTCCCGCTCACCTTTTTGACCATGACGACGTTCGCCAGTCACTCAGGGTAGCTGACCTCTTGTACGAAATGCGCGAACAAGAGCTTGTCCACCTCCGGGTTTACTGCCTGCTGTCGCCTCCGGAGCGAACTTGCGTCACTTTTGGACAACGGGTTTCGACCCGGGAATCACGCCGAGTTTGTGCATAATGAGATCCTCAGAGATCCCGGGCATGTCAGAGGGCTTCCAGGCGAAGAGGTCGACATTGCAGCGAATGCAGCCGATCAGGGCGTTCTTGAGGTCGGGCGCGAGGGAGCAGGTTACTCGGAAGTGCTTCGACACATCCCCTGTCTCGAACGAGACATCTTCTAGCTCGTCCGCTGGCTCTGGTTCTGGCTGGGTTCTTTCGGGCTCCAGCTCGACGGCATCGAGGGGAAATACACCGCTCCCGTTCGCCGTCATGTAGCACGAACGGTCTGCCTTTTGATTTCCTCAGACAACTCCGACACCAATGTTGGTGGGAAACTTCATTTTTTGGTGGTAGGCCGAGGGAACCGCCTGGAGGGAGCAGAGCCCCGGACGGCCGAGTATGGCGTTGTAGGCTGCCTTAACATTCACAACCATGAAGTCCATGGACTCGGTTCTTCTGTTCGGGGTCGTGCCTGCCGTGATGTCTAGGGTGACGATCCCCTCTTTTGTCACGGGGATGCCGGAGAATCCGTGTAAGGTGTATCCGGCAGGCTTTAGCTTCTCACAGGAGAGCTTCAAGTTATCGAATGCTCCCAGGAATAGAATGTTGACCGAGCTCCCGTTGTCTACGAGAATTCGCCGGACCTCAAAGTTTACCAAGCTGAGGCTGATGACAAGTGCGTCACAGTGAGGGAGCCGGACTCCCTCCATGTCTTCCCCCGAGAAAGAAACAGGGAGTTGCTGGACTTGGGGAGAGAGAAGGCCCCGGACGGTATTGACATTCCGGATGAATGCCCTCTGGAAAGTGTTGGATTCCCCTCCCATGGGCCCTCTGTGGACGCAATGTAAGATTGCCTGGCCCTCGGGCTCCTCGGGCTCCGGCTCCCGCTCGGGTCGCTGCCGGGGTGCTCGAGGAGGAGGGGAATCCCTCCTGTGTCTGGTATCCCTCTTTTCCCAGAGGCCTTCTCTTTTGAATTCTCGGAAGTACCCTCCTTGAATGAGGGCCTCAATATCGTCCTTCAGGGCACGACAATGATCTATGTCGTGACCGTTATCCCGGTGGAAGCGGCAGTAAAACTGCTGATCCCTCTTCTTGCTGGAGTTGTTGGACGGTCGAGGGGGGTACAACACAAGGTCACTGTCTTCAATTGCTAAGAGGATCGTCGACACGTTTTGCATCAGCGGAGTGTACCTCTCGAAGCGGGGGACCGGCGGAACCTTCTTCGCGGCGCCCCCATCTCTCGGAGCTTTCTTCGCCGGCTTTGCGCTTCCCCTTCCCGGAAACTTCTTTCTGTTCTTCTGGATTCAGGGCCTCTTCGGCTCGGATGTACTTTTCGACCCTATTGAGGAGGTCAGGAAAGTCTATCGGGGGCTTCTTTGCCAGGGAGGCCTTCAGCTGTCCGTGTCGGACGTTGTACCGGAAGGCTGCCGAGGCAACCCCAGGGTCGAAGGAGGAGACCGACCTCGCCTCGGCGGTGAACCTTCGGACGAACACCCGGAGCGACTCCCCTTCCTTCTGCCGGAGGCCGAGTAGGGACGCACTTGTTCTTTTGGCCTTCTGGCTGGTTACGAAGTGTGCGAGGAAGCTGCCCTCTAGCTGGTCGAAAGAATAGATGGAGTCGGGGGTGAGTTTGGAGAACCATTCCCGAGCCGGACCCCGGAGGGTGGCGGGGAAGGCTTAGCACAGAAGGGGATTCGATGCGCTGTGAATCATCATGAGGATTTTGAAGCCCTCCATGTGATCAGCAGGATCGCCCTCGCCATCATAGGTCTCGAATTGAGGTGGGCAGAAATTTTGGGGTATCTCCGCCTACAGGATGAGGGCTGAGAAAGGAGGTCAGACAGGCCTGTACCCCTGCGCCGTCCTCGGGCCGTTGTCGCCGAAGTGGTCGAGGTGATCCTCCATTTCTTGGAGGCGCTTCAAAATGTCGTCGTCATACTCCGGTGGGATTGTTGAGGGGCGAGACACGCTGGCCTCGGCATTCGACCGTGTGTGAGAGTGGCGGACGTCCTCATCAATGGGGATCCCCCGGATGGCCCCCATGATCTCCTTCCGGAAGTCCTGGATCTCCTGGTGAGTGACCGGGTCTCGCTCTGCCCGGTTTGGTTGAGCCGAAGGTTGCCGTCCGACACGGCTGAGCACCGGCCCCCGTCCTTGGTACGGAGGCTTTGGATGGTTCGGGGCCGAGTTGGAAGCGGCCCTTCCCCTGCTGCGGCTGACCTGTCGGTTTAAGATTACCCCCCGGAGATCGGGTTGGATCGGACAGGAGGCGCCCGGTTGGAGTCTGTGACTGACCGTCGGGTTGTTGGATGCTTGAGTATCGGCGCCGATGCCCTGTGGAGGCACGTCCTGCCGATGCACTGAGGTAACAGCTCTCGTGGCTTTGGGTGCCATGTGAGCTCGGGTTGACTTCCGAACAGTTGGTGGCTGAGCTCGGACCGGTGTCTGCAATAGAGAGTATTCCACAGACGGCACCAACCAGATGCGGTTTGTTTTTGGGAGGCGTGTGGATGCACCAGGTGTGAGTTCTTACTCGATTTGTATTGAAGGAGGAAGCTCCTATTCAGACAGCCTTCGGCTGGCCGAAGGGTACGGAAGTGGGCTGGAGTAGGGTGGAGGCTGGATGCTCGGCTCGGATCAGGGGGCTCGGATCCGAGGTTTCGTGTACCTGCAGACGGTCTAGGAACACCAGGGTTGGTCCCGGTGGCAGACCCTCCAACGATCTAGTCAGGCTACTGAGAGAAAGTAATAGTAACTAGGGTTTGAGTCGGCAGAGATTGATTACCTGAATCCAGGGGTAGGGGTCTGGTATTTATAGGAGAAGTCAACCGGGTCTGGACCCGTTTGGGGCCGGGTCTGGACCTGGTTGCCCGTGGGGCTGAAGCGGTGGAAACCCGGGAGGTATAGGGCTGACGTGGCAGATGCCCAGGCGGTTTCCAGGCTGATGTGGCAGCGGCCCGGGCGGTTTTCCGATGCTGACGTGGCGGATCCAGAGGATCAGGAGGTGCGCGCATTCTGAGGGGATCCCGTGGCCCAGGGTGGGCCACGTCATTTCTAACCCATATCAATATCAATAGTAATAGAATAGTAATAACAATAATAAAATAATAATGACAATAATATTAAAAATAATAATAGCAATAATAATAACAGTAATAAAAATCATCCTAATCATAATGGTAATAATAATAATAATAATAAAATTAAAAATGTTAAACAATACTGATTATCATATACATGACAGAATATGGTTCAACACATTCATAAAAATAATGCAATAATAATAATAATAATAATAATAATAATAATAATAATAATAATAATAATAATAATAATAATAATAATAATAATAATAATAATAATAATAATAATAATAGTAACAATAAAAAATTATATTAACAATACTGGTAAGAATAATAATGCAAGGCAGAATATAATTTGGGTTCAACATTTTTTTCTTTTTTCTTTTTTCTTTTTTTGTATGAAGGTAATTTCATATTAACAACAATAATAAAATAATGAAAACAACAATAATAATAGCAATGGTAATATCAATAATAATAATGATACCAATAATAATAACGAAAACCATAGCAATAATAATAATAGTAGTAATAATAACAATATAAAACAAAATAAGAATTTGGCTTATCAACTCTATAAATAAATCAAACAGGAATATATATAGTCGATCCATTATAAATGGAAAGTGATGTAAAAATACACCATTAATTCCCTATTGTAAGAAAATAGGAAACTATTCACATTGAATAAGAAGTCAAAAGTGAAGAGATAAAACCCAACTATAAAAAGGTTGATAACCATACAAACAACAAAAGAACACACACTTTAAAGGTGATATATAAAAAAAATAGTTTTGGAAAAACAACCAGTCAAGATACATAGAAATACGAACAAATTTAGCTAAGTAAAGAAATATTAATAACAATGAATGTAAAAGACATACAATAATTAGTGAATGTTGACATTATAATCAATACTCGAAAAACACATTAAAGGGTAACGAGCAAAATAGGCCAAAATATATATATGCAAGAAGACTTAAAATGAGTTCATTAAATATTACAAAAGTAAGCGTCAAATCATTAATTAGGACGTGGAAACAAAAGTAAGTGAGAAATCTAAAATGTTAAAGAATTGAAAAACGGTGGCAATAAATAGTAATTCACAAAATAACAAAAACTTAGACCATAATTGATGTACTCAATCTTAACATAAATGTAAAAAAAATTGTAAACACGAAATAGAGTAAAATCAACTATACTAGTTCAAATTGTATGGAAATATAAAGTGTAATTGTATAAACAAAATGTCATAAAGAAAATATTTCTTTACCATTAGTTTCATTATTTAAGTAAAAACTCTTGAAATATCATTTAGCAAATAGGTAGAAAATTTTGCCTCCTTAATATCAAGTTGCATGTTTGCCTTCACGACATCAGGCTGCAGGTTGCTGTTTGGATATTCGGTTGAACATTTTGCCTCCTCCCCGACATCCAATTACAATTTTTCTCTATTGACATCGAGTTGCATATTTACCATCTCGACATTATGTTGCACCGAAATGGTGAAATGGAAGATGTAACCTTCCATATGCACAGGGATAGGGGACATTTAATTTAAGTATGATGTTATGTTTTGAAATTCGTGACATAAAAATTGTAGAAGGTAAGAAATGGAGTTGAAAGTCACACAATGGAATATCAAAATAGATGTATAGATTATAAATATCAAACACAATAGTACAAAATAGTAGCAGTGAAAATGATTTATAAAAGTAGGGAGAAAAACGGAATGAAATACATGCATAAGCACAATGCAAATGTGAATGAGGAAATAAATATGCAGTGTAGCAAATTTACACAATAAATATATCATAAAAATATACAGTAACGTAGGAATTAAACAAGCCTCTAACATGTCGTTGAAGATCTATCGATGCCAATCAACAAACCAAGCGGGAAGAAAAGAATGGACAACTCCAGAATCAAAGGAAAATTGGTACAAAAAGAAAGAATATATACCCAATGAAGAATCAATGAATGTGAATGAATGGAAGGGACGAAACAACTAAGAAATGAAGGAACTGAATGTGAAGGAATCAAAGAGGAATCAAATAAGAGGAGTATCCAGATATATGTTGGTTATTACATGTTCATGTGATTGACGTGGTGCGCATATTATTGAATTGGACTATCTAGAGCCAAACTTGACTAACGTATCAGCCAAACGTGACTAACACTATAACACCCCGTAATTTTCAAAGAGTATAATATATAATATAATATATATATATATATGTAATAAGGTTGATGGCATATCATGTAAATATAGTGAACAGTAGATTATAGGGGGCCCCATGTCTGAATGAAGCAACAGGTGCTGCTATCTCTTTGACGAGGCTGACGTCAGCAGGAGAAGGGGGCCCACCAATCTGTAAAAAGAAGGCAGAGTCCGCTGTCGCTCTCGGATGACGTAGTGCATGGGCCCATGGGGCTTGTGCGTACACGGGCTGAAAAAAGAATACAGAATTGAGAAGAATTAGTCCCATATTGGGATTTTTACTAGAATAATTAATATATAAATACTATTGCCTATGATCAAGAGTCACCAATCTGGTTAACCACCTTTTGAGAGGCAGTCTGTGGTGGGCAGTTGTACTATACTATAAATAATTTATCTTCTAAATTGTATAAATTTCTGAGCCCGGGGCAGGGGTGTTACAAATGGTATCAGAGCCGACTTTCGACATCGAGTGTGGGGCATATAGACCCAGCCGGGCTATGGATTCTGGGACTTTGGTGTCTCAATTAAATCCGAAATTATGATTGATTGGGCGGTGGATTCCGGGATCATGATTAATCGGACGGATAGGAGAGCAGCTCATTAAATCCGGAACTATGATTGATCTGGCGGTGGATTTTGGGATCATGATTAATCGGGCAGATAGGAGAGCAGATTCTCCACATCAGCTAGAAAAGAGATCTTGCACTAGATTGTGCATGTAACACCCCGTAATTTTCAAAGAGTATATATATATATATATATATATATATATATATATATATATATATATATATATATATATATATATATATATATATATAATAAGGTTGATGGCATATCATGTAAATATAGTGAACAGTAGATTATAGGGGGGCCCATGTCTGAATGAAGCAACAGGTGCTGCTGTCTCTTTGACGAGGCTGACGTCAGCAGGAGAAGGGGGCCCACCAATCTGTGAAGAGAAGGCAGAGTCCGCTGTCGCTTTCGGATGACGTGGCACATGGGCCCATGGGGCTTGTGCGTACACGGGCAGAAAAAAGAATACTGAATTAAGAAGAATTAGTCCCATATCGGGATTTATACTAGAATAATTAATATATAAATTCTATTGCCTATGATCAAGAGTCACCAATCCGGTTAACCACCTTTTGGGAGGCGGCCTGTGGTGGGCAGTTGTACTATACTATAAATAATTTGTCTTCTAAATTGTATAAATTGTCCGAGCCCGGGGCAGGGGTGTTACAAATGGTATCAGAGCCGACTTTCGACATCGAGTGTGGGGCATATAGACCTAGCCGGGCTGTGGATTATGGGACTTTGGTGTCTCAATTAAATCCGAGATTATGATTGATCGGGCGGTGGATTCCGGGATCATGATTAATCGGACGGATATGAGAGTAGCTTATTAAATTCGGGACTATGATTGATCTGGCGGTGGATTCCGGGATCATGATTAGTCGGGCAGATAGGAGAGCAGATTCTCCACATCAGCTAGAAAGGAGATCTTGCACTAGATTGTGCATGTAACACCCCGTAATTTTCAAAGAGCATATATATATATATATATATATATATATATATATATATGTAATAAGGTTGATGGCATATCATGTAAATATAGTGAACAGTGGATTATAGGGGGGCCTACGTCTGAATGAAGCAACAGGTGCTGCTGTCTTTTTGACGAGACTGACGTCAGCGGGAGAAGGGGGCCCACCGATCTGTGAAGAGAAGGTAGAGTCCGTTGTCACTCTTGGATGACGTGGCGCATGGGCCCTTGGGGCTTGTGCGTACACGGGCAGAAAAAAGAATACAGAATTAAGAAAAATTAGTCCCATATCAGGATTTGTACTAGAATAATTAATATAAAAATACTATTGCCTATGATCAAGAGTCACCAATCCGGTTAACCACTTTTTGAGAGGTAGTCTGTGGTGGGCAGTTGTACTATACTATAAATAATTTATCTTCTAAATTGTATAAATTGTCCGAGCCTGGGCGAAGGGTATTACAAACTCATTAGCCAAACCTGGCTAAACTCCAACATAGTTAGAGCCTAACCTGACTCTGATACCACTAAAAACCTGTCACGCCCCGCATCTCAAAATACGGGAATACGAGCCCGTGACGAAGCCCCAGTGAATGATATTAACATCATCCATAAGTTGTACTAGTCTTAACTCAACAACATGAAAGAAATAATCACATGCATGCAGATAAATATAATAACATAAACAATAACTGAGATAAAACGTGCAGTAGTCAACATAAAACCAACAACTGGAAAAAAATAAACAATAGTTATGGGTCAACAAGCCCGGGATACAAAGTTCAACAAAAGAATAACAATGCGATAAAACAATAACTTGGAAGAAGATAATTTATTTTAAAGCGGCTCCTGCTCCAATCCTAGAAGAACTGTTCATCAATGGCTTCTGGCAATTCTCCTTGTGCGCCTGTAGCTGGATCAACTATAGTGGAAAGAAAATGTCCTTAGAGCAAGTATGGACAGCAAGTAGTGAAAAGTAAAGAGTAAGAAAATATGGTACATCAAAGAATATGAAACAAGATCAAAGACTAAAAGTAATAATAAAGACAATAAACAATGGTCAAGTGCACAAGTGTCAACTTAGATTTATTAGCATTTTATTTTCCTATCTAGTGCACGTAATACTGCGTCCCATACCACAGGATCGGTGCACGCAGAACAGTGTACGTTTTAGACATAGTGGTGGGATCTACAGAGCGTATACTCACTGTAACAAGATAACATGATAACAAGATAATAAGATAACAAGTTCACAAGTATTTCTCCACCTTCCATGTCAATAGTACAAGTACACAAGAAGGGCCCTACCGAGTATATTTTCTGAGATTATCCGCTACTAAGTCAACCCTTATTAACCCCGGCTTGTTTAATATTTTTATTATTTCATTCATGGTCATGCAAGTTTGTATACGAGTATCAAGGCTACGATAAGAATGCAACAAAATGATACAGTGCATGATAAAATACAAGTAATTATAAATCTGAAAAGAACAGACACAACAGTACTAAAACAGTAGTAACTCGCAAACTATAACTCGGAATTCGATTCTGTCAAAACGGCAGTAAACTAGACATCTGGAGCTACAATTCACATTCAGCAAGTTTTAATTAATTCTGATCATAACTAGGCTGATTACTCTAATCTTTACATGTTAACGGTTCTAGTAGCAGTTTACAGTCAAAATTTTATGGGTGAAAACTATGTGTAAAATCAATATAAAAATCTATAAAAATTAGAAAATGAATTCTAATTATGTCTACTAAGTTTCTGGAGAGTTTCATGATATTATACTACTGTTATCATTATGTTTCAACTGAAAGTTGTGTCGGTATTTTATTAGTTTGCAATCTGGAAAGTACAGACCAGCAGTGACTAAAACTGCGATATCTCACAGCTCACAGATCGGAATCAAGATCAGTCAAGTGTTCTAGAAACTAAATTCATTAGGCTATAGTTCTCGTTTTTATGGTTTTGGTTGATTCCTATTGTAACAGGGTCAAAACCTTAGTACAATACAGAATAGGCAGCAAGACATAAGAAAAATCATCATATATATTTATCAAAGTGAATAATCAACATGTTCTTGTTATCATGAAATGCATTAATCAGTAAGTTGAGATGAAATTCTACTGTATACAAGGCAAGATTATTATGTCACGATTCAATTCACAAGATCTTAATCAATCAACATGTATTCATATCATTATATATTTCTGATATGCAAGTTCTAGTCAATTTGTTCATGTCGTGTGTGCTTGCAAGTTTGGGTTTGAATCAATGGATATTGGCACGAGTCAAGAATACTTTGGGTTAACTCGTGTAAACCCTCGATATCCCCAACGGAAAGTATACAAAGTAATATTAAGATAATCGAAGAGAACTATTTGCGAGGAGATCAATAATCTTGAACTAGAAAAATAAACAAGTTCAAGTGGACTTGCCTTTTGTGTGTGAGATCCGAATAACTAGAATAACAGGATTAGAATCCCGGACGACGATCCACGAGAACACGAGCGAGACACGTGCAAAATACCAAACAGCAACTCGAAGACCGAACAACAAACAGCAACACACGCACACACAGTGGATCCAACAGCAAAACACCTACACAAGAGCAAACATGGAAGTCGGATCCTCCACACCCAAACACCAAACACCGATTTTGACCAATGGGTGCTCATCTCTTTCCTCAATTTGGTAGAGAGAGAGAGAAAGCAGGCGAGACTTCGGCGACGCTCGGGACGAAGGCAACGACAGCACGGCGGAGCGAAGGCACTGACGACGGTGGCGCTGCGGTTGGGAAGCGACTGTGGCGTGGCGAGCCGGAGTGATGGAAGGAGATGAGAGATCGGAGAAGGTGAAGGGGTTTCGACGGTGCATCGCGATAAGGAGAGGCGCACAGAATGGGAGTGCTGGTGTCGCTGCTGACGACGAGGGAGCTCGGGGAGTCGAGGCCGACAATGGCGAATGGATGAGTGAAGCTCTGTTTCTCCATAGAAAGAGAGGAGGGCGAGAGTGACCTGGCGGCAGCAGTTGAGATGAAGCGGAGCTGGTGGAGCTTCGATGGGTTCTCGGAGGACGAAGACGAAGGAGGGGGTTTCGAGGTGCAGCGACGGAGGTGAGCTGTGAGGCGCTCGAGTTCAGCAATGGCAAGCTTCAACGGAGACGAGGACGACGCTAGCGATGGAGCTCAAGCAAAGTCGAAAAGAGCAGCTCAACGAGGGTTGCAGGGGTTACAGCGACGTTGGAGGGAGAGCGGTGCAGAGTTGAGGACGGAGGTGCAGGTGGTTGAGAGGAAGACGAAGGGGAAATAGGGGGGTCTCTGTTGGGTTTCGAAACAGAGAAGAGTGAAAGAGAGTGGAAGAAAGAGAGAACAGGAATTGAGGAGAAAGAAAGTGGAAGATAGAGAGAGAACGGGAATTAAGGAGAAAGAGAGTGGGGGTTTTTAATAAAATAATAAACAAAGTAGTGGGTAGTTAAGATATACGGGGAAGTGTGCCGTTGAGGAGATCTGGGTGAGTTGTTAGGGAGTATATGGGTTTGTGGGTTTGGGTAGATTAGGATTTGAATTTAGGATCCAATAAGGAGATGGGTTTGGGTAAGTAATAGTATGGGCTTGAAAATGAATTGGTCTAACAAAAGATAACAAGGATAGTAATAATAATAACAATAATACCCGAATAATAAATTGTAACAGAAGGCCCATAACAAGTCTAAGACCCAAAATACACTAAAATAGAAAAGAGAACACTACAAAAATACAAGAAAAATCCGTACAACCGGAAACAGGGGTTACAAAGGCACTAAAGATCCAAACTCAAAAAAATAACCACCACAAATAAACAATAAAGAGCAGCAGAAAGAGGAGCAACAATAACCTAAAAAAGAGAGAAAATAGAAGAGAGCAAGAGTAGAGGAAGGAAGAGGACAATTACAGATTAACAATGATGAATTAAAAAGTCCAAATTCACCAGAGTAGACCACATAATAAGAGAAAGTAAATTAGAGAATAAGAAATGAGAGAAAACAACTTACAGTGATCAGCTTTAAGACAACACCAAGGAGAAAACGAAGTGGGAGAACTCACCGCAATCTGGAAAACCAACCCGAAAAATGCACAAACGACTAGTAGCAATGAACCTGGGCGGCTTCGACGGCTGATGGCAATTCCAACAATAGAATCGAAAGGAAGAAAGAAATCACCAGTCACCGATAAGAGGAGGAAAAGGGGATAGAGGGTTTATGATGAACCCAATAATAGTCACATTTAGGAGCAATAATCTTAATGCAATTGGACATTTAAATGCTCTATATGTGGTATTTTACTCTTATTTTCTCTTTTCCATAGGAAACAGCCTAAAATAGCAAAACGAAGCAGATTCAGGATTTTGAGGATGACACACAGAAACTGCAGGGCATAAGTCGACTGGTGCTTCCAACAGGCGACTGGACAGAGAGGTTGACGGTGCTCGGCACAGTCGACTTACTCCAAAGACAGTCGACTTGACTGATTAATTATGAATCTACAGATGTCTCGGCACAGTCGACTTACTCCAAAGATAGTCGACTGGCATTCAGCAGAGTTAGAAGATAAGAACAGTGAAGATTCGTCCTCATCCAAATACGAAGCAAGATTAAGTTATCCAAACCCAGGTCGTCTGCGAATAACAACTCTTCATTAATCAAGTTGGGGGACCAAGGTTGGCAAGTGAGAAGATCGACTCAGATCTATATTCAATGTGTAAAGAGATAGAATTGAAATCTGTAGATGTGGGCAAAATAAGTTTAAAAAAGGCTGGAATAAGAAGTTGAGAGTATCACTTAATCTCTGAATCATCAATCATCAACCAACAGGCATTATTCTATCAGCATCGAAGGAAGAAGGAGATCAAGTACACTGAAGGGGACGAGCCAGTCGACTGAGTGACAGCAAGTCGACTTCTCAGGCCGAACATCATCAGTTTATTTCTTCTCTTTATGGTTTTTATTTTAATCATGTATTCGGAACTGTTAGTCAATAAAAGTCTTATTATGTGGAACTAATTTCATAGTTGGGTAGATTGAAACCGTAGTCATGTAATGCTTATATTCTTCTCAATGCTAATTTATTACTTATTGATTAAACCTGATTGTATTGGTATAGAATTATAATATGAATCAAACTTGTTCAGAAGTTCTAAGAGCAGTCGACTGAGAGTGACAGCAAGTCGACTGCCATGCAGAACCTGAGATTATCAAGTTTGCATATTATAAATCTGAATCTGTTATATGAGCATAGAGACGACCCGTATCTCGTGCTCATAGCTTGTAACACAGGAATCTTTAGGGGTTCTTGGTTTAATCAACTTGAAGGATCTAGATCTGATACCAATTTCTAGAACTTCGAGTGTTTGTTCGTTTCCATTGTTCCTATGTTTTCTTTAAGTGTAACTTAGTAGATACCATGCTAAATACTTAAGGAAAGAAACGAATTAGAGTAGATACCATGCCTAATTCTTGGCTTAGGGAAACATTAACTTTAAGGAGTAGATACCATGCCCTTAAAGGAACAAACATGGGTAATTGGAGTAGTATAGAAGGGTGACTTAGCATTATTGACTATAGGTGGAAATCAAAGCCCAACTACTTAATAAATATTTGTGATTCAAAACTACTTGATCTAGTTTTAATCTTGTCATTTCTTTTAGAACAACACTTTAAGATTCTTATTTCTGTTTTATTGGTTAGTAAGTTAATTTCTACAATCTCTGTGGGATCGACCCTTGCTTGTCACTACGCTTCTATAAACAATTCGTACACTTGCGAGATTTTAATTTGTGTCTAGTTTATCTATTTATTTAGATAGCTGGATTGCACAACAAGTTTTTGGCACCGCTGTCGGGGATTGTTTAGTATTTTAACTTACAAATCAGTAAAATCTTTTTCATTTTTCTTTTCTTTTATTAATAAATATTTTTCTTTTAGGTTACAGGATTTTGGTGAATGCACGGGAGACGATCACTTCGTCCATAGCTACTACCTATTGACGCAGAAACAGAACGCACTCTGCACAGACTAGGTCGGCTGTCTGCAACAAACTAGTCGACTGGTGCACGGAACAAGTCGACTGCACAGAGACCCAATTCACGAGCAACAATGGCTGAGGAAGTACCAAATCGAGTACCAATGTAGGATAAATTCACGCCTAAGAATATTGAGCAACCTTCTTGCATTGCTTATCAACCTAATGTCACAGGGAATATGCATCTATCTCCCCAATTACTTAGCATGGTTCCCCACTTTAGTGGCAAACTAGACGAGGAGCCTCACCTCCATCTGCAAGACTTCTTTGATCTTTGCAGAACACAAAGCGTCCAAGGACTTACCCCTGAACAAATCAGGTTAATCTTGTTTCCATTCTTTTTAAAACTTAATGCTAAACTGTGGTATAATTCTTTGGAACCAGGATCAATTCAATCATGGGAGCAATTGGCAACAAAATTCTTGAAAGAATTCTTTTCAGCCCAGAAGACCAAACAACTAAAAAGGGAGATTCAACTCTTTCAACAAAAAGATGGAGATTTATTCTTCGAAGCATGGAAGGACTTCAAGAACAAGCTTCTCAAGTGTCCTACGCACAACATGCCTAAAGATGATCAGGTACAAGCATTTTATGAGGGTTTAAATGATACTAATAAGGCAATTGTGGATTCAGCTTGCAATAGAATCTTGATGAGGAAAAGTGGTGAGGAGGCCATCGAACTATTTGAAGAACTCAGCGAGAACTCACAGCAATTCTCAACAAGGGGAAGAGGCATTTCTAAAAAACAGGGAGTTTACGAAATTTCTGGTAGTAATAACATACAATTAGAAATGGTAAACATGAACAAAAAAATTGATATGCTTGTTAATGCAATGACGACAATGGGCGGTATAAAAAATCAAACAAAAGAAATTTGTGCAATTTGTTCTCATTTTGATCATACGACTGATACGTGTCCCATGTCTTCTTTCACAGATCAGGAGCATGCAAACTATGTGGGACAAGGAGTGTTTCCACCAAAGAACAACCCCTTCTCGAACACATACAACCCAGGGTGGAGGAACCACCCAAATTTCTCATGGAACAACAATCAAGGCACTCAATCTTCGCAAGGACATGCACGGAACTTCCAGATGGGAAGTGGGTTTGATCGGCCAGTACAAGAACAGAAGAAGTTGGATTTTGAATCCACCGTTCTTCAATTGCTCCAACAGCAACATCAAACAAGCAACCAACAAGGACAGGCAATTCAGAAATTGGAAACCCAAATCGGTCAAATTGCGAAAGAGTTGAGTGAAAGAAAGGCAGGAGAACTCCCATCACAAACTATACCAAACCCTAGAGGCTAAGAACAGCTCAAATCAGTGACAACCCTAAGAAGTGGTAAGATAATTGACAGCAAGGTTGGAACACACGCAGACGAATCAGATACACAACCATCAAAAGCTTTGGGTTCCAACAAGGTAAGTGAAAAAGAAGGGGTAGTATTGCCACCATTCCCTCAAAGGTTAGTTAGGCAAAAGAAAGAACAACATTTATTTGATATCTTTGAAACTCTCAGAAATGTAGAAATTAATATTCCCCTACTTGATGCTATTAAACAAATTCCTTCTTATGCCAAATTTTTGAAAGAATGCTGTACTCACAAGAGAACGTTTCAGGTTAGGGAGGATGTGGCTTTGACAGAGGAAGTGAGCGTCGTATTATTAAGGAAATTACCTCCTAAATTGAAGGATCCAGGTAGTTTTACCATTCCTTGCAGGGTTGGTGAGCACTTCTTTGAAAAGGCACTGCTAGACTTGGTGGCAAGCATAAATCTTCTTCCATACTCTGTATACGAAAAGCTAGGATTGGGGGAACTCAAACCAACATCCATCACTTTGCAGTTGGCTGATCGCAGCATCAGGAGACCTAGAGGTATTTTGGAAGATGTCCTAGTTCAGGTAAACGATTTCATTTTGCCTGCAGATTTTGTTGTTTTGGATATGGAGGACTCTTCAATGCCATCTTCTTTACCAATCATTCTAGGTAGGCCCTTTATGAGTACAGCTGATATAAAAATTTGTGTTAAAAATGGTACTATAAGTATGAAAATAAACGGAGAAAATGCTGAATTTAAAATGTTTGATACACTAAAATTACCACATGATGATCATGAATATTATAATATTGATGTGGTACAGGAGATTGTCGATCAAACAATTCAGGTACACAGTGTTGAACCACTACAAGCCACAATTACTCAATCTCTAACATTATCTCATGTTGAACAGGAATACGATGACTGGAGGATTGCAGAGACAGTACATTACCTTGAAACTCCAAAATCATATTCAGGTAAGCTTGCACCTGTATTTGAGAATCTTGTGTCTGATTACACTTTTGTTTCCTCTGTTACCAGGGCACCAGACGTGGAGCTTAAGCCACTGCCTGAACACTTGAAGCATGCATATTTGGGTGAGAACCAGACACTACCTGTGATAGTGGCTGCAAACTTGAGTGCGCAAGAAGAAGATAAACTGCTGAGGGTACTGCGAGAACACAAGGGTGCAATAGGATGGACCATTGCAGACATCAAGGGAATAAGTCCATCCAAATGCATGCATAAAATACTTCTTGATGACAATGCAAAACCTAGCAGGGAAGCACAGAGAAGGCTTAATCCACACATGAAGGAAGTGGTAAGAACAGAGGTCTTGAAGCTACTAGATGTTGGCATCGTCTACCCTATCTCAGATAGCAAATGGGTGAGTCCTATACATGTAGTGCCTAAGAAAAGTGGAGTCACAATGGTGAAGAATGAAGAGAATGAGCTTATCCCTACAAGAATGACCACAGGATGGAGGGTATGCATTGACTACAGGAAGTTGAATATCGAAACCAGGAAAGATCACTTCCCTCTTCCTTTTATTGATCAAATGTTAGAAAGATTAGCAGGATATAGTCATTATTGTTTTTTAGATGGTTATAGTGGCTATAATCAAATTACTATTGTACCAGAAGATCAAGAAAAAACTACCTTTACATGTCCTTTTGGTACCTTTGCATACAGGAGGATGCCCTTTGGATTGTGCAACGCACCAGCTACATTTCAGAGATGTATGATGAGTATATTTTCAGACATGGTGGAAAGGTTCATCGAGGTATTTATGGATGATTTTAGTATTTTTGGGTCTTGTTTTGATGAATGCCTTAACCATTTGCAGCTTATACTTAAGAGATGTGAAGAATGCAATTTAGTGCTGAATTGGAAAAAGTGCCATTTTATGGTACAACAAGGTATTGTCTTGGGACATGTGGTGTCAAAAAGGGGCATAGAGGTAGACAAGGCAAAAATTGACATCATATCAAAGCTACCCCCTCCTACTACAGTCAAGGGTGTAAGGAATTTTCTTGGACATGCGGGGTTCTATAGAAGATTTATAAAAGATTTTTCCAAAATCTCCAGACCCCTTTGTGAATTGTTAGCTAAGGATGTTGAGTTTGCATGGACAGAAGAGTGCACAAATGCTTTCATTACATTGAAAAATCTTCTCATTTCTGCACCTATCATCATGGTACCAGATTGGAACCATCCTTTCGAGCTTATGTGTGATGCAAATGATTATGCTTTGGGAGCTGTTTTGGGTCAGAGAATAAATACCCCATGCTATTTACTATGCTTCTCGAACTTTAAATGATGCACAACTTAATTATTCCACTACTGAAAAAGAAATGTTAGCTGTCATTTTTGCTGTAGAGAAGTTTAGATCATATTTGATTGGATCTAAGGTCATTGTTTTCACTGACCATGCTGCTTTGAGATATTTGTTTGCTAAAAAGGATGCTAAGCCTAGGTTGATCAGATGGGTGCTGTTGCTTCAAGAATTCGACCTTGAGATTAGAGACAAGAAAGGAAGTGACAATGTTGTGGCAGATCACTTGTCCAGATTACTGCATGATGAAGAAAGAATTGTGCCCCCACTGAATGAAAATTTCCCAGATGAAAATTTATTTGAAATAAATATACAACTTCCATGGTTTGCAGATATTATAAATTATCTCACTGCTCATGTTTTCCCTCCAGGTATGACAAGTCAAGAAAGAAAGAGACTGGTGGCCATGTGCAAGCACTATTATTGGGACGATCCTTATTTGTTCAAATTCTGCCCTGATCAAATTATAAGAAGATGTGTGGCAGAAGAAGAGCAAATGAGTATTCTACAACATTGTCACCAATATGCATGTGGAGGACACTTTGGACCAAAAAGAACAGCACTTAAGGTATTACAATCTGATTTTTATTGGCCTAATGTATTCAAAGATGCTTTTTCTTTTTGCAGGACTTGTGATAAATGCCAAAGGACAGGCAACATCTCTTCTAGAAATCAAATGCCACTGCAAAACATCCAAGTAATAGAGCTTTTTGATGTTTGGGGAATCGACTTCATGGGTCCCTTTCCTAACTCATTTGGTTATTTATATATTCTTGTGGGTGTGGATTATGTGTCTAAATGGGTCGAGGCTGTCCCCTCAAAAACTAATGATCACAAAGTTGTTGTCAAGTTTTTACAGGAAAACATCTTCACCAGGTTCGGTACACCACGAGCAATAATTAGTGATGGAGGGAGCCACTTCAATAATTTTCCATTTGCTTCTTTGATGAAAAAATATGGGATTACACATAGAGTGGGTACTCCATATCATCCTCAAACCAGTGGGCAAGTGGAGATTAGCAACAGAGAGATCAAGAGCATTTTGGAAAAGACAGTGAATACAAGGAGAAGGGATTGATCGCTACGCTTGAATGATGCATTATGGGCCTACAGAACTGCATACAAGACACCCATCGGCATGTCACCATACCGTCTAGTTTTTGAAAAAGCCTGTCATCTGCCAGTGGAGTTGGAACACAAAGCTTATTGGGCCATTAAAAGGTTCAATTTTGATATGAAACAAGCAGGTGACAAAAGAAGATTGCAACTGAACGAGCTTGAAGAATTGAGGCACGATGCATATGAAAATGCTAAGTTGTACAAAGAAAGGACCAAGATATACCATGATAAACAGCTAGCAAGGAAGGAATTTTATGAAGGACAGAAGGTATTGATATACAACTCAATATTAAGACTCTTTCCAGGCAAGCTTATGTCATGATGGTATGGCCCATACATTGTTACAAAAGTCTTTCCACATGGAGCATTGGAGGTTCATAGCAAAGAAAAAAAATCAAACATTCAAGGTGAATGGGCAAAGGGCGAAGCCTTATATTGAGATGAGTCTTGAGCCGCAAGAGGAAGATGTGAATCTTCAAATTATTCAATACATTGCATGAACTCATCAAGTCTAGCTGAAGATAGGAAACACGGCGCTTATTGGGAGGCAACCCAATTTTCAGGGGAGTACTTACACTTTCTTGTTATTTCTTTTTATTTCTTTATTAGTTTTTTTATTTATTTTTTTTATTCCTTCAAACCGGATGGTAACATGTGCCTATTTTAAATTTTTATTTCAAACATTGAGGACAATGTTACATCTAAGTTTGGGGGTAGTTATTCACAGTTGGAGTCTCTTGATGTTGAGTCTTTTCTAACAACAATGATGAGAAATGAGCGCAGTTACTATAGGTAGAGAGGGAGAACAAGTATTAAGTGTGGTCTTTATCTTTAAAAATGTTAATAACTTATCATATGGATCATACTTGAAACTTTCATTCAATTGGCTATGTCAATTTAACGAATTGTGAAAGAGAATGGCAAGTTCAACTGTGAGTAAACTTAACTAAACAAATTGTGAGTTTTTGAGCCTTATTTCTTTTGAGAGAGTCACACACTTGAAGATCTCAGTTGACTGCATTCTTGAGATGATCTAGAACTTGTTTTTGCTACTTTTCGAAACTTATTTTTGGTTTTTGCATCAAAACTTGGAAATGATTAAGGCACCTAAGATTCTATCACCAAAGACAAATAGCCTACCCAACATCAATTATCCACTAGTTACCCCTTTGAAGCCTATAAAAGCTTTCTTTTTGTAAGACACATCATCCTTAACCAAAGACTAGATGAATAGGTCACCTTACCTATATCTATTGAGTTAGTAGAGCAAGAATTGTAAAAGAGATGTGGTATGTCAAGATGAAGGGGACAAAAATATAAAGAAGAGTGGGAGGATTTGTCATAAGAAAAAAATGAAAAATTGTAAATTGTTGAGTTATGGATGGGGGAAAGGTGTTGGTAAAAATAAAGTATAGGCCTGTTATATGTGGGGGAAAAAAATCTCTTAGAATAATGCAAGTTGCTATACTAATTCTGTAGAAATTTTGTATTCCTTTCTCCCTTCATTGTTTAAACCCTCACCCAAGGCCCCATTACAACCTATATAAGACATTTTGATCCAAGTAGTGTGCAAATCAATGGTGTGAAGATGTAGTAGCAAGATCAAGCATATGGTTTCATCCAAGTAATGAAAGTTGTCACGAGATCTAACTTGAATATCCCATGTCAATGAGAGCTATATTTTCTTTGTGAGTGTATGCCATGGTAAGAATTTGGAGTTGAAATATAGTTGAGCTTGCTAACCTTAATCATGATTATGTTGCAGAGGCATTGGCCATACTATTATTTGATATTCAAGTTAAGTATTCGTGTGAATAAGTGATTAACATTTGAATCAAAACTTGTTTAGACCTATTTTAATGCTTATTCTAACCTTGACACCTAATGTAGCAAGTTCTCTGAGGTAAATGTTGGAAGGGTCAAGATATTCAAGAGATGCTTGTAGTTCAATTTTGCTTGAGGACAAGCAAAAGCTAAGTTTGGGGGTATTTGATGAACCCAATAATAGTCACATTTATGAGCAATAATCTTAATGCAATTGGACATTTAAATGCTCTATATGTGGTATTTTACTGTTATTTTCTCTTTTCCATAGGAAACAGCCTAAAACAGCAAAACGAAGCAGATTCAGGATTTTGAGGATGACACACAGAAACTGCAGGGCATAAGTCGACTGGTGCTTCTAACAGGCGACTGAACAGAGAGGTTGACGGTGCTCGGCATAGTCGACTTACTCCAAAGACAGTCGACTTGACTGATTAATTATGAATCTACAGATGTCTTGGCACAGTCGACTTACTCCAAAGATAGTCGACTGGCATTCAGCAGAGTTAGAAGATAAGAACAGTGAAGATTCGTCCTCATCCAAATACGAAGCAAGATTAAGTTATCCAAACCCAGGTCGTCTGCGAATAACAACTCTTCATTAATCAAGTTGGGGGACCAAGGTTGGCAAGTGAGAAGATCGACTCAGATCTATATTCAATGTGTAAAGAGATAGAATTGAAATCTGCAGATGTGGGCAAAAAAAGTTATAAAAAGGCTGGAATAAGAAGTTGAGAGTATCACTTAATCTCTGAATCATCAATCATCAACCAACAGGCATTATTCTATCAGCATCGAAGGAAGAAGGAGATCAAGTACACTGAAGGGGACGAGCCAGTCGACTGAGTGACAGCAAGTCGACTTCTCAGGCCGAACATCATCAGTTTATTTCTTCTCTTTCTGTTTTTTATTTTAATCATGTATTCGGAACTGTTAGTCAATAAAAGTCTTATTATGTGGAACTAATTTCATAGTTGGGTAGATTGAAACCGTAGTCATGTAATGCTTATATTCTTCTCAATGCTACTCTATTACTTATTGATTAAACCTGATTGTATTGGTATAGAATTATAATATGAATCAAACTTGTTCAGAAGTTCTAAGAGCAGTCGACTGAGAGTGACAGCAAGTCGACTGCCATGCAGAACCTGAGATTATCAAGTTTGCATATTATAAATCTGAATCTGTTATATGAGCATAGAGACGACCCGTATCTCGTGCTCATAGCTTGTAACACAGGAATCTTTAGGGTTTCTTGGTTTAATCAACTTGAAGGATCTAGATCTGATACCAATTTCTAGAACTTCGAGTGTTTGTTCGTTTCCATTGTTCCTATGTTTTCTTTAAGTGTAACTTAGTAGATACCATGCTAAATACTTAAGGAAAGAAACGAATTAGAGTAGATACCATGCCTAATTCTTGGCTTAGGGAAACATTAATTTTAAGGAGTAGATACCATGCCCTTAAAGGAACAAATATGAGTAATTGGAGTAGTATAGAAGGGTGACTTAGCATTATTGACTATAGGTGGAAATCAAAGCCCAACTACTTAATAGATATTTGTGATTCAGAACTACTTGATCTAGTTTTAATCTTGTCATTTCTTTTAGAACAACACTTTAAGATTCTTATTTCTGTTTTATTGGTTAGTAAGTTAATTTCTACAATCTTTGTGATCCAGAGAGAGAGGGAAGCCTCATGTTCTCTTTGTGATCGGTTTCTCCCGATTTAGACCTACCTAATTAAATATACATTTGCCATTTTACAGTATTACATATATATTGATGTCTACCCATTGTAGCAAGTTTCTCTATTATAAATATTTTTTTTTTTATCCCTTAAATCTCTTCTCCCAATTTTGTTCACGCATTTCCTTCCAGATATGAATATCTTGTACTCTAGTAAGTCATATTCAGTTAACTTGGACATGTGAGAAGATAATGCAAAGGCATAGCTTAAGGATACCGGATGAGACATATTTGAATACAAATTTAGGATACATGTAATAATTCTTTTCAAGTGAGGATAGAAGAACGCAACTCATATGTTGATTTCCAGTACCTTTATTTTTGGCTTAAAGGACAAATTTAGTTGAATTTGGAGCTTGGATACGTACAGTTATCTTACCTTCTGTGGTAAGAAAACGAAAAATAGTGGTAAAAATAGAAGTAATGTAACTTTTAAATTTGATCCAAACTGATTATTAAAGTTTAGATAACTGTAGATTTACAAGTTATCTCTATTTATCTTCACTAACCTCTGTATCTCTACTATTATATGGGAGAAGGGGTTAGTGTCATTTGTCATTTTTTATCCTTTAGTGTTATTTTGTCAACACGTGCAGCGCACGTGTTGGCTTTTTTTTTTTCCTTTTCATTCCCCTCTTTGTTTTTGTTTCCTTTTCATTCCCCTCCACGTGCACCGCACGTGCATTATAGTTTTTTTTTCGGTCCTTTTCAATCCCATCCACGTGTATCGCACGTGTTGGTATTTTTTTTCGTTTTCGTTCCCCTCCACGTGCATCGCACGTGCATGATAGTTTTGTTTTTGTCCTTTTCATTCCTCTCCACGTGCATCGCACGTGCATGATACTAGTATCTAAAAAAGAAACTCAAACAATTACATATCTATACAAGATATTATGCTAAAATTACATTTGACTCAAAGATTTTTTTGAAAACAAAAAAAACAAAAAAAAACAGACCAGATTAATGTAGCAAGCAACTTCTTGGAAAATTTTGCGGTAATGCCCCACTTTTTGAAAATATTTGGCGCTCTGACCCACAATCAAAAACAATTAGTGATCTGCCCTTATTTAGAACACGTCAGTATAAACTGTTATTGGAAATAACGGCATAGGTTATTTACATGCCGTTATTTCCAATAACGGCATCTATTTTACATTTTTTTTTCATACCGTTATTTGGAATAACGGCATCGGTATATTTCTTTTACAAGTGTGAATCTTCTAACTTTAAAAAATTCTAAGTGTGAAAAAAAACTTATAAATAATGCCGTTATCCTAAATAACGGCATTCGAATGACTGATGCCGTTATTGAAGATAACGGCATCAGTTATATATAAATGAACTCTTGCCGTTGTTTGGAAACAGAGAGAATGAATAATAAGTTAATTTTTATTTAAAAAAAAATTATAACTGGAATAACGGCATCAGTTATAATTTTTTTTATAATTAACTTATTCGTCAGAGATGATGAATAATAAGTTACTTTTTTATTAAAAAAATTTATAACTAATGGCGTTATTCCAAATAACGCCATCAGTATTGAGAATGCCGTTATTGGAAATAACGGCATTTGTTATAAGATTTTCACACTTGCAATTTTTCTCTAAATGGATACTACAAGCTGTCGAAAAATAAAATAACCTATGCCGTTACTCTAAATAACGGCATGACACTTTTTTTAAATATAGATGCCGTTATTAAAAATAACGACACGTAAATAATCTATGCCGTTATTTGCAATAACGGTTTATGCTGATGTGTCCTAAACAGGGGCAGATCGCTAATTATTTTCAAAAGTGGGTCAGAACGCCAAATATTTTCAAAAAGTGGGGCAGTACGGCAAAATTTTCAACTTCTTGCTGTTTCTTTATTTAAATTTTAAAGAATTATATATCTTAATCAAACCTAAAAAATTATGCAATATTATATAGATATTATTAAAATATATTTATATGTTTAAAATTAATTTGGTTTATTTTTTCATTTTTAAAAAATTTGTATGTCAGGGTTATATTATTTCCTGCAATGCTATGAAGGAGTTATTATAGGCTAGATTCCTAGTTGTGAGCAGAAGAAGAGAGATCAGAGTCCGCAGAAAGCGGGTGGGATGCAACGTTCTTGTGGTGGTGAACATACTTACAATGATTGTGGCGTGGGGCCCATAATGAAAGCCCGGGCTCTCACGTGGTCCCTGGTTTGGTGGATCCTGGTTGGTACTCGGCAACCTCATCCTCACCCGGCCCCTCTTGAATGAGCCTAAGATGTTGACTCTTACTTTCCTGTTGCTGTCATCTCAGTGTAATTTTTCTCTTGCTTCTGAAGTAATCAGTAAAATTTCCTATCAGTATATCAATTAAAATTCTGAAATTGTGATGGTGATTGAGAATTTAGTGTTTATATTCTAACATCATTCATGCATAATATTTTTCCCCCCTCCCTCCTACAACTTTTAACTTATTATTAATTAAGAAGAAATAGTATAAGCGAACAAATCTATCATCTATCGTAGTAAATTGTGTGTTTGTGTTCTCTAACAGCTAATGCATGCAGCAAGCAGCATCACAGAGTTATTGAATCTTTCTGATAGTGTTCATGTCAGGCTCCACGAGTATTGTATTATTATAACTTCACCATGAGAAATATTTGAGATCATCGTCAACATTCTTATTCTTACAGATCTTGACATGTGAGTACTGATCAACTAGCAAGATTTACGATGTGGACGCTTTACCAGAGCCAGGGGCGGATCCAGGATTGAAATGTGAGGGGGGCTGAAAATTTTTTTTGCGCAAGGTTTGCCCAAATATATATGGGGTGGGCTTTAAAATTTTTTTGGGGGGGCTGAAGCATAAATTTATACTAATATACCAAAAAAAAAAAAAAATACAAGCAAATGTCAAATATTGGGGGGGGCTGTAGCATACCCAAGCCCCCCCTGTATCCGCCCCTGACCAGAGCTCTCTGTGGTTCAGCTCTGTTCAGAAGTCTCTTGTGTTCTATCTTGTTTTGGCTATATATATTGCAGATTTACCATATATAACTGCAACATTAAGCTACCATTTTCGCTTCAAACTTATATATGTATGGCTATATTATTTAGGTCAGTATTAACTCAAAGTGTCTGTTCTATATAAAGATCATATCACAATAAAGACCCAATTTTGCATTGATTGTTCATTGTTATAAAAAAAAAATAAATAAATAAAGAGTAGTGATGCTGTTTGTTTTTGGGGTGTGAGGCAACAGGTGTGAGTTCTTGTAATTTGTGAAATGGAAACTGGGGTACTGGCATCGGTCCAACCATGGGGAGTAGGACTGGCTAGGGGGTAGCAGCGGAGAGGCAGAGGCCGGGTGCTCGGTCCGGATCCAATAGCTCGGCTCGGATCTTCTGTACCTGCACATTGCCTGGAAACACCGGGAGAAGTTCCAGCGACAGGCCCTCCGGCGATCTAGTCTGTCACTAAAAAGAGACTGGGCAGGTAGGGTTCAGGTGGGGAAAGATTGATTAAATTTTTCAGTGAAGAGGGGGTGGAGTATTTATAGGCAGAGGCAAATGGATCTGGAAAATCCTTAATAGGCCGGGTCGGACCCGTTTGCCTGTAGGCCTGAGCTGGTTAAGACCCGTTGGAATCCAGTTGACTGTGATGATCACAGGAGGAGGATCCAAGAGATCAGATAGCTCTAATTTGTACTACTCTTTTATCCCACATCAAGTGGTAAAATCTTTAATCCAACGGCAAAATTTTCGATCCACATCATTTGAGATTTTAAATGCCAATGAATTTGAAGTATGAAAAACGATTTGAGGAGAGAAGGTTTGACAAGAACGCTTTAAATTAATGATCAGCAACCTGATTGACTTGCATTGCATATATGCACAGCAGTTCGCTAAAGCTAAAGCAGCCAACAAAAGTTGGATATAAACATTAATGCATTTGGAAACTCTAATGATTAAATACATATTATATACAACTGTATCTTATAACTCTACTGTTATGACTTTAAATATTGACAGATTCATGTAAATATGTAGTTATTGTTAGGGTGTCATACTTATTTGGAGTTTGGTGTATCATACTTATTAAATCACACATTCACAATCATCCAACTATATCTGATTAATCACAGGTTTACAGTCATGCATCTAATTTTTTCTATAAAAGGATAATAGATTAATGACAAAATTAAACCTTTTCATTAATTAAGAACGTTGAACCTCAGCATCCAAAAATTTCAAAATATACATCTACATGTATACTGAAAAGAAATTAATCTTAAGAGCGAACGTTGATGTTTTTTTTTTAAAAAAGAAAAAAGTGACCTCATCACCACTTCATTAATCAATAATGAACAAAACAAGTAGTACAATATTATACATTTATCTGTTCCCAAAATGGAAGATCAATTACAAAGCTAAGCCTACACTCCTAACTAGTCAATCCCCTAGCTAAATTTGTAGTCGATGTCTCTGCACCCTATTCTCCCACCCAACGCTCCCATATGTAATTTGAATTCCAAAAAATCTAATCTGAAATTCAAAATCCATCAAAATATCTCTCCACCTCAGAAACTCCCTTTACATTCCCACAAACGACTACTATGGCAACAACCACAGCCTAAATCTCAGGAAATTGATGTTCTCCTTTTCTATCGAATCTTTCAGGAAATTGTTGAAACTATTTGTAAAGTTATTTGTTTCATTAAAAAAATCTAAAGCTATTTGTTAATTGATTATTTAATATCAAAACTCTCGTCACCTAGATGCATGGGTCATCTGTATAAACAGAGCTAAGATTTCAAGTAGATTCTTCTCCGTAGACATTCCGTAAAGGTATTAAATTATAATAAGAAGAAGTGATTAAAAATAACACCCTCTTTAAATAAATACATAAACAAGCGCCCAAGTGTGTAATCTCTGTACCATTTTATCCCAACAAACTATCTTTTCTGAACTTTCATTTTTGTTCTCAGTATCCCTCGCCATTTCAGTTGACGAGGTCTCCAAAGTGTATAGTTGGTGGCAGTAAGCTTGATCATGGCTCCAAATGATGATGATGATATTGATTCCTCCATCGACATCTTGATCTGCAAAGGCTTTTGGCACTCAACAACTCAACCTCGCTCTGATGCCACTTGTTAGGATCGAGAGAAAAACAACAGAGATAAATTTGAGAAGAAAACAACACAAATATTATTTCTCAATAACAGAGACTCGGTCACATGAGTGAGAAAGGTTTATCAACCTTGATGAAGGAAAATCTTATCTCCATTACCAAGAATGCAGAGCTTCAACCTTGCAGCAGCTGTTTATTTGGCAAGCAACGAAGAGTCTCTTTTAGTTCCTCTTCGACAAGGAGATCAGAGTTGCTCAGTCTGATACATTCTGATGTTTGCGGTCCCATGGAGGTGGAGTCGCTAGGCGGCAACAAATACTTTCTGACATTTATTGATGATGCTTCTCGGAAGGTGTGGGTGTATTTTCTGAAGACAAAATATCAGGTCTTGGAAAGCTTCAAAACATTTCATGCCATGGTAGAGCGTGAAACGGGGAAGAAGCTAAAGTGCCTCCGCTCAGATAACGGAGGCGAGTATACATCCAGGAGTTTTGATGCCTATTGCAAGAGTCAGGGCATTCGGCACGAGAAGACGGTTCCACGTACCCCGCAACACAATGGGGTAGCAGAAAGAATGAACCGAACAATCATGGAAAGAGTCAGAAGTATGCTCAGCACAGCAAAGCTGCCAAAGCCATTTTGGGGAGAAGCTGTTCGCACCGCCTGCTACTTGATCAATCGATCTCCATCAGTCCCGCTGAATTTCAACATCCCGGAGAAGAAATGGACCGGCAAAAACCCCTCCTACTCTCACCTGAGGACATTTGGATGTCGGGCTTATGCACATGTCTCAAAGGAGCTCAGGCAGAAACTCGATGCGAGAACCACTCCATGCATTTTCATAGGCTATGGAGACGAGGAGTTTGGATACAGTCTATGGGATCCAAAGGAAGCCCATCAGAAGTAGAGACGTGGTGTTCCATGAAAATCAGACATATGGGGACACTGAAAAGCCTACAATTGCTGAAAGACCTGTCAGTACTCAGGACTTTGTTCCAGATACAGTACCAGTACAAGCTGCCGCGGATGATGATCAAGAACTAGAAGCAGAACCAGAGGAGGAGGAAGAAGGGATTGATGAGCCTGGGGAGCTGCAACCTTTCACAGCTGCAGAACCAGTACAAGATAATGATACACCGCCTGAGACGAGTGAGCCTCAGCTACGTAGATCTGAAAGAGGCCATGTTCCGTCTACTAAATATCCAGAATCAGAGTACATTCTTCTTACTGATGAAGGGGAGCCAGAAAATTTCCAGGAAGCATTGTCTCATCCAGACAAAGACAACTGGCTGCACGCTATGCAGGATGAGATGGACTCTTTAGAGAAGAACCAAACCTACGATTTGGTTAAGCTTCCAGGAGGGAAGAAGGCACTAAAGAACAAGTGGGTATTCAAGCTCAAGAAAGATGGCAGCGGAAAGGTGGTGAAGCACAAAGCTCGGCTAGTGGTCAAAGGATTCCTTCAGAAGAAAGGCATCGATTTTGGTGAGATTTTTTCTCCAGTTGTAAAGATGACTTCAATCCGAGTCATGCTCGGATTAGCAGCTAGCCTAGACTTGGAGCTTGAACAAATGGATGTGAAGACTGCATTTCTTCACGGTGATCTGCATAAAGAAATTTACATGGAGCAGCCAGAGGGATACGAGGTTCCAGGGAAAGAGAATCTCGTATGTAAGCTGAAGAAGAGTTTGTATGGCCTCAAGCAAGCACCAAGACAATGGTACAAGAAGTTTGATTCATTCATGGTGAGTCAAGGCTATAAGAGGACTGCTGCAGATCAATGCGTCTACATTCAAAGGTCCCCTGATGGAAATTTCATTGCACTGTTACTATATGTCGATGACATGTTGATCGTCGGACAAGATGCAGTGAAGATCAGACAGCTGAAGATAGAACTCTCTAAGGTCTTTGATATGAAGGACCTTGGGCCAGCTCAGCAGATTTTAGGTATGAACATCTCTCGAGACAGAAAGGCCCGAAGATTGTGGTTATCTCAAGAGAAATATGTTGAACGGGTGATCAAGCGATTCAACATGGAGGGTGCCAAGCCAGTTAGCATCCCACTGGCTAATCATTTCAAGTTGAGCAAGAGTTCGTGTCCCTCATCCAGGAAAGAGATCGAGGAAATGGAAGTTGTGCCTTATTCTTCAGCGGTTGGAAGTCTAATGTATGCAATGGTGTGTACGAGGCCGGATATTGCACATGCAGTGGGTGTGGCAAGCAGATTTCTCTCCAATCCAGGAAATGAGCATTGGGAGGCTGTGAAGTGGATTCTCAGGTATCTTAAGGGTACTTCAAAGATATGTTTGTGTTACGGGGGAGCTGATCCGGTTTTGGAAGGCTATACAGATGCAGATATGGCCGGAGATCTTGATGGTAGAAAATCGACTTCTGGTTTTATCTACACTTTTGCAGGGGGAGCTGTGTCATGGCAGTCAAGGTTGCAGAAGTGCGTTGCACTATCTACGACAGAAGCAGAGTACATTGCTGCCGCTGAAGCTGGCAAGGAGATGTTGTGGTTAAAGCGATTTCTACAAGAAATCGGGATCAAGCAGAATGACTACAAGGTACATTGTGACAGTCAGAGTGCTCTGGATTTGAGCAAGAATTCAATGTACCATTCCCGAACAAAACATATTGATATTCGCTATCACTGGATACGCGAGGTGATGGATCAACAATTGTTGAAACTAATGAAGATCCACACGAAGGAGAATCCAGCAGACATGTTGACAAAGATTGTGTCTCGGGAGAAACTAGAGTTATGCAGAGACATAACTGGAATGGATGAGAGATGACGATTGGTGCAGTTGTGGCGTGAGGGGGAGAATTGTAGGTCCCGCCACAAAAGTGGTGTCTCTTCCGAAGCATGGTGTCTTTTCCGAAGAGTGGTGTCTCTTCCGAAGCATGGTGTCTTTTCCGAAGCGTGGTGTCTCTTCCGAAGCATGGTGTCTTTTCATGGTGTCTCTTCCGAAGCATGGTGTCTTTTCAAAAGCATGGTGTCTCTTCATGGTGTCTCTTCCCCTCCTATAAATACTCACTATTTTCTTCATTTGGAGAGACACTCAACTGAAGAGAAAAATAGAGATTGATAGCCACAGAGAGCTTATAAATGTATTGAGAGTTTTTTTTTGTAAATCTTTTGAGATTGAGAAATAATATTTGTGTTGTTTTCTTCTCAAATTTATCTCTGTTGTTTTTCTCTCGATCCTAACACATTTCATATCTAAATAAGAATATTGGAAGTCAGATGATGCGGTACACTAATTTTTTTATTTTTAGAAGCTGCTGATAAGTTGTTCACCGGCACTTCCAAGTTCAGATATATATATATACTAGGTTTGCCCATTGACACGTGCCTACGGTACGTCTTCAGAATGATGCACCTTTGTATGATCATATAAAATAGTTTTGGAGGTCCAGCAAACTAATTGAAGTAGCAAACATAGAGCAAAAAGATATATATATATATATATATATATATATATATATATATATATATACAACTTCTACAATCTCCACTTTCGCTCGTCTTTCTAATGCCCTATATAAAAATTCCTATACCCATGAGAGGCATGCTGTCTAAATTTCATTGTTTCCAGCTAGCTATTCTGTTATTGAGTCAACATCTCTCTGTACATGCATGTTTGAGTTTTTACAATTTTACTGTGGCTATTTACTGACAACTTGTATATAAGCTTCACATTAGATGTCGGTCAGGTCGTTATTATTGCTACTGTACAAAACACACATACATTTCAGAGAGCTAACCCCACCACTAGTTATACCATTAAGCCCACATTCTAAATACATACATCTATAACCCTATGAAATGAAAATTAATGTACATTACAGATTAAAAAGTAATGGCTATTTAATAACAAACAAGAGAGGGTGGTATCCAAGTTCTTAGTGCTCTCTTTTTCCCTCTGAAACTGCAGCTAGCTATACTGAAAGTTGGCAGGGCTCAGCTCACGGAATAACCAGAAGATACCAAAAGAGGTGCAGGCTTTTTTTTTTCTCCCCCTTTCAGGCTTCCCTTTTTAATGTACTAACTAATTATTAATTTATTTTTATTAATCAGTTTGTATTACTTCTGTTCTGAACCCTCCAAGTCTTTCATGTGCTTCCCATCTCCGTAAGTCTCTCTGTCCCAGCCGGTCTCAAACAAAAATAGTCTTATCTTTTTCTTAAAAAATTGCAAAAATCCAACCCATCTATCATGCATCCTTTAATTTTTTAATATTTTAAATTTTGAATTGAAACTATGTATGAGTTACAATTAAGGACCATATATACACCTTTCTGCAGCATATATACTTCCTCTTTATAAAAGACTACTTCCCCACATAAAAATTTTCATGGATTCAAAAGCCGGCCCTTCTTTCCTTCCCTAAGCTACCAAAAAGTCTCCAATCTTCTCTCTTCATCCTTGCCATTTTCGGTGGTTTCGCAAAACTGAAAATTCTTCGATTAGTGCAGAGGTACGAGAATAGTAGTAGGAAGTCGATGTATGCTTGATATGTTGTTGCTTATAAGAAAATTTCACTTTGTTTTAATTTATTATTTAGTTTCTAGTAGTCTTGTCATAGGATTCTGATAATGACTGCGGCTTAGAACTGTACCATAGATTTGTTAAATAAAAAAGGAAAATAAGAATTAGTTAGACTCCATATATATATATATTATAATTTATAAGATATGGTTTCTATTTCTGAATAGAATTCTAACTATATATTCAATCTGGTGTTTTTTTTTTTTTTTTTTTTTTTTTTTTTTGTGACTGCATGTTTTCGCAGGAAGAAACTAGAGATATAACAACTTGTTGCCATTAATTAATGGACAACTTAAGTTGGGACATAAATCCTGCAATTTTCAGGAACAGTGGGATTGCAATTCCAGCCAGTACTACTCTATGGGGCTCCGACAATTTTTGTGAATCAGACCTTGATTACAGCATTATAGGCAGCAACAAAGTGGCCGAGCTAAATGGATCCTTGTTGAACTCAAGCTTCGAGCTCCAGCAAGATTCTATCTGCACCCTCCAAAGACTGAACGAAATGGCGGAAATATTAGCAGCTGCCCCCGCTTTCGACTCCACCAACAATCCTTTAGATCTGGGTTTCCCCCACCAAGAAGCAATAGCAGATTTCACTACCTCTATTCCTCAGGCTCTTGATGCATTAATGGATCCGTTAGAAAACTTGGGTCGACTACAATCTCAAGAACAAGAGATGTTGGCTCCTCAAAACTTTAGCAGCAGCGGCAACTTGTCATCTTCGGGCGAATCTGAGGCAGCTGTTAATTCGCAGGGTTCTTCCCACTCCGACTCAATCAAAACCAGGCGAAACTCCAAACGGAGGCTCCACGACCAGCATTCCTGCAATTTCAGTACCACCACCAGTGAAGAAAGAGGAGAATTCCAAATTTTCTTTGACAAGTCATCTCCGAATGCCAAGCGACCCAAATTGGCAAAGACCAAGAGTTCAAACATCGATTTCAGGCAGGAGAGCAAAGAGTACTACGAGCCAGATACCGAAGCGATCGCCCAGGTGAAGGAGATGATTTATCGGGCAGCGGCGCTCAGGCCAGTGAATTTAGTGTTGGAAGAAGTCGCCGAGAAACCGAAGAGGAAGAATGTGAGAATCTCCAGCGACCCGCAAACGGTGGCGGCGAGGCATAGAAGGGAGAGGATTGGTGAGAGGCTGAGAGTGCTACAGAGGCTGGTACCAGGTGGGGCCAAAATGGATACCGCTTCAATGCTCGATGAGGCTGCTAATTACCTCAAGTTCTTGAAGTCACAAGTTACTGCTTTGGAAACTCTTGCTACTTCTACTTCTACTTCTACCTCCAAACCTAGTAGTTCCTTTGCTTTCAATAATAACCAGGAGGGTTTTCTTCCCATGCAAAATAATGCCCTTTTCCCTCTGAAACCCTAACCCCAAAATTATCATGCATGATCCTTTGCCTTTTTCAATCCCTCACCCAAAACCCTAATTCCAAAAACATGATTAGAGTATAATGATGTAGTAGTACTAAAAGGTTATTCAACTTTTTTGGTAGATTTGTGGAGTAATTTAGTAGCCATGCCACCACCTTTTTACCATGCATTATCATTCCTTGTCAAAAGTTTTAAGTTAATTAAGAAAACCCGAATTGCCATCAATTCCTTCATGGGATTCATGATTACTTACTTTGTATGGTCCACCTTTTCAAATTCTTTTGCTTGTAAAATACTGGTGTTAATGGTCAAAAGGAATTAATGATGACTCCTATGATTAAGAGCTGGCAAATGTTAATTTCGGGAGTGATGGATGAGAAAATTAATGTTGAATGGAACATTGTTTTGTAGTACTTCTATATATTACTACTTATTATTATCTTTTTCTTTATTCTTGGTTTTCGTGCACCAATCTTATTCCATTCTTCAAAATCTCAGTGCAAATGTTACTCATGTATGAGGGAATTTTTGGGCATGCAGCCCTCATAGACATTCCCTTTGGGGTTTGTGACCTATGTAGTGTATATAATATGTGGGCAGAATGCAATGTTCCCTTGATTCGAGCCAAAGCGTGCCCTTGAGAACACCACCCTACTTTGTTGGTTAGCACGTGTGAGTGAGGTGAGATAAAGAAGGAGCATGCACTTTGTCACAAAAACTTCAAATCAAAATATATTAAGAATAAGGATTTTTTTTTTTTTTTGGGGTACTGACCCAATTTTTGAAAATATCGACCAAACTGATTCACTTTCAAAAATATTTATTTAACTGGCCCAATTTTGAACACGTCAGCATAAAATGCTATTGGCAACAACGGCATATATTATTTCTATGCCGTTGTTTTCAATAGTGGTATCTATGAAAAGTCACATATCGCTTTTTGGAATAACAACATAAGTATATTTCCTACTCATTCGTGAACTCTCTGACTTGAAAAGAAAAAAAATTAAGTGTGAAAACATCTTATGATTGATGCCGCTATCACCAACAACGACATCGATATACATGATGTCGTAATTGTAAATAGCGGCATCAATTCAAAGAAGATTTCAATTTTTGATTTCAGACATGTTTAACGGGATTTTTTTTAAAAATCTTCTTTGAACTGATGCCGCTATCCCCAACAACGGCATCAGGGCTGTTGGGGATATCGGCATTAGTTCAAAGAAGATTTCAAAAAAAAAAAAACTCGTTAAATATGTCTGAAATTAAAATTTGAAATCTTTTTGAACTGATGCCGCTATCCTTGACAGCGGCATTAAAATACCTGATGTCGCTGTTAGGGATAGTGGCATCAGTTCAAAAAGATTTCAAAAAAAAATTTTATCGTTAAATATGTCTAAAATCCTCTTTGAACTGTTGCCGCTATTTACAATAACAGCATCAGGTATTTCGATGTCGTTATTGGGAATAGAGACATCAGTTATAAGAAGTTTCCACACTTACAATTTTTTTCAGTTTAGAGAGTTTAGAGCATCCACAGTGGTTTGCTATACTGTCATATTATCCATTTTTTAGCAAATGAAGTGCTCCAATGGTTTGCTATTTTGTCATTTTTTGGCAAAACAGCTACAAACAGCTACAGTAGACTGCTATATTTGACAAGCGATTTGGCAAAATGCATATTATAGAGGACGAAAATCATCCGAAATATTTTATTATATATTTTTAAAGGATTGGACGAAATATGATGAAACATCATGTTTTGTCCGTAATATTTTAATATATTTTAAATGCATCGGACGAAGCATCATGTTTCGACCGACAAATTTTTTTACAAAAAAAAGGAAAATCAAAGAAGCTCTCGAACGAAACATCCAAAATTCTTGGACGAGCTATTCTGGGTGAATTTTTGCAAAAAATGTTTACCTTTTTTGGAATTCTATAGGGATGAGCGTGTATATGATTTTGTAGGAAAGATGAATGGTTGATGTGTGTAAGATTTTGTAGGAAAATGAAATGATTGTACATGATTTTGTATAGGATTTTATTTGGACAAAACATGATGTTTTGTTCGTTCAACTTTTTCTCTCATTTGCTATTTTTAAGCAATTCACCACTGCAGCAAATAAAGAAATAGTTATTTCCATCTTGTCATTTTACCATTTTTTAGCATACATTACTGTGGATGTTCTTACGATTGAGAGATTATAAACTAATGTCATTATTCCAGATAGTGGCACGATATATATATATATATTTTACAGATGCCGCTCTTGACAACAACGACAACGAAATAACATATGTCGTTATTGCAAAAAGCATTGTACGCTGACATGTTTAAAAGTGGGTCAGTCGGTAAATATTTTCGAAAAGTGGGTCAGTCGGTAAATATTTTCAAAAAGTGGGTCAGTACGATAAAAATTCAAAAATAAGGGGCTTTGCCACATAAATCCCCACAAATTTGAAACTCCGCATAAAAGTCCCCTACAAAGTACTAGTATCATATATCAAAAAAAAAAATACTAGTATCTCAATATTACTCCTACTAGATCAAACTTCACTCTCTCCTTCATCTGGATCTTATCTTTTCAAATTTTAGAGACTGGTTAAATCTTAATTAATCTGAGTTAAAGTCACTTAAACTAAACCAACTGAAGGATTTTATACTTTAGACGAGTAAGCAGATACATCGTTAGTGACTAATACAGAATTCGTAATGTTTATAGGAGTTATTTAAATTCCAATACTTTTGAGTGACCTATATAAAAAAAAGGATAAAACATCTCTAATGTTATAATTAAAGAATTGGGGATTTTCATTTGTAGAGTTGTAGATATTCAACGATCTAATCTCAACTATTCATTTTTTAGTAGGAGATATATTAACAATTTATTTACTCAACTGTTATTAGTTATTATAATATCTTCAAAGTTCAAATTTATTTACGACATAATTATTTACATATAAAATAAAAGTTTGTGCTATTCCGAGCAATTTGTAAAGAGTATGTGATAAGTAAAGGGAGATCTTAAGTTCGAGGCCAGATTACGTTTTATTATTTACTATATAAAAAAATTAATTAGAACGCTGCATTACATGTGCAGATTACATAGATGAATAAGGAATTAGTTGGATGGATGACATATCCTTGTCACAAAAACTGTAACAAACTTTGGTGATCGGTCTAAGTAATGAAAGGGAAAGGAGTAGGCCGGATGATGTGGGGCTACAAGCTGTGAAGGCAAGTGGCCAATTGGGTTTCTATTTTGTTATTTTATGTCATCTACATATTTATGCTTGCGTACTTTCTTTCTATTTCTTGTTTCTCTCTTGGTTTATTTATTTATTTTCTTTGGACTCAACAGAACAGTGTAACCTGTAGTTTGAAGGTTTCAACTCAGAAAGAGGATATGATTTGATGATGTAGGAGCATGGAAAGAATTTGATGAATTCTGTTTGTGAGAGGAAACCCTGGATCTCGGCCAGTTCGACAGGCATCACTTCAATATTATTATTTTCTAATTCGTTCTCCGTATAATTGTACATGTACATAGATGTACTCTTATTAAATTAAGTATTCTTTTTTTTTCTTCTTCTAGTACGTGTTTAAAGATGACCAATATACCAATGTATTAATAGTCATCTTTATTATCAAAAAAAAATATATATATACCAATGTATTGAAATTGTTAATTGAGTATTAGTATGCATTTATTGGTTTACTAGTTAATACACATGTGTGCCACGAATATACTACAAAAAACAATTTGGCTAAATATATAATAGAAATGTACGTACATCAATGCTTTACTGTCCTTGCCTTTATATTCCTCGATGATTTTTTTCGTTGCGCGCATTTGTTACCCTAATTTTCCCACTGTTGTGACGTGTCGTTTATATATAATTGTCAAATAAAGTGGAAGATGTACTCATTACCTAGTACTTCGTTCTCCTTCCCTCTCTTGTATAGTTAGTCACTTAGTTGGACCCAATTCACTCTCTCCTTAGTTTCAGGTGAATTTGCTTCATCATTCCCTAACAACTGGGGTTTGTTGTATGTGATCTACAGTAAAGACATGGAGGAGAAAATGGATCTTGTTCTTGTGCATCTGAATTGAAAAAACCTGACCTTTGTGAGGAAGATGAGGTTGATGTCAACATTTTGAAATACTTGAGTGTATAGATTAACGGAAAATAAGTAAAATTAATTAGGGTTTTGAAAGAGAATGGAAAATATATATAAAAGTCAATAAGTTGATTTGCAGGCTTAAAAATCACGCACGAGGATTAAAATTTCTATAAACAGAAATTTTCTTTGCAATATTGTTGCATTATAATGTGATCCGAAATAAAAATATGAGGGCATATAAATGCACTGACAACTTAACAAGGTATATAAGAACTGAGCTGAAAAGATATTAGCATACTTTCTACAATTTTACCCAAATAATTTTTTATATCGAAATTTCATTAAATTATATATATAGAGAAAGAGAGAAGTATTCGGTTGTACACTAGGCCTCCGTATGCACTCGTGTGCACTCAACCTTCCCGCCTTCGTATCGATGATCTGAACTGTTCACATTAATCTACACATCTAAATTAGTCTAAATATATAAAATTAAATCATTTGAAATTTATTTGCTCATCCATTGAAGTGTTACAAAATTGTATGGCTGAAATTCGTTGTTTTTTTATAGTCATGTGATGGATAGGCAAGTGAATTTCGAATGAGTTTATTTTATATATAGACTAATTTAGATGTGTAGATCAATGTGAACGGTTCGGATCGTCGATACGAAGACGGAAAAGACCGAATGCACACGGAGGACTAGTACACATAGGAACACTTTTTATATATAGATGTATAGTTAGTTAGTTTATATCTATATAATAAATTACAAAGAAAGCTATCAAGTGGCTCTCATTCATTCTCCCCTAAAACTAATGGCTCAGATTTAACCTCACAAAACACATTTTTACTCCAAAAGTTCTCCCAAAACTCAAATTCAAATTCCCCCTCCAAAACAACTTATTTATTTATTTAATTATTTCTCTCTTTCTAATTATTTCTCTCTTTCTCTCTCTCCTTTTACCCATATAGGGAAAAAGGGGTATGAGCAACTTGCTCATTTACTAAATAAGCAATTGATGATGTAGCATACATGTGATTGGAAAATACTTAAAAGAGTTAGTTGCCCAATGTATCACATGCATGCCACATAATCAACTGCTCATTTACTAAATGAGCAAGTTGCTTATATCCCTTTTACCCATATACATACATACATACATACATACATACATACATACATACATATATATATATATATATATATATATATATATGGAAACATAGATTTTTATATCCCAATTTATAATTATTTTTCACCATATACTAATGGAAACATGAACTTTTATTTACAACTAATTATTGTCATACTATTCAAACTTCACCTACATAATTGTTGAATTACTGTTTACAAGACTTTTCATATACTGTATGGTTCTGAAGACGTGCCGTAGGCACGTGGCCACGGGCAAATCTAGTATATATATATATAGTTAGTTTATAATGTATATATTTCATCAATCAATTTATTAATTAAACATGTCCATTGATTTTTTATCAAAAAAAAATATGTCCATTGATTTTGGAAGCTTCAATTCTTAAATCCAGGAGGTTCGCAGGATTGGCTGATAATTTATCTTGGTTAAATACTTAAATATTGAGAGGTGGGACCCACTACTCAGAGTCAATTACAATCCGGATCTGGCTAGTTGTATGCTACAAAGCACGGATACGAATACGTGTATTCAATACTGTATATTATGATAGGCTAAATTAAAATAATTTAAAAAATTAATATTATAGATATATAAATAGTAAACTAAAATATTCAATTCAATACGAATATGAAAAAATAAGAAACAAGAACATGGTAAATAAAATTAATACAAACCAATGTAAAACAAAATATAATAATGGATCATTCTATGTTTCCAGCAACATCAATACCAATATTACTGTAACCCTCGTTCCCGTAAATATATAATTTCTGAATAATTTTCTGTATTTCGAATTATTTATGAATTTAGTTGTGTTAAATTCATGTAAATTTTCTATTAAAATATTTTCTAATCGGGAATTATGGTTATTTCAAATAAGAGTATATTTTACTTTACTTTCTATTTTATAATTGATCAACTATTTATATTTTAGCCAAATCAAAATTATTCGGATTTACTTTAATAAACTGTTAAACTCAAATTCCCATATTTTTATATATCCTTGTTGCCATCATTTTATTATTTTGCTATTACTACTATTATTATTATTGGTAGTACTATTATTAATTTTCGTGTTTTCATTATTGGTGTTGTTGTTATTATTTTTATTAAAGCCCAGTTTTGATCTATAATATATTATCTAATTATTTAAATTAAAGCCCATTGATTTGATCTACATTGTATTATTAACTATTTAATTTGAAGCCCAAAATTTAGCCCATCTTCTATTGTTTTAAACCCAAACCCATTAACCCAATTTTCCTCCTAATTGTGTGTTGACCAGATCAATTCTACTCCAACAATCAATCCCCAAATTAAATCCCTATCAACTTGCCCTAAAATCTCTCCTCATTTATATGACTGTTATAACAAATTTTGTTGCCTTTTAATCTCCTCCACACAATCAGTCAATTGAATCCCGTAACCCCCTCCTCCCTATAATCTCTCTACTCCTTGTTACTATATTATTATATTTTTTTATATATATTTATTACTTCCCCTTCTCTCTATCCCCGCACCCTCTCTCTTCCTCCATTCAAATCGAAAACAGAGCCACCATTCTTCATCTTCCTCCTCCCTCCCACTCACCCTATTGTCGAACCCAAACCACCGAAACCGAACCCCAACCGCTCATCGCTCTGCCCTCCGATCGCCGCCCTCGCCCCGTTGCAGTGCCTTGCCCCCGCTCCAATCCTCTTCGCCTTCATCCTCTACCTCAACCGTCGAAGCTCGCCATTCTGTCAAGTCTTCTCCGTCATCCTCTCCTTCATCGAGCTACCCTTGCTGAGCTCCTCGTCTTCTTCAACTCTGTCGATGTCGCTTCCCGACCGCGACGACTACGCAACTGCCATCCGCCCCACCGTCGAGCTCCCCTCGATGCCATTGCCAAGCGCTTCAACCTCGAGGCACCGCGAGTGTCACCTCTGCCATTGACGAACTTGAAACTCCAAGCCTCTACTTCCTGTCCCCGCCACAGCGCACCCCTGTCGCCCTACCTCCTCCTGAGAGCCAACAAGCAGTGTCTGCACCATCGACAATGGTAGCCATGCACCCTGTCGCTCTCCTTCCCTTATCCTCTCCTGCAGTCGCCGCAGCCAGCGATAGCAGGGTCGCGAGCTCCCCGTCCCGGTGTCGATCGCAGCGACCCCCCGGTCCCCTGCCTCCCTTCGTCGACTGCGGCACGGCAGCACCTCCCGTGCACCGTCCAGAGCTTTTCCTCCCGTCAACGACAAGCAACCAAAGCTATGGTTGCTGTTTATGTGAGCTGTGATCATATTCATCTGGGCCGTTGGTCAACATTATGATTATCATCATCATCTCCCCCATCTTCAGATCTTGGTTACTTTGATTCAGAGCCGTCTAATCTTATATGATCTTGATCTCATGAACTAGCCGTTGGATCTCTTGATCTTGATCATCCTCTTGATCATCGAGATCCGTGACTGTGTTCGTGATTGCGATCGTGAACGTGTATCCGTATTCGTGCTTCGTTTCTCGGGATTCTTATCCCGTTATTTGTTTGAGTTCGGATTCGTCGTCGTTCAGGCAAGTATCTCTTGTACAAATTCGTTTGTTCTAGTACAAGCTTCTTTGCATAAATACCGCAAGTATCTTTCTTGATTCTAATTCGCATTTATAAATCGAATTCAATCTGTTACTATACAAAATCTGTCGATCCCGTATTCACATATGATCGTGAATACTTTGTTACCATATGCATGACATAAATACAAATTAATACACACATATGTACTCTTAGAACTATACATTATTATGTGCATGATTGTTTTGCCCATGATAGTAGTTAAATATGATATCTTGTTCTTGTTGATTAAAATTTATAAAAGTAACAAGCCGAGGTATAAGAGAAAAGATTTAAGTAGTGGACAATATAGAAGAGCGTACTCGGACGGGAGCTCGTGGTTTCTCGATGCAAGTTGCAAGCTTGCAAATTATATGTTTATATGTTTCACATTACAAGTTTACACTATGTTTGACTCGATATGTTTCACGTTATATGTTTGCACGTATCTCGATACAAGATACAATTGATATGTTTTTTCCGAGTACATGACCTATAGAATCCACTACTAGGCCTAAACGTAACTGATTGTAAGTAGCAACCATGTAGTAAAAAGATGGATGCATGAAGTGCTACCTAGATAAAATCAAACATTAGACTTAAGATTTACATGTGCACTTGCATGATCCAATCTCATGTTACATGTTCATGTTAACTTGATATTTGTTTAATTAATTACTTGTTTTACATGCCACTTGTTCCATAATGCATTGTTCATAATCATGTTGACATATTGCATTTTCTCTATTTCATGACTCTCGATTCCTTACTCTTTTCCTGTTTTTCTTTTGTTTAGTTTTGTACATGTTCCTTAGCTTGTACCACTTGCGGCCTGTGACTTGTATTAACGGGCATTTTCTTGTCTTCTTTTCTTTCTTTTGTAATAATGTACTTGCAGGCCCGAATGGAGAGTTACCAGAAGGTGTCGCTGACCAAGTATTTTAGCCGTATTGTTTATCATGTTACCTTTAGTTTATGTTTTATTTCATGCAACTCTTTATTGTAATCCGGACTTGTTTGACCCGTAACTATTTATATTTCCCAGTTGTTTGTTATGTTATGGACTATGTCATGAACTTTCATTATCATATTGTGATTTTACATACCTGCGTTGTTTATTTTGTTATCTTGTTGTTGAGTTTACCTGTACAGCTTATGAATGGTGTATTAGCATCATTCGCTGGGCCTCAGTCATGCGCCCGTATTCCTGTGTTTTGGGAAGCGGGGCATGATAATTACATAACCAAAATGTTCAAATAAAATTAGGCTATAGTCTTAAATATATTCAATATAATCAGTATCATAACTACATTTATCAAAACTTCATATGCCATAACTATGAACCAACCAAGACCCTTCAATACATCCTATTGTTCTATATCTATCATCTTAAAGAAATCTAATACTCAAACACTAGAGCGAATAAAGATGCATTAATTTATACAATAATGTAAATCACCCTAGGGGGGATGAATAGGGTGATTGTGCAGAATTAAAAAAATTAAAATAAAGTGCAGAGTAAATAAAAAGAGATAAAAAGATGTGGATAGCACAAGTGATGCAGCGATATAACGTGGTTCGATCCCCAGGTCTACGTCCATACCTCCTACTTGTAGCAATTATCTGCTACAAGCGTTCCACTATACTCAAACCCTTGTACAGGATTCAGGTCGAGAGACCTATTACACCTACAGGACTTTTAACACAAGTCCCGTCAATCTTACCGAAGTGAAAGAAAAAGAAAAAGCTCAAGATCTTTATTAATGATTCTGAATGAAGAATATAAATAGTTGTCACACACACTCAGATTGATTGTTGGAATATATGTTCAGAAGATTTTTCTCAGAAGTAATAGGTGAAGAATACACAGTGGGTTCGTCCAAATATATAGATTGGGAAGTGTATCGATCAAAAATAGAAACGATACATTCCAAAAATGTGAACAGCGCAAAGTTCGGTCGACCGCACTTTCGGTGCAGTCAACCGTTCATCTCTCTGACGTAAAGTCGAGAGATGAAGGGTCGACTGCTTCTTACGTAACTATGAAGTGCAGTCGACTGTACTGCGGTCGATCATTATCGCGCTGTTTCATGACGAATCCACCTTATATTCTTTCCAAAAACTAATCATTCATCAATCAATTAAATATAGATAAAATCTCACAAATATAGAATGATAACAAGTGGTTATGATAGCTTTCTTGGACACTAATCAATCATGTGCTCTTTTTGAATATCTTCTTCTTTTGCTTGATTTTGCAATCTTTCTTTATTAATTTCCTTCTTTGAATATTCTTGAATCTCTCTTGGATCTCTTATTGATATTATTTGATCCTGAAAATCTGAACAACTCAATTTAAACTTATTAGTATTTATAGACACGTTTTGTGCAAACCAAACCAAGAGTCAACAATCTCCCCCTTTTGGTGTGAACAAAATATGTCTTTCAATATTGAAAGTAAAAATTAAACAATTAGTCATATAAATACTCCGCCTGAATTTAGTACTTTCCGTAACACAGATTTTCATAGGTAAAGAGCTTTTAAGAGAGATTTGTAAATGCTCTCCCTTAATTCAATACTTCATAGCATAGAAGATAGAAAAAATATTTACTTTCAGTGTTGAAACCATTCTCCCCCTTTTTGGAACACACCAATAGGGGGCAAAAGAAACGTGTAGAACATAATCCCCTAAAAGCAGTTGGTAAATGAGAAGAACATTCATTAAGCGAAACAAGAAAGAAAACACGCGATGAATTTTGAGAAATATAATAATTTTGAAGACGAAGGAAAATCTACTTATATGATACCGTTGATAGCGAAACTCGTTGATATACAGAGAGAGCTCTTCATGGTTTTATAGATTTGAGATTTTCCAATACAGATGTGAGGCATAAAAACAAAAGAAGAAGTGAGATTGAATAAACCGATATTAGAGAAGATAAATAGAGAGTTCTTAAAAATGAGCAAACAGAAAAAGAACCGGTCGACCTCACGGTCGACCGCAACACCAATTAAGCATACAAGTCAAAATTATTCCCGAGAGCAAACTGGTCGACCGTATAGTCGACCGCACATCTTGTAAAGATAAAACACAAGTCAGAGGGTGAGCCGGTCGACCGCACAGTCGACCGCAAATACTAAAAGCCAACATTTTGAAAACAGAGTATAAAACAAAACGAAGACTGAGAGTGTGCCGGTCGACCGCCTAGTCGACCGTACACCCCCACAGGCATACAGTCGCCCATCCAGTCGACCAAAATGCATTTTCAAGCTGAAATATCAATAATATTTAGTTCTCCTTTCAAAAAATAAAATCGTTTTCATCTAAAGGTTTGGTAAAAATATGAGCAAGTTGCGAATCAGTGGAAATATATTCAAGAATAATACCCTTTTTTGAAAATGATCTTTAATAATGTGATACCAAATATCAATGTATTTTGTGCGACTATGTTGATCAGAATTCTTTGTCATATGAACAGTACCCGTGTTATCACATTTAATTGGAATGTAATCGAAAAATACCTTGTAGTCCTCTAGAGTGTGTTTCATCCATAATACCTGCACACAGCAGGATCCTACAGCGATATATTCAGTTTCGGCGGTTGAGAGAGTTACAGAGTTTAGCTTATTGGATGCCCATAAGACAAGACAGTTGCCCAAGAAGTGACATGTGCCGCTAGTACTTTTTTTGTCTGTTAAGCTCTATAAGTAGAAATATCAACATTGTTACCAGATTCATCTTTGGAAAGCTTCGTAGTAGTGGCCATATGTGTTTTGGAAGCATTTGCATTTTCAAGTCCAAACTTTTTGACTAGTTCTTTTGCATATTTGGATTGATTTGTAAAGATGTCATCCCTTTTTTTTTGTATTTGAAGCCCAAAAAAATAAGTTAGTTTGCTCATCATACTCATTTCGAACTCATCCTGCATTTGTTTCGAGAATTCCTTGCAAAGATTTTCATTAGTTGATCCAAATATAATATCATCAACATAAATTTGAATGATTAAAATATCTTTAGAGACATGTTTTATAAATAGTGCAGTGTCTACTTTTCCTTTAGAGAAGTCTATGTGAAGTAGAAACGAACTCAGTCGTTCATACCAAGCACGAGGAGCTTGCTTCAAACCATACAAGGCTTTATCAAGACGAAATACATGGTTTAGGTGTGTGGGATCAATGAATCCCGGTGGTTGTGCAACATAAACTTTTTCCAAAATAAAACCATTTAAAAATGCACTTTTGACATCCATTTGAAAGAGAGTAAAATCCATATAAGCAGCAAAGGCAAGGAAAATACGAATGGCTTCAAGCCGTGCAATAAGTGCAAAAGTTTCATCAAAATCTATACCTTCTTATTGGTTATAACCTTGTGCAACAAGACGAGCCTTATTTCTAGTGATTGTGTCGGATTCATCTATGTTGTTCTTAAACACCCACTTAGTTCCAAGTATGGTTCTATTGTGGGGTCTAGGAACAAGTCTCCATACTTGATTCCTTTCGAATTGATTAAGTTCTTCTTGCATTACAATGATCTATTCATTATCTTGCAAGGCCTCCTTAATATTCTTAGGTTTAAGTATAGAAACAAAGATAGAAAAACAGATGAAAGTTTGCGCTTGTGTACGAGCAGTTACCCCTTTTGACATATCGCTTTGTATAAGAGTTGGTAGATGGCTAGACATGATTTTACATGCGGAGCGTCTTTCATTTGTGAAAATTTGATATTGTACATATTCATCTTCCATGGCATCAATTTGTTGTGTAGGCATCTCTTCTATTTGCGATTTCGATGCATCTTCATCTTGAAGAGACTTTTGATTTTGAGCATTCATATTTGAGTCTTCTTCAATGTGAACCTGTTTCTTTTTAAGCCGAACACCTGTCTCATCATCATCAACATCATGCAATATTTCTTTGGTGTAGGGATTAGTTTCATAAAAAATAACATCAATGGATTCCTGAATTGTGCACCTTCTTTTATTAAATACACGATATACTTTGCTACTTAGAGAATATCCTAAGAATACACCTTCATCACTTTTACGATCAAATTTTTTCAAATTATCAAGAGCATTCAAAATAAACACTTTGCATCCGAAGACGTGAAAGTAACTTAAGTTGGGAATTTTGCCATAATATAGTTTAAAAGGTGTTTTCTCAAGATATTTCATAATGATTACTTGGTTAATTGTATAACATGTTGTATTGACAGCCTCTGTCCAAAATGATTTAGGTAAATCTTTTTCACTAAGCATGGTTCGGGCCATTTCTTGAAGAGATCGATTTTTCCTTTCGACAACCCCATTTTGTTGGGGAGTGCGAGAACAAGCGAACTTATGTTTTATTCTCTTTTTGTCACAAAATGATGTGAAGAGTTCATTTTGAAATTCTCAACCATGATCACTACGAATAGTAACAATGGTGAGGCTGTTCTCATTTTTCACTATACGACAGAATTTTTGAAACACATACAATGTGTCATCTTTTTGTGGCAAAAAGGCAACTCAAGTAAATCTACTATAATCATCAATAATTGCAAAGGCATATCATGCACCTCCATTACTACGTGTTCGTGATGGTCCAAAAAGATCCATGTGGAAGAGTTCAAAGGATCTAGAAGTTGATACCATTTTCTTGGGTTTGTGAGAACTTTTAGTTTGCTTACCGAATTGGCACGACTCACACGGTTCATCTTTCTCAAATTTAATTTTAGGGATCCCCCTCACAAGCTCCTCTGTTATAAGTTTGTTGAGACTGTCCATGGCCGTGTGTCCAAATCTTCGATGCCATAACCAACCATCCTCATTTCTTGCGACAAAGCACCTCATATTTTTCTGTGCTAATTCATCAGAATTTATAACATATACATTGTTATATCGGTTAGCGAGAAGTAAACAAGATTTATTGTTATTTAGTACAGTGCATGTATTTTTATCAAACGTAACGGTGTAATCTTTATCACATAATTGGCTGACACTAATTAAATTATGTTTCAAACCTCTTACCAATAGAACATTCTCAATAGAGCATGAGGAACCAAATTTTATTTTACCTTTATCAATGGTTTGACCAGTACTATTATCTCCAAAGATGATGTTCTTCCCTTTTTCCCTTGATAGTGATGTAAAGTATCTGCTGTCACCTGTCATATAATTTGAGTATCCACTATCAAGGTACCACCGATCTTTAGTCTTGATACGCTGAGGTACCTACATCAACATTAGTAGGTATAATTTTGCGTGCCCATATTTGTTTTGAACCTGCATTTATATCCTTTCTTATCCACATAAAATTTGTATTCCTTTTTAACGGAAAGTTATAAGAAATATGTCCTAGTCTACAACAGTAATGACATGTGATACGACTATGTCTTGAGTCATGCACACTTGCATAGTTTTGAGTTGGTTTGTGATTATGTTGGTGATTGTGCAAGTGTGTATGACATGATGATTTAAATTTTTAATGGTGTATTGGCTCTTCATAACCAAACCCGCGATTATCATAATAAGATCTTGAATTTTTTGTGTTAAGGTAACTGGGCCCTTCATATTTTTCTACAATTTTTTTAAGCTCAATTACTCTTTTACAAAGTCTTTTCCTAGTCATCTTATCGTCTTTTGTGTTCCAACGAAGAGTGTCTAGTGTAGCATCAAGAATCTTATTTTGTTCAAGTGCTTCATTACAGCCTTCCATTACCTTATCAAATTTTCTTTTGCATTCTTTTAAATCATCTGTGAGTTTAGCAATATAAGCAGATTTCTAATAAATTTCTTTTAAGTGTTCATCATGTGTTGCTAAGGATTCTTGAATTTGTTGTTTTAAAAGTTCATTTTCCTCTAGCAATACATCATGATCCTTTCTAAATGACTCGATTTTTTTCATGATCAGAGCATTTTTATTTTTTAGTTTTTGATTTCTAGCAATACAAGAGTCATGTGTTTCATTCGCAATTTGTTTATATTGCCTTAGTTCACGACTCAGTTTTTTTGCATAGTCTTTTAATCCATTACACATGTCTACTAGCTCATCATAAGTAGGTTCTTCGATTACCTCTTCTTGGGATGATGATTGCACCTCACCATTCCCAAAAGCCATGAAGCTGACATCGTTGTAACCTTGCTTTCCTCACTTGAATTTGAGTCAAGCCATGTTGCTTTTAACGCCTTCTTTGTCAGACCCGGTTTTGAGCGGTAGTAGTCCCTATTCCTGTCCTGTGAGACAGGCAATATTCACCGATGTTCCAGGCTTCTTGCACTTATAGCATACGTCATCCTTATTCTTCTCTCTTTCTCCTTGGTACCTGCCATATTTTTTATGTTTGAGATACGAAACTGCTTAGTCAATATGGTGATGTCTTCGTCTGACTCCTCACAGTCTGAATCTGCCTTTGATGGTCGAGATTTTTCTGCTTTCAGTGCAATGGTTTTCTCTTCGGTTTTTGGTTCAATCCCGATGTTTTGTCTATATCTTTTGGTTTCCGTCATCTCCATCTCGTATGTCTTCACCTTTCCTTGGAATGTGTAGTAGTCGAATCCCTTTTCTTCAAGGGTCTCTTTCATTGCAGCAGCCTTTACATCCCACTCTGGCATGAGATAACTTACGAGTTTTCTGACCTTTCGGTCATCATTCAACCCCTTACCTAAGCTCTCAAGCTCGTGGGCAATGATATCGAAGCGAGCAAGCATTTGATCCACATTTTCTCTTGGCAACATACGAAACACATCAAACTTATAAAAACATAAATTTACTTTAGTTTTTACCTCAAAAGCGGTTCCCTCATGCCGCTTCAACATGTTGTTCCAAATCTCGTACGCTGTCTTACAATTTCGTCCGCATCGCATTAGTTCTTCGTTATTCAACCCTGCATAAAAAGCCGTCATAGCTTTGGAATCTGTCATCTTGAGCGCTAGCTCTGCTTTCATGAAAACTGTCTTTCCGTCGCTAACCGGAATGTCTGTTTTATTAATACACACATTCCATACTTCTTCTCCAAGCATCTGTAGAAAATGAGACATACGAACTTTCCAAACATCATAGCATTTTCCATCAAAAAATGGTGAGCGTGTAAGACTTTTCCCATTGGAGACGAATGGTTCCGATGAATACAAGTTTTCGGGAGGAGGGATTTCGGCCATTGGACATTTTGCTTAAGCTTTTAAGCTTTTGATAAGCACCTCACTCTATACCACTGTAAATCACCCTAGGGGGTGAACAGGGTGATTGTGCGGAATTAAAAAAATTAAAATAAAGTGCAGAGTAAATAAAAAGAGATAAGAAGAGCAAACGCAGATAGCACAAGTGACGCAGCGATATAACGTGGTTCAACCCCCAAGTCTATGTCCACACCTCCTCCTTGTAGCAATTCTCCCACAAGCGTTCCACTATACTTAAACCCTTGTATAGTGATTCTTGGATTCAGGCCGAGAGACCTATTACACCCACAGGACTTCTAACACAAGTCCCGTCAATCTCACCGAAGTGGAAGAAAAAGAAAAAACTCAAGATCTTTAATGATCCTGACTGAAAAATACAAATAGTTATTACACACACTCGAACTGATTGTTGAAAGATTAGTTCAGAAGATTTTTCTTAGAAGTAATAGGTCACACAGTGGGTTCGTCCAAATATATAGACTAAAAAGTGTATCGATCAAAAATAGAAACGATACATTCCAAAAATGTGAACAGCGCAAAGTTCGGTCGACTGCACTTTCGGTGCAGTCGACGTTTATCTCTCTGATGTAAAGTCGAGAGATGAAGGGTTGACTGCTTCTTACGTAACTGTGAAGTGCAGTCGACTGTACTGCGGTCGACCGTTATCGTGCTATTTCATGACGAATCCACTTTATATTCTTTCCAAAAACTAATCAATCACCAATCAATTAAATACAGATAAAATTTCACAAATATAGAATGATAGCAACTGGTTTTGATAGCTTTCTTGGACACTAATCAATCATGTGCTCTTTTTGACTATCTCCTTCTTTTACTTGATTTTGCAATCTTTCTTTATTACTTTTCTTCTTTGAATATTCTTGAATCTCTCTTAGATATCTTATTAATATTATTTGATCCTGAAATTATGAACTACTCAATTTAAACTTATTAGTATTTATAGACACATTTTGTGCACACCAAACCAAGAGACAACAAATAATACAAGTAGTCAATCAACTAAAATAATAGCAAGAACTACATCCAACATCTATCAATTTGTCGAAGTCTTTTAATCAAATAAAACAAAATAATATCTTTTAATCTAATGAAATTAGGAATTGAGAGGAGAAGACAAAGAGTATAGTAGAATATATATATATATATATATATATATATATATATATATATATATATATATATATATATATATAGAGAGAGAGAGAGAGTTAGTCTATTAAGAGATGGAAAGCTGAGCTCCTTATCTGAGCTGGAAGTGATCAGCCGTCTGATCGAACTTGATGAAGATCGGACGGCTGATCTGGCTTCCGCTTTCTCTTCAGATTTTAAGAGGGGTAAAAGGGGTATACCCCTTATCTCAAAGCCAGATCGCCTATACCCTTCGATTCCTTATCGTCTAAGCCTACGAAAATCTTATCTCTTCTCTCCCGCTCTCTCTCTCGTTCCAAACCCTAATCTGAGCTCTCTCCCGCTCTCGAATCCCGCTCTCGATCTGTTTGGATTCCTCTCTTTGGATTCCTCTCTTCTCTTCTCACCCTATCTGAAGAGAAGACGGCACCTTCGAAACCCTAATCGAAGGTCTCTTCGAAACCCTAATCGGCACCTTCGCTCCTCTCCCGCTATCTTTCTTCACTCACCTGTGACAAACCCTACCCCTACCACCGATCGAGTATACACCTTCGATTCCTTATCGACTAAGCCTACCTCTCTTCTCTCTTCTCTCCCGCTCTCTCTCGTTCCAAACCCTAATCCCCCTCTCCCCGGCTGAGCTTCCCTCCGCCTTTCTCTTCAGATTTTAAGAGGGTTAAAAGGGGTATACCCCTTATCTCACAGCAGATCGCGTATACCACTTCGATTCCTTATCGATTAAAGCATCGTTTGGAGTAGAGCTTTGCTTTGAATGTCTCATCGATCGGAGCTGGAAGTGATCAGCCGTCTGATCTCTCATATTCCAGAGGGAAGTATTTGACTCTCATAAATGCTATAATGATATCTGTTTAATTTCTTGCATTTTCTTTCGGTTTTGTTCGTAGGCAATGATGAGATTGATTTGGATATTAGTTGGTTAAATAATTTTGGGCCATTGAAATTATGCTTTCGAAGAGATTTTTGATTATGTACCATGATATTTATTCAAAGTTGAGTACACACCTGGGGTTTGAGCGGGAGAGAAGAGATGAAGGCTTGAAAGTATCAATTTTTGAGTTTTAACAATAGCTCAATTCACATAAATTTTGGGCACCGATGACTCACAATGGTTTAGGCAGTGATGCAAAACACTTTATGATCTGAATAATTATTTCAATCCTGTTTTAAGTATTCTTGATTATATATCTATCATATTCTAGTTGGCGTGGCAGTCCAATGCAGCCCTACTTATGATTACTGTTTTCTGAGCCTATAATAAACCCCCCCCCCCCCCCCCCCCCCGCTCCCGATAAGGCATTCAGTTCCCCAGCTCTTAATAGACTTACTCTATATCTGATCTGCACAGTTGATGATAAGCTCCAACCAACACAGACAGAACATGAAGTATCAATTATTTTCAGCCCAGAACAAACACAAACAGATCATGAAGTATACAAAAACAAACTGTATATTAGGCAGTGATGCTAAACACTTTATGATCTGAATACTTATTTCAATTTGTTGCATTTATTCTTGATTATATATCTATCATATCCTAGTTGGCGCGACACCCCAATTGCAGCCTTAGTTATGGATAGTCCGTTCTGAGCCTATTTGTTATGGATAGACAGAGCATGAAGTATGCAAAATTTGTAATGCTCCAAACAACAGAAAACTAGATTTTCTAGTAACTGACGTTGGATGTGTATGCGTTGGGTACTCATCTAAGCCTTTTGGTTTTTGAGTCTCTCAAATGCTTTGTTGGTGTAGGCCGTGATGCAAAACAGAACATGATCTGAATATTTACTTCAGGATTGTTGTATTTATTCTTGATTGTATATCTATCATATCATAGTTGGCATGGCACCCCAATGCAGCCCTAGGTATGAATAGTCTGTTCTGAGCCTACTAGTATTATTTCAACCACATTTATAGTTTCTGTTGTTCAGTATGAGCATAACAAATTTTGCATTCCACATGCTCTGTCTGTGTTTGTTCCCAACTTACAGATTTTGCTTGCTTCATGATCTATCTGTGTCTGTACTGGGCTGATAAAATCTTTAAACAAGGATGCTCTATACATCATGATCTATTTGTGCTTGTTCTTGGCTGTTTGAAATTTTTATGCTTCATGCTCAATCTGTGTTTGGTCTGGTCTGGTAAAGAAAATGAGACTTCATGTTCTGTCTGTGTTGTTTATGAGCTTTACAAATTTTGCTCAATTCATGGTCTGCCTGTGCTTGTTCTTGGCTGTTTTAAATTTTTTTACTTCATGCTCAATCTGTGTTTGCTCTGGTCTGGAGGAAAAAATGAGACTTCATGCTCTATTTGTGTTTGTTTATGAGCATTACAAATTTTGTAAACTACATGCTCTGTTTGTCTTAGCTCTAAGCTTACAAATTTTGTCATACTTCATGATTTTTTGGTGTTGGTTCTGATCGAGGAGGAAAATTTAACACTACATGATTTTTGAACTTCAGGTTCAAACTCTGTTTTCCTGAGCCTACATTATTTATTTGAAATTTTGTTCTCTTTGGAATCGACTATCTGTTATCTGTTTGTCTTTGTCTTCTCCATGTTCAATAATTTCAGTTTACTTTTGATTTCAGGTAGATTCCAGCATGAAGTGCATTTTGGAGTGATTGAAGACTGCAAATTATGTCATTCCATCTCATTTTATATGCGGAGCAAATTATGCAAATTTTGTCATCTACAGACATTTATTAAACAATGTACTTTGCTGTAAATTAATATTTCTTATGCTGTAGAAAATTTGTGAACAATCACTTTGCAATTATATGAAGATCCAATTTTTTGCAAATAATCTGTTCATTATTGTCTTAATGTAATGATTGAAATTATGTGTTTTTTTGGGTGTATTACGCAGTATGGCGTGTCCACCTGATTTTCATGCTCAAAGCTTGAAGTAACAAATTAAACAAAATAAGATAAGCTGAGAAGCAACACAGACCTAACATGATGTCTGCAAAATTTGTAAAGCTCACAAACAACACCGACTGAACATGAAGTGAGAAAAAAAATTTGTAAAGCTAGCCAAGAACAAGCACAGTCAGACCATGAAGTGAGCAAAATTTGTGAAGCTCATAATCAACACAGACAGAACATGAAGTCTAATTTTTTTGGCCAGACCAGAGCAAACACAGATTGGGCATGAAGTATACAAATTTAAAACAGCCAAGAACAAGCACAGGCAGACCATGAATTGAGCAAAATTTGTGAAGCTCATAAACAACACAGACTGAACATGAAGTCTCATTTTTCCCTCCACACCAGAGCAAACACAGATTGAGCATGAAGTAAAAAAATTTAAAACAGCCAAGAACAAGCACGGGCAGACCATGAATTGAGCAAAATTTGTAAAGCTCATAAACAACACAGACAGAACATGAAGTCTCTTTTTTTTTCCAGACCAGAGCAAACACAGATTGAGCATGAAGCGTAAAAATTTCAAACAACCAAGAACAAGCACAGGCAGACCATGGAGATGGCTGCAAAATTTGTGAAGCTCATCAACAACACAGACTGAATATGAAGTCTCATTTTTCCCTCCAGACCAGAGCAAACACAGATTGAGCATTAAGTAAAAAAATTTAAAACAGCCAAGAACAAGCACAGGCAGACCATGAATTGAGCAAAATTTGTAAAGCTCATAAACAACACAGGCAGAACATGAAGTCTCTTTTTTTCTTCCAGACCAGAGCAAACACAGATTGAGCATGAAGTACTAATATTTAACAGCCAAGAAGAAGCACAGGAAGACCATGAACTTGGGCAAAATTTGTAAAGCTCATAAACAACCCAGATTGTACATGAAGTATACAAATTTTTTGGGCGAGACCACAACAAACACAGTTTGAGCATGAAGTATAGATTTTTAACAGCCCAGTACAGACACAGACAGACACAGACAGAGCATGTAGCATGCAAACTTTGTATCATTCATCAAATATTCATCATGTGTTCGGCGCTAACGATCATCTCGTTCTTTCTCTTCGATTCCTGCACCAAAATATTCATCAAATAGAAGAAAATTCAAGTACGTATGATACACGTTCATGGTTAAAACTTGTAGGCTCAGAAATAGTGCAACAAAAAACATTATCTCATTCACTCGGATTTTAAAAATTCATGGCGGCTCAGAAAAACAACAATTACCACTTTAATATCCCGTAAAAACTTACAATGATGCATTGTTAAAGGAGCACAGCTCCCGAAAAAGCATTCAGCTTCTGAGCTCTTAATAGACTTATCGGAGCTGGAGAAGATCAGCCGTCTGATCAAAGTTGATCATGATCGGACGGCTGAGCTTCACTCTGCCTTTCTCTTCAGATTTTAAGAGGGGTAAAAAGGGTGTGCCCCTTATCTCAAATCAGATCGCGTATACTACTTCGATTCCTTATCAATTAACCCTTCCTCTCTTCTCGGCTCAAAACAAAACCAAAATGAACATGAAGTTCAGCACCATCCAATAATCATGAAACATGAAATCATGCATAAAGTTTTCATCACTGCCGCATGAAGTTAAATCAGGTTGCATATGGAGTCAAATTTGGAATTTTGAATTGGACACTAGGGCCGCTTTATTAAGGCACACCGGCTAGTGTTCAAAAACAAAATTCAAGTTGCATATACTTTTCCTCATTGCCTACTAAATAGAGAATATATGAACTTCAAATTAGAAATTTTTTACCAACTTGGGCATCATTTTTTTTCTGAGAATGGTTTACTTGCAAACAAACAAAACAAGTTGGTTAAGTTATTAATTGTGTTATAATGTAATAAACTAATATAACGGCAGATATATATGACACTTACCTTGCAAAAGACACCGAAATAAGTCAACAAAGTTCATGCTATATTCGGAGGATCCTCTGTTATGGGTTGCATTGTTGAAACTGTAGTAGAAGCTTGTGACTCATTTATAGTAGCGCTACACGTTTAATATTCACAAAACGAAATTAAAATTATACTAACTACAAAAAAAATAGAGTTTAAACTTTGTATTTAATTACTAACCTTTGCTTTAAAGGACAAGTACGACTGTCATGATTAACCATTTTATTGCACAAGCGACACTTTCTCAATGGTTTCGCAGCCATCTCCAATGCTTTCTCCCTACCCCCTTTGATGCGCTTCCCACTACCCTTGGTTTTTGCAATATCGGGTACTTGAATATGGACTGTTCTAGGTAGTGAACTAGTTGTTGGTTGTTGTGATTCTTGGGGCATATCTTGTTGCAATTCTGCAACAACACCAACTAGTAATGTTTTCGCCTTTTGGCGCATCTCCTTTGATGAGCGAGCAATCCTCATCACTTTGTTGAATTCATTGGACAATTCCACCATGTCCAAATCTTGTGGACTACCGTAACTACCGATTATTTCAGTACCAGCATCATCATATACAATCTCGGTAGTTACAGAGGCGGTCCACCTCTTTAAAATATAACATTGAGGCAGGGAATCAACAAACTCATTCCTCAATACCACGAGGATGTGTCTACAAGGAATGCCCTCAACTTCAAATTTACTACATGTGCAAGTCCCAGCAATATCCATCCCCTTGTAAACTACATCTCTTGTTTTATCATGCTGTACCGACTTAGCCATTCTCCTGACAATATAGTGTCGCACACTACCATCGTCAGCTTTCATTAAAGATGCATAATTCAAGCTTTCAACTAGTTCAGCCTGAAATATATGAAATTTCGATCTAGTGTACTGTTCAGACATTTGGGACTCAATTTCAAAACCTGTTTGCAGCTTTGGTTTGGTATGCAGAGTAGTGTAGTCAGCTGCTAACTGATTCTGTCTTTGTTTCCTTATTGCCCTTTCAAATCTGGTCATAAATTCATGTAGAGAATTTTTACTGCTAACATACTTATCAACAAAAGCATTCATGCTTTCTGATCTCTGAGTTGTGCGAATACCAGCAGTAAAAATATGCTTGGCATAAGCCGGTATCCACTTCTCACGAAGCAAATAAATGTCAGAAAGCCAAGGACTACCTGTTATTGGGATATGTATCAAGTACTAATAAAAAAGAAAAAAAAAGTTCAAACATAAGAATAATTTATTGAAACAAGTAATACCTGCAATTTGCACATTAGCGTGCATTACGTCATTCCATCTCATCTCAAACTCTTCTGGGGTCTCAGATTCCCAGATGCAACTGTGGAATGGAATGCTAAAATCACTATTCAAACCCGGGCCACCAAGCTTATCGGGAAGCTTTTTAAGAATGTGCCACATGCAAAGCCTGTGGCTCGAACCAGGAAAACACATCCGAATTGCATTATCTATTGCAGGATCTTGGTCCGTGATGATCACTTTTGGTGGAGACCCACCCATTATTTCACCCCATTTTTAAAACAACCAAACAAAAGAATCGGTGGTCTCCTTATTTATAAATGCCGCACCAAAATTTACAGATTGGCCATGATGATTAACTCCGGTGAACGGCGCAAAAATCAACTTGTATTCGTTGGTATCATATGTGGTGTCAAAAATTAGCACGTCACCAAAATGTTTGAAAGCCTTCCTGGCAATAGCATCAACCCATAATACATGAGTTAATTTGTTGTCTTCATCAACCTTGTAATGAAAACTGAAAGAAGGATTCATCTCTTTTTCCTCTTGGAAGTGCTCCAACAATATATCAACATCATAAGGTCTCATACCATCCCTCTCTCTTTGCAAGGAATTTCTAATATCTTTTTCAGTACAATTAATATTACTGAAACCTTCATTTTCTATTTCCATGAAGGACATAAACTCTGAAGTTCGTATATTAGCCTCTTTGAAAGTACTGAGTAAGCTTTTTTGCGCTTCAGATACATTTCTATTCTGTCTTAGAAATTGTTGCTTTCGAGGTGTGACACAAATATGACTGTGCTCCTCAACAGACCTACGGATTGACCATCTCCCGTCAACATCCCTTTGGATTCGTATTTGAGCCATACAGTCTTCTTTCGTTATTGCCCGTTTCCTTCTCTTGATCAAAATTGAAGAAGATTCTTCATTATCACCGGTTGTATCAACCGGCTTGCCTTGTTTTGAGCAAACAAATTGTTGTGAATATCTCTCCTTTGTGGTAGTATCAACCATCGTTGCAGACTTTCGTACTGAAAAACCGCATAATTTTGCATATGTTTTATAAAATTCAAATCCATCTTCTAAGGTTGCAAATACTAAACCAACAAGTGGTTTAGATGGATCATCAACATCCCTCCAACTGGACTGAACATCCTGGCTTAGTAATTCCTCATTTTCAATCTCCATCCTTCATAGGAGAATGAGACAACAAAAATTAAAAATAAATAAACTCTCTAATCTTTAACTGTAAAATAGAGAAATTGTGGCCCCAAAAAATGTACAAAAAAAAACTACATCTTAACACAATCTACTCTATTCACCAAACCCTAAAGGACCTTTTCTGGAAATGATCACAACCACCTTAGTGGTATTGTATCTCACACCCGGTGTTCGAGCATAAAAAAAAATCGACTATAGTCTCCCCTGTATTTGGCTTTCCGTTCAAGGAGATGATGATGGTAAAGGGTATTTTGCTGATGAAGAGGAATCGGCCGAATAATGAGCGCGTCGTGCTGTAACTACGGTAACAAGAAGATTTGATGACTCATGAACTATTCTGTTCATGACTACTAATAATCACTTATCTCATAATAATAATAATAATAATAATAATAATAATAATAATAATAATAATACTAAACAAAAGAAACAGTAAAAGAAAAATTACATGGAAGAAAATTTACATGGAATAATAATAATAATACTACTAATAATCACTTATATGCATGTGTCAAGTCCTATTAGCAGTGATTGAAGCAAGTCTCGAAATAAACAAAAACTAGACTAAATATTACATGGATTTTGTGTGCTTATATGCATGTGTCATGTCCACATCTAAAAATTCCATATACCAGTACGAATATTATTTGCTAATCTAAATGTACTAGTCCGAATACTAGTGCGAATATTAATAGAGCATAATTTAAGCGCGAAGAATATAACAACAACCTAGAAGCATCTATGAAGGAAATAAAATTTGAATTCAAGGTGAGAAATTTAAACCCTTGTCGCAGTATCGGTTCTCCGTCAGGAAGAAGAGAACGAACTCTCAAGTGCACTGTTAAGGTGCAGCTCACGACAACCGAACAAAACGATCTGAAGATGAGCGAAGCACAAATCGATCTGAAGATGATCGAAGCACAGGTACTTCGATCGGTGGTAGGGGTAGGGTTTGTCACAGGTGAGTGAAGAAAGATAGCGGGAGAGGAGCGAAGGTGCCGATTAGGGTTTCGAAGAGACCTTCGATTAGGGTTTCGAAGGTATCGTCTTCTCTTCAGATAGGGTGAGAAGAGAAGAGAGGAATCCAAAGAGAGGAATCCAAACAGATCGAGAGCGGGATTCGAGAGCGGGAGAGAGCTCAGATTAGGGTTTGGAACGAGAGAGAGAGCGGGAGAGAAGAGATAAGATTTTCGTAGGCTTAGACGATAAGGAATCGAAGGGTATAGGCGATCTGGCTTTGAGATAAGGGGTATACCCCTTTTACCCCTCTTAAAATCTGAAGAGAAAGCGGAAGCCAGATCAGCCGTCCGATCTTCATCAAGTTCGATCAGACGGCTGATCACTTCCAGCTCAGATAAGGAGCTCAGCTTTCCATCTCTTAATAGACTAACTCTATATATATATATATATATATATATATATATATATATATATATATATATATATATATATATATATATATATCCAAACAGTATCCAAAAGTATCTTGATGTATCCGAGAGTATTCCCAGAGTATCCGATCTTTTTTTAAAAAATAATTGCTGGAATATGTATCTAATACGATGTGATACGTATTCGGTACGTATCCGATGAGTATCCGGTGAGTATCCCACTGGATAAGTATCTGATACGAGAAACATATCCCTGGAAAAGTATCCGTACTTCCTCGGTTGTATGTATTTCTCGGTGAAAAAAATAATAATTGGTGTTAAGATTATTTGATGAGAATAATTTTATTGATTGATTAAACTGAGTACAATATGTCTCCTATATATAGAAGAGAAGAGAATACTAAACCAATACATTATTCAATATGGGACTAAACTAATCTATCATCTAACACCCCTTCTCAAACTCAAATTGGTTCAAGCAATAAGAGTTTGGAATACTGACGATGTTGATATGGAAGAAACAGCAAACTGTGATGCAAAAACGGCGCTTGATGTCGCATGTGATGAAAACTGAGAAGTAGATTGTTGCGGAAGAAAGTAGTGGTGGCGCACTATTGAGATCTCACCCCGAACAGTGGCGGGATCTCCATATCCCGATTTGTGATGGGATCTCACCCCTGAACTGAGAAATAGACTGATGGGATCTCACCCCTGACTTGAGACATAGTCGATGATGGGATCTCACCCTTGACTTGAGACATAGTCAATAATGGGATATTATCCCTGAAATGAGAACTGGATGCTGATAACACCCCTTCTCAAACTTACGATCGATCAACCGGAGTAAGTTGATGATCTGGATGTAGAAGCACAAGAACATGTAAGTTTATTTATTTATTTATTTATTTATTTATTTATTTATTTATTTGGGAGAAAAACAGCAACAACAAAACAATCAGCGATCTAAGCCAAAACAGCACACAGCAATTCCACCCAACAGCAACAGCGAATAGCGAACAGGGATCAACTCCACACAACAGCAATCACAAATCCCCTTCTCCCGAACACCAAACACAACATCAAGATCCCTCCTTCACAAAACACCAAATACCAAACCCAAATCAATCCTTCATCTTCACAAAACAACAAAGAAAGAGAGAGAGAGAGAGAGAGAGACAACAGCAAGGTCAGCAATGGAAGAGGAGATCTGGATGGCAAGAGAGAGAAGGGGGGGCATCGGCCAGGGAATCGTCGGCCTGGGCGAAGGTGGCTCTTAGGGTGGCATCGCCGGAGGTCGACGCGACAGGAAGGGAGGAGGGCAGCGCGCTCGTGCTGGCGTCGATCGGAAAGGAGCAGCAATAATGGGTTAATGGGTTCTGGTCCTGACTGTCGTCGAAAGGGAAAGGGGGAGGATCGCCGGAGGTTGGAGGTCGCGACTGGAGGTGGATGGCGACGGGGTGGGGGTCGCCAGAGCACGCGGATGGCGCCGGGAGGAAGAACGGGGAAGAAGTACAGTAGATGGTGGAGTTTGGGTTTGATCGGGGAGAGAGAAACAGAGAGGAGAGAGAAAGAGAAAAGAGTAGAGAGAATAGACGGCTAGGGTTTAGGAAAGTGTTGATTGAGGGAGAAGGAGATTAGGATTTTGGTATTTGATCGGGAGCGGAAAAGAGATGTTGGGAGGTGGAGTGATTCCGATTAAGACGAGAACCACTCCACCTCGACGACGATGATAAAATTAGTATATGTCTTATAGGATGATAGGCTCTGATACCATGTTAAGTTTATTGGATGAGAATAATTCTTTATTGATTGACTAATCTATCATCTAACAATTAGAAACAAAAATAAATAAATAAATAAATAAATAAATTGTTGAGATGGTGATGCAATTCATGACAAAATTGCAATAACAAATTAACCTCCTTCCTTCCAGAAGCCTTACCATGTTGAGCTGCTTCTAGGTTTTCTTTTTCAAAAATAAAGTTGAAGAAATGAATGTGAAAGATTGTGCAGTACTCAAGAGGTTAATAAAGACTTACTACTAACGACTATCAAGTCCAAAATTGTGGTAGTTTTGTATTATGAAACGTCTCTTGCAGGTTGAGCGTCTTTTTAAAGGCCATGATCTTGATTGTGCTTTTTGATAATAATAATTATTATTATTTTTATTTATTTATTTATTTTTTTTGATGACGATGATAGAATCGTCAGATTCCAGGTCAATATATTAGTAAAAAGAAAGTGTACAAAGAGAACCAATTTTACACAAGCGTAAAAAAGAATCAAAAAGCAAAAGAAAACAAATAAGTCTAAAGAGCAATTAAGATCATTGTCCGAATAACAACAACAAAACATGAAAAAGCTAAATCCGTATAACAAAATAACAGCTACGAAGAGGAAACACGAACACAGGCCGTCCAAAACTAAATGCATGCAGACCCAAAATCTAGCGCCAACAAGCACGAACAGAACTTCGATATGAACAACCACAATCCGAGGAGGGTGACCCCAGGGAACATACAAGAAGAGGATGGTGTAACATCCAGAAGAGTGACGCCGCAACCCAGCCCAGGGCAGCAGAAGCAACCCGACGAAACCAATGCAATGAACGCAGCAGTCAGCAAGCTGAAACAAACCTACTGCTAAACAGAGTCCAGGGTATGGTCACAAAAAAGGAACAACTTAGAGGAGATGGCTAAAAAAGCAGCAAAGAGACGAAGCCACAACACTCACTGCAGCCATCTAAGCAAGTAGGAAGAACAAAGATGAGTCATATCATGACAAAAACAGAATGCATTAGCAAGAAAAGGGCGCGCGGAGAAGAATAGAGAGTAAAGGGAGGTGACGAAAAGGTCTCCAACGTCCAAGACACCTATCTCCCAGAAAGAAACAAATACCGTACACTGAACAAAATAAAGGCTAAGTCGACAGTACTAGCAGGGCAAGTAAAAGTAATCCCTGAAAAGCAACATCAAGGGAAGTGGTCTGAAGCAGACTAATCACAATGCAAAGCTAAACAAATAAATAGCTAGGGTGTACTTAAAACCAATCATCAGCAACCAGTGCTAAAACCCAACAGTAAATACGTCCGCAATGCAACCAAAGCCAACTGCAGATAACAGTTGCAACAACAACAACACAAATTGTGGCAGAATATGCAATTTAATCATATGCATATTGTGAGATTTGAAACTAGATTGCTTTGATATAATTGTGGCAGAATCTGTAGCGCCAGAGAAATCCTTTATTTGAGATACCTAGTGGTTTCAGTTACTTGTTAATTTTTGTGTTACACATATGATTGATGATTTTTTTCTACGAATCCGCTAGTTGTTTCTTTTTGTTATTTCTACTATTAGTTCTTCTTTTAGCAACTCTTGTTCTTGCTTCCCCTCTCATTTAATTTTATCTCAGCCCCTTACTCTGAAACAAACCAGAAAGTTTCACGTGCACGTTTTAATAAAGACTTTGAGTTAAACGTGCGATATATGTAAGTCTGTAGTAATTAGTACGCGCGATGAATGTCTTAATTTATAAAAAAGTTGGAGTTTGAACGGGCGATACTCATAAATTTTAAAGGATGTTGAAGAAAAAAATTTGATTTGCATGTGCGATGCACGTGTAAAAAAATAGAGTTAGAGTTATACGTGTGGTGTCCGGGTTTGTCTGATGAGAAAGTTGTGTTTTATTTGAAAAAGTTGAAGTTAAACGGGTGATACACGTAATTCCAAAAAAAATTAAATAAAAACTTTGAAAACTTTGATTTGCACGTGCGATGTATGTGTTAATAAATAGAGATAAATAGAGATGGAGGTGCATGTGCGATGTACGGGTTTGATTGATGAAAAAAATATTTTAAAAATATTTTTTTGTTTAAAAAGTTTGATTTGCACGTGCGATATACATGTTAATAATTAAAAATAGAAGTGTGCAAAAAAAAATAAAAAATTATTTATTTATTTGAACTCCAACTCTCCCCATTAATATAGAAGAAGAGATTATTTCTCCTATGTACAGGTTGACAAAGAACAAACGAATTAATGCAAGGAGTTTTCAATTCCACTATCACTTGCTCACTAGGAGGCTTAACAGTGGAGTAATTCGTGCTTACAAAAACTATTTAAAATGTTTGATATATGTAACAGTTTTTAGGTCTTCAATTCATGTCCATATGATGCTGATTTGTTATAATTAATATATATATAATAAAACACAAAAAAAGCTACCAAGTGGCTCTCATTCAATATATGTGAAATCAATGGTCCAGATTTAATTTCACAAAATATATTTTTCCGTCCAAAAGTTCTACCCCAAAACTCAAATTCAAATTCTCAAAATAACTTCTTTATTTATTTATTTAATTATTTCTCTCTCTCATTCTCTCTCTATTTACTCATAAATTTATATTTCCATATTTCAAGTTTATAAATTTTCAAATTTTTTATGCATTTTTTTATTACTTATGTTACATTGAAAATAGTAAATATCTCATCAACAATTAAATTTCATCATTTTCCACACTCAATTTTCTAAGAAGTTAGAATTTACATCCTAATTTATAATTATTTTTCAACATATACTAATAGAAACATGAACTTTTATTTACAATTAATTATTATTTTATTATTCAAACTTGAGCTACATAATTGCTGTTTTACTATTTACAAGACATTCATATGCTATATCGTTCCGAAGACGTGCCATAGGCATGCCGGGCAAATCTAGTATATATATATATATATATATATATATATTGAGGTAGGGCTTACCCTATTTTTTCTCATCAAAAAAGGGGAAAAAAAGTTCATTCTCATATGTGAATATGCTGGGAAATATTTTTTAAAAGAAAGAAAAATGTACAAGATAGTTACATACTGCGTGCCCGGGACTTCAAAGTTTGGGCTCTCAACTCTCAAGACACTGGTCTTGATTGGGCCCTTAATTTATATGAAGTTTGTCTAATGGGTTCAAGACTACTTCAACCTCCTATTTTTATTTTATTTTTTAACCCAAAAAATATACGATAAATTTCGGATATTGAAACGACAATAAAAAATTACAAAACTTTGCGAGTAAGTAGTATTCACCTAATACAAGCTAACCCGACTAGTAGAAATGAGTTTTGACTCATGATTTACGAGATATGGGTATGTATCACTTCACTTTAATTTTACTTGTATCTCGTAAACTGTGAGTCGAAACTCACTGCTACTAATTGGCCGGGTTAGTTAGGTGAATCCTAGTCACTCAGAAAGTTTTGTAATTCTTAGTTGCCATTTCTGAAGATTTCTGTAACTTAAAAGATATTTAAGGAAGTATTAACTTAATACTTCCTTCAATATCTTGAAAGCTTGTGCCATTCAAAATATTGAAGATTAACTTAAAATAGTCAAATATAAATTGGAAAGATACATAATGCTAATTTGATTTTTAGACAAAAATAATACATCTCAAATTAAGAAAAGAGAATTATATCTTGATAGCAAAAGCATGCAAAAGATTTTCTTTTAACCCACCTCTATAATAAAAGGGCTTTCAAAATACAATGAATGGTACGTACAGAGTTTAAATGGACTTGATTGAATGTTGTTTTGAAGAAAAAAGAAATGTAATTTTTTTAAAAAAATGTATAATAAGAATTTTCATGAACAAAGTTCTGTTGATAACATTACTTTTTTGTGAATTCTTGTTAAGTTTAACATGTTTTGAGCCAACCATGGGATAGTAGCTCACAATTAAAAATGTCTCGCGCCTGTTTATAATAAGGGTGAATGACCAATTGGCACCCAAAGTTAGTAATAATACCATATACACGCCTGAAGTTACATCAATACCCCAATGACACCCAAAATTTTGAAAATTGGACCTATATGCACCCGCCGTTCAATTATCAGTTAAGTTAGTAGAATATTTGTGTTATATACCTCTTAACAGGTTCATACCCGTTAAGAAGAATGTGAAAAGACGAAAATGTCCCCGCTCTCTTCATATCTTCTTCTTTCTGGTTATTTCTTTCACCCCTTTGTAAACCCTAATCACCCAATCTTAAAATTTCGAAATTCCAATTTGAAACCCTAAGTACTATATATCTGTCATCTCTAATCTTCGATGCCCGTACATCCTCAATCTCCGCCTCATTTTTGTGAACACTGATGTCGATTACCCACCTACATCCAATGTCGAATTTCCATCTGAATTTGAGGGTTGGAGTTGGGTTTTTGAAATAGCATATGGCTTTTGACATTATGATATCAAATGGGTGTTTGATTCTCAGTTGCAATTTTATCATACAATATTGTTTAATTACTTGCAAAAAAAAATGGATTCTCAGTAGGCAATGATGAGACACAAAATAGTATTGTTTGTTTTTTGATATGATACTTAGATGCTTGTTCTTGATTATGGATGGGAATCATACAATATTCATAAAAAATAATATGGGTTGGGAATTATCTTGGATTCTTTGAAGGCATGGGTGAACTGATGCTTTTGATTTTTCTTAGGCTTTTGTTGCTGCTGCTTAGGCATAGGTTGCTGCTCATTCTTTTGGAGTACCTTTTTGTGGTTGGTTGCTTCTAATTTTGCTGTTGTTGCTTCTGATTTTTGTTGTTGCTGCTGAACTAGTTGGCATGGCATTAGAATGCAGCCCTAGCGAAACCATTTTTGATATGATACTTAGTTGCTTGTTCTTGATTGTGGATGGAAATCATACAATATTTGTAGAAAATAATATGGGTTAGGAATTATCTTGGATTCTTTGTAAGCATGGGTGAATTTACTGTTCTGAGCCTGCTAGTAATTGTTTAATTTACTGTTCAGTGTCATGTACGTACAAATACATTTGCGTTCCGAGCCTGCTAGTAATTTTTTAATTTATTGTTCAGTATCATGTACATACAGATACATGAAAATTGTTGCTAAACTCCTCTTTTTTTTTGTGGTTGGCAGAAGAAGAAGAAAATCATGATTTTTTTGTAGTTGATAGAAGAAGAAAAAGAAGAAGAAGCAGCAGCAGCAGAAGCTAGTATATTGAAGTAGCTGAATCTGAAGAAGTAGATGCTTGCCTCTACTGAAGAATTAGCAATTTGGCTGTATTGAAGAAGTAGAATAAGAAAAAAAATATTTGGAATGTAATTTGATTTTTATTCATTTAATTTCGGTTTATTAAGTTCTTCAGATTGTAATAGTTCTTTGCACGACAATAAATGAACAAGATTTAGAATTGTATCAAGTTTTGTCAGTTATTTGTTCAATCATATTATATTGTTGCTAATGAGTTATACAAGATTTAAAATGAACAAAATGCTTCTTAGTTTCACATCTGAGTTTGGAATGCTTATGAGTTATACATATATGACTGTTGCTGCTTTTGATGAACAAAAATTTCATGAGTACATAAGTTATACATATCTGATCATACATACACCATCATTTCACAGTTTTGTATATACATATGTGAGTTTATTTAGACACAAGTAAAATATACACATTTGCTCATACATATGAGTTATACACAAGGACAATATTTTGGAATGCTTATGAGTTATACATATTTCAACATAAATACACTAGTAAAATATAGAAGTTTGAAGTTTATATACATATTTTGGAATGCTTATGAGTTATACGTATCTGAGCTTATGACAGTAGTAAAATATACACATTTGAACTGATCATACATAGACATTTGAAGTGATGCTTCTGTTTTTTGCTACTGATGCTCTGACTTTACTGCTGCTTCTGATTTTTGCTACTGCTGCTCTATTTCTGCTGTTGTTGCTTCTGATTTTTGCTGTTGTTGCTGATATTTTGCTGTTGTTGCTACTTCTGATAATTGCTGCTGCTTGTGTTTTTTGCTACTGCTTCTTCTGATTTAGCTCTTGCTGCTGCACAGTTTCTTAATTGTTGCTGCCGCTGCTTGTGTTTATTGCTGCTGCTTCATCTGATTTAGTTGTTGCCACTGCTGCTTCTGATAATTGCTGTTGTTGCTGCTTGTCTGTATTGCTGTTGCTTCATCTGATTTAGTTGTTGTTGTTGCTGCTTCTAATATTTGATATTGCTGCTTTTGCTGCTTTTGATTATTGTTGCTGCTGCTGTTTTTTTTTTTTGCAGATGTTGTATCTGAATTTTAAGAAGTGTATCATTGCTTTTGACTTTTAGATTTGTGTGTCAATGGTAATTGTTGTTGTTGATGAGAAGGATGCATTATACATCATGGAATGTCTTCTTCATTGTCTAGTCTCCTTGCTGCTATAAATACTCAATTCAATGAGTGTCTTCTTCATCATGTTTTTATTGAACATGATAGTAAAAAAGAAAAGAAAAAAAATGAAGAAAGGAAAGAAAAAGAAGCTGAAATTTGAGTTTTGGGGAGAATATATCCAGTTCAATTCAATGAGTGTTCCTTGTTGCTATAAATACCAAATTCAAAGAGTGTCTCCTTCATCATTCTTCATCATATTTTTAGGAGAATATGAAGAAGAAAAAAAAGGAAATTAGAAAGAAGATTAAGATGAAGAAAAAAAGAAGAAAGAAGATGAGGGAGACAGATGCCGGCCTATGTTAGCATACAAGTACATGCTGGGTTTCCCTCAATGGGTAGGGAAGAGTACTGACTCTGCCTCTTTCCTTTTTAAAGTTATTTTTTTTTGGAATTTTTTTTAGAATGTAGAAGTAGCTATTCTCCTCCCTTCATACACATTCATTCACCACCATTACACAGAGTGCAGTAATTCTCTGGTTTCGGAGGACGGAGTAGTAGTGGGTGTCACAATGTATTCATGCTACATTTCAACTTCTTGGCATGCACACCTCACAATCATGCAACAATAGCATGAATATGAGGAGTGCGTGTAACCCCTGTATTTTATTTTGTGTATTTTTGGGAGTGTATTTTTCGTTTTGGTGTATTTTTCTCTCTTGTATTTTTTTTCTGAACCGTATATTGGAGTCGTTTTTAATATATATTCGTTTTATTTCATTTTGAGCTCTTTGTGTTTGATTGGTTGTTTCTTTTATTTCGTTATTCATTATTTTATTCCTGGGAGTTGTGATGGTGGTGATTGGTCGTCCTATTTTCCAACCTATTGCTTGAACCCTATTTGACTACCAAAGCCAAATTAAAATCCCCAAATCTATTTGTTATCTTATACAGTTGTTTCCCTATTTAATTGACCCAAACCCAAAAACCCATTTGGTAAACCTACTACTAACTCTTATTACTGACAACCCAATACCCATAAACCCACATTCTAAACCCTATATATAATTCCCCTCTCCCTCACAAACCCTAACCCTACTTCCCCTAACCCTAGCACCGGCCTCCCTCCATCTCTCTCCCTCTCCCGCTGCTTGCACCGAGCACCAACCCGCACACACCACCAGCCCGGCCTCCCTCCAAGCTGAGCCAGCCCCCAGGCCGACCATCCCCTTCGGCCTACTCCACCCCGGCAACACCCCACTTCCTACACCCGAACCCTCATCTCACCCACTCCCGATCCCCCTCTTGGGCCATCCCGACCACAACACAACAAAAATCCCCCGACTCCTCTCTCGTGGTGTTCTCTTGTGGCCGCAAGCCACTTTGATCATCTCTCGCTTTTGGAAGTCTTGTTCATGTGGAGGCTTTCGCTCTAGTTGCTTGGATATGTTGATTCGCGGATTTTCGTTCGTGGGTTTTGCTCCTACTTTTGATTTCATCGTCTTCATCCCCGATTTAAGGCAAGTAACTTGCACTCCAATTCATTTGTTTGATACAAGTCAAAAAGTTCACATATAGTGTAGTTGGGTCTAAAGACGACTCTTGTTTGTATTTTACTTGATGGGTTTTGTCTCTATTGTAAAAAATTGACTATAGATAACTTACAACACAATCTTGACATGAATTAACTTAGGATTTGCCCGTTCTTGATTTTGATCATGTATGTGAGACTTGTGCAAGAATTTGTGTTTTGGTTGAGACCCATGTGAAATACTTGGCGTGGACATGTTAGATACCATAATTCATGATGTTTAGATACTTGGTAGACTCGATTTCATGTTTGGACGTGTTTGGATCAATTTTTTTGAATCTATGTCAATTTTGTTTTCAAGGGAAAAATCTGTAGTTTGTCGCTGTTCTGTTTTGGTTGCTGTTTTCGACTATTTTAAAGTCAGTATCTTGATTTCGGTATAAAACATGGGATTTAGAGAATTTTGTCTATTTTCAAACCCCTCTGATCTTGCTTGATTTTGATTTTGTATGAGTGAGTTATGGCTGTTTTACTACAGAGGTGTCGACCTTTTTCAGATTCTGTTTTTCGGTAATTTTGATGACAATCATTTTAAAGAACTATGCTACCTACATTATTTTGATCCAAAACTTAGGTCATTGTTTCTTTATCTAGTTAGGGATTACCTAGAATTTGGTGAAATTTATTGATGAGTTTTATGTATTGTTTCATGCTCGCTTATAAAATCTATACTTACTGTATTTCGCTCGCTGATCTGTAAAGAACCTTATTTTCACCATGATTCCTTTTATTGTATGAAAAATGTTTGTGAAATGTGAAAGTTAGTATATTTTATTTATGTTCATATCCCTTTGGCAGATTTGGATTTCGTTTCACTGGTTGCGAGATACTTCAGTTTTCGTACAACATTGTTGGGAATTCCCGATTTTCCAAAGTGTCGTTTCTTGATATTTTCTTATTTTTGATGACTAAGAAAATTTTATTGGAATATTATGAAACTTTATATTTTGATGCTAGACATATAGGGGAATACCTCAGATTTTTTCTGAATTTATTTGAGAGGTTTGGATGCAGTTTTCCTGACTGAGAATCCATTTTCCTGATTTCTGACTGAACATATTTTCTGTTTTCAAATCTATTTTGAGTTATGATGTTGTGAATTACTATGTGACTTATTTATACTCGTTGGATTCGTGTGGAAGTCTATTTTCCAGATCCTTTGACGGATCCAGATTTGAATGTTTGTAGTAGCAGGAATCACTATTTTTGTACAACACTATCTTGCTGTCCTGAATTAGAAAACTAGTTGTTTTACTCTGTTATGTGTTATCTTGTACCTGTACTTGTTTATCTTGCACCCTAAATTTGATACATGTTATACCCTGTTATCCTTGCTTTGTTTTGGGACACATACTTCCATGCCTGATTACAATAATAAGTGACCAAGCCGGGGTTTAAGGGAAAGATCTAGTAGTGGAAAATATAGAAACGTGTACTTAGAAGAGGATATGTGTCCTGCCTGCCTGTTACGTGTTCATGACTACATAATTCAGATTCACGATCCTGTTACCTGTACCTGATTGCATGCTTCCCTATAGGAAGATGTACTCGGAAGATAACCACTAGGTTGTGCTTGTTTCCTGTACTTGACTGCATACTTCCCTTAGGAATGTGTACTCGGAAGAGAACCACTAGGTTCTACCTGTTCCTGTTATTCCTATTTTCTGTACCTAAGTACACTGCCCTGTGGACTCCAATATGAAATCTAAAGCGAAACTGTTTGTTGTAGCAACCATATAGTAAAAGCTGGGATGCATGAAGTGCTACCTAGATAGTAATATAACAAGACTTGACATAACCTGTTACCTGTTTACCTGTTACTTGTTTACCTGATTACCTGTTTTCCTGTTACCTGTTTACCTGTTACTTGATACCTGTTACATGTTTACCTGTTTACCCATTTACTTGACACTTGATACATGTTACCTGTACTTGTTAGTATACCATGCTACTTGTTTCTATTTTCCTGATTCATGCTAGATATTATAATTCTGTTGTCACACTTATACCATGCTAGGCCTATTATTTAGAATTATTTAACCCCTGAACTGGTATATTACATTATAAGTGGCCCGTAACTTACAATTGATGGGTACTTGTTTTCTCTTTCCTTCTCCTGTAAATTTACTAATTGCAGATCAGGATGGACGACTGCCAGATGGTATTGGCGAGATGATGTACTAGTGCTGAATTTTTCTGCTTTATTATTATTATTACTTGTTGCTTGAACTTGAATAAAATGTACTTGATGACTTGGATATTTATCTTGTATTTGGGCGATGTGACCCAGGATATTTGATTTGTTCAGAACCTGATTATTTGAGATCATTGTATTTGGTTTTAAGTAATTTCTGTTGGTATCTTGTTTCAATTATGCATGTCTGGTTGTATCTTTTGTTTCTGACTTTGATTATTCCTGTGGTTTATTGTAAAGATTCCTGAACAACTTATGGATGATGAAAATTATTCGCTGGGCTTTTGTTACATATCCGTATTCCGTATTCTTTTTGGGAAGCGGGGCGTGACAGTACGTGTCAAGAAGTTGTTAAGTACTTTGAATATACTGTTACACCCGCTACTTCTCCATCCTCCGAACCAGAGAATTGCTGCCTCTGTGTAATGGTGGTGAACGAAAGTGTATGCAGGGGGGATAACTGCTACTTATGCATTCAAAAAGAGGCAAAGTCAATAGTTCTTGCTACCCGTTGAGAAGAAACCCAGCATGTACTTGTATACTAAATTAATTGCAAAACTTACTCAAGTCTACTTGAAGTATCAAAAATGTGTTTGTAATAGCAATTAACTTTAGTTATGTATGAATTGTATGTATGTTAAATTTACATGTATTTGCCAGTTTCTAATGGATCAAGTACAAAGCTAGTATAATATGTTCAATCTATATTTCAATTTCAATCCCAAATTCTAATACCAAAGTTAATTGCCCAAATTCCAAATTTCAAATTCCAAACTCGGAACCCCTCTAAAAAATCACAAATTCCTAATTCGGAATCAGAAATACAATCCCAAATTTCTATTTGCAACAAATCAGAATCCTAACTCAACCCTAATAACAATCCCAAATTTAATCCTAAATTGAAGGAAAGATACTACAACCATCAAGAATAATCAACAATTAAGAGTAGTTCTACAATTAAAAAACCAAATTAATCTACAAATAATCCATAAAGGCTAGGAGACAAGTTCATCAAATGCAAAGATGAGAGATTCCCCACCTTTTGATGCATCTACTGCTTGTGCGCCACCACCTACCACCTGAGGCGCCGCCTACCACCTGCCGCGCTGCCACCGCCTGCCGCGTCACGCGCCGCTAGCCCCGTCCAACGCCATGTGCCCCTGCCCCATGCTTCATCTGATTTCGAAAGAGAGGAGAAGAAGACAGTAGAGATAACATAAACAAATAAGGAGGTAAGGGAAAAAAGTAAATTCACGCTATATCTGTTAGTAACTTAACAGAATTGAACGGCAGGTGCCTATAGGTCCAATTTTTAAAACTTTGGGTGTTATTGGGGTATTACTGTAACTTCAGGTGTGTATAGGGTATTATTGCTAACTTTGGGTGTCAATTGGTCATTCACCCTTATAATAATTAGGACAAACTAAGGGGATAAATTAATGTTAGGATTTTTTTAGGAACTAACTGATATCACATGTTAATGTAATGAGTAAAATGAGAAAAATAAAAAATTATTATTATTTTTGATAAAAGGCTACGTCCAACTGTCGTAGCATTTTCTCCAACTTGAACCGATTACCAATCCTAACCCTTTATAAATGAATTATTCTGAGAACAATACGTAAGTAAAATTAAATTAACAAATGTTACAAATATAAGAATTACTATTAAAATATAAGGAGATAGATAGACGAATTTCTTATTCTTTTTCTCTACTCATAGGTGGAGTGCTCCACATATTTTTAAGATTAAAAATGACCTCATAAGTTACAAAAGAGAGAAATAGAAGAGATGGGAGAAATGAGAGAAGTGGAAGAGGAGTTACAAAAACATAGAGATGGTGGGGGAAAAGATCATTGAGATGGTGGTCATCCACTAATAACATTTACAACACTCCTCCTTGGATGTCCACTATTTTTAATACTCTCTCACAGTGTTCATCATTCAATGATTATTGCCTCATTAAAATCTTGCAAAGAAAAATCCAGTGGGAAAAAATCAAAGCGAATGAGAAATAGTACAACATTCTACAGGATCATTGAATTAACATTTGATGCACACAATGTTGCATCGTTAAAACCTTTACTACAAAAAATTCAGTGGGATAAAACCCCGGAAAAGGAAAAAAAGTACAATGCGCATATATGCACGTGTTAGCATGTGTAACACCCCGCAAAATTGAAAATAACAATTTTGCCTCTCGTGTGTTACGCACATGTATTTTGTACCGTTACGGGTGATATTCGTAACGCATTTTAGTATAAATATCATACTTATTTTGTATTTCGACTATTTATGCATTTTCCGTCTTTTCAAAATTCATTCTTACCTTATTTGAGCCAACTCAAATATTAGTTTTCAATCCTTGTGTTTTTATGTGCATTGCACATGTTATCAATGCACGTATCGATAACGTATTTTTCATCGCTACGTGTAATATTTTCTATTCATTTTATGACGTGTTCGAATTTGTTTTATAAACGGAAATTCATTTTTCTCCTATTTTGATTAAAATATTTTTATACGTGCGGTGCACGTGTTGATTTCATTATGGTATATGTACAACGAAATATATTTTCGTATGTTGTATTTTCAATTATTTGTAAACATTTCACCGTCGATAAAACCTATTTCGTATTTCAATATTTTTACGTGTGACACACGTGTTTGCAGTGCACGTGTATTTAAAAAGTGATGCACATTTTTTTTTCTTCTCACTTTATTTATTACATTTTCTATTATTCTTATAAAAACCCATGGGCCTACAATTTCTTTTAAAACCCACAAAAAATTATTCAAATGAGAGCCTACACAAACTTATCATGTAAAATATATATTTTTATTCAATAAAAATAAATTATAAAAAATGTGTGAGGTGTACACGAAGCACGTGCACGTGCATACGTGCAATGTACACACCCCAAAAGAGATCAACCGGCTGCATGGGTGAGTGGAGAGAGAGTAGATTTTTAGTGAGTAGTTTTAATTAGTGGTTTAATTAGATTAATACTTATTTAATTAAAATTAGTTAAATTCTTTTATAAAACCTACCCGAACCTATTCAGAGCAAAAAAAACGGGGGGGGGGGGGGGGGGGGGGGGGGGGGGGGGGGGGGGGGGGGGGGGGGGGGGCCTTGTGCTTTCGGGTTTCATTACTGTTGAGTTTTTGGAAGGGATTGCTTGGTTTTTTTTGTGGATTTTGGAGCACTTTTTGAAGGAGGAATTGCTAGTACTCTTCTTTAATAGGTGGGTGTCTCTTGTTGTTTTCTAATTAATATAGAAATCATGCCTAGGTGATATGGTTGAATTTTATGTTAGTTTGATGGCTCTTTCTAGTAGAATTGTGATGCATGATGTGGTGACAAATTGCTAGTTGTAGAAATCATGAAATTCATTGTATGTTAATGTGGTGCTTATGAAATGATTGATAATTAAGTTATAAAGAATGAAATTTAATTAGAAGCATGTGTAAAATTGTTAGGCTCAAATTGATTGTTGCATGCATTTTGTCTCTTACAATTTGGTTAAAATTTGTGTATAGAATGTAGATAAAAAGAATTAAAAATTAGAGTCAATTTTTGGGGAAAAAGTAATCATGGTAGAACGAAGGATAAACGAATTGAAGTGAGTAGAAAATTATCTAGTTGAACTTTGCCTTATAATTCATATAAGAAAGAGAAAAGATTAATTTGGAAAAAATGAAGCAAATTTTATTCTCATGAATAAAAGTAGTAAGATAACAAATTTTTGAGTTCTATTGATGTAAAATAATAGTATTTTGAAGAAAGGAATTACTTTTGCAAAGGAAATCAAGATGTATGTTATGTTCAAAAAAAATTTGTTTATGTTTATGAAATGAGTATAAGTTTCTTAAATAACAATTAAAATCAATAAAGAAGAGATTCTGAAACCTAGAACTATATTTTTATAATGTAAATTTGAGAAGAGGATGGAAAGTCGAAATATTTGAAAATGTGGAAAATGAGAATTGTCGAAGAGTAATTACTTAATGAATTAAACCCTATAGTAGTCGTGAATCTGAGTTTGGCTCAGTCGGTAGGCGATTGGTCGCCTCTCTGTTTGTATGGGTTCGAGTTGTGGGTCTACCGTTTGTGGGGAGAAAACTTTTTTTAAAAAAATATCAGATAAGGGGAGGCTAAACTTTTAAAGATAGCAATCCATACTATATCAGTTGGGAGCCTTGACCAAAGTGGCTAGTGGGGGCGTTGTGACACCTGGGCTCGCCACGTGGCTCGAGCTATGTCTGGGGTCTCAGTTTCGAGTTGATGGTTTCTACTTTTTTTCCTTCATTTGTTTTTTTTTTGGAGATTTAAAATCCGTACAACTTATAAAAATGTTTAAAATATTAGGGGAACAACTGAATATATTTCTTTGATGTTTAGATTATATTTTGGGGAATTTAAGAGTTATATCAAGTGATATATAAGATTGACATTTAAGAAGAAAGTATAAAATCAAGATAATAGAAGTCGATTTATGATAAAAGGAAGGTAATGAGATTTAGATAATGAATTTTCTAATGATGAGTCTCAAAGAGTTGATGTTTAATTTTAAACAAATTTTAGATTGGAAAGTTAAATGAATATGAAAGAAAAGAGCTTTGTGGAAATGAGTAGGGTTTTGTTCTTCATGAATGATAAATACAAGAATAAGATGAAAGAATTGATTAAGATGTGAATAAACTAAATTGAAAACATGAATATCGAAGGGTATGAGTACCCATGATTATGAAACATGAAGAGAAGTGATTCTAGAGGTTTAGTGAAACCCAAATACCGGCAAGTGATGAAAAGAATTAATTGATTTGAGATTTTGCTATATGGGCTATCTCGGTATTATTGTTTAAGTCCGGTAAGAGGGGAAGCTAACTCTAGGTGGTGTAACTTATTCATGTTTTAATCATAAGGGTTTAGGCACTAGGTTAAGATGTAATAGATCTCGGGCAAATGTAAGTAGAGTGTCTCTGTATAGTCTGACGGTGAATTCCTAGACTATAGACTCTGTCAGATGGTGGATTCCTGGACTGTGGTTGCTTGCGGGGTGAGACGATGCTCAATTAAATCGGGGACTATAATTGATTTGATGGTGGATTCCAGGACCATGAATAGTTGGGCGGATGGGAGGTAGTTCATCATTATATATGCATATACCAGGGTTGGAGCGGCACTTATGGGATGTTCGCAAGATGAGGACTTCCGTATAGCTTGATGGTGAATTTCAGGGCTGGGACCCACACTCGTGGGATGTCTAAAACTTGTTTCTGTTACCGGGTAGTTATTCATGGCGATGGATTAAACCCTTTAATGTGGAGTACATAGGTGCTTGCCCTCGGATCTATGTAGCATGGGATGCATATAATCCGAACAATTATGCATTAGTGTCATCTTAGTGTAAGGCATCTGCATTAGGCATTAAGTCATATCATACACTGACATGTTTGTGATTGTCACTTTTCACACTTTATTTTACATTCAAGTTTATGTATGCTAAAATAAGTGAGTCGCTACATTCTAGCATAGCGAGGATGGCCGTGTATAGTATTGCATCAGTTGTATATAACTGACATGCCCACAGTATTCAATGCAGACATTAGATTTGTAAGAAGATATAAAGATGATTGATGCTAAAGATTGCTTTCCATTTTAAGTTGCTGATGCTTAATTGTACATTTATATCATGTTGTAATTCATGTAACTTTTCTACTGCATTGTTGTAAAAGAACTTGATGTAATAAAGTTTCAAAATTCCTTGTAAAATTGTACGAAATGAAGTAAAGATCTTGTTTATGCTACGAATTACCGTATTTTGGAATTCGGGGCGTTACAGCATGCTTCAGGATATTGTCTCCAATTAATTACTCCTTCTGATAACAATAACCCCTTACATAGTTTGATGATAGATTCGACGCATACTAATTTCGTATACAAGTCTCTAGAAGATTGCCTTTAGCAGAGACTTAGTGAAAAGGTCAGCTAGGTTGTCACTGCAACGAACTTGTTTTACTTCAATCTCATTGTTCTTCTGAAATTTGTGAGTAAAGAAGAATTTTGGTGAAATGTGCTCGGTTCGGTTTGCTTTGATGAAACCTTCTTGAATATGTGCTGTACATACGACATTGTCTTCGAAGATAATGCTCGGAACATCTGTAATAGAATTTAACTAACAAGAACTATGAATATGGTGAATAAAATATCTCAACCTTACACATTCACGACTACCTTCATGAATAGCTAAAAATCTCATAGTGGTTAGATAAAGTTGCTACTAAAGTTTGTTTAGTGGAACGCAAAGAAATAGCAATATTAACATTAAGAAATACACAACTTGTTTGAGATCGGCCAATATGAGAATCAGAGAGATATCCTAAATCTGCATAACCTAAAAGCTTGGAACTTTTAGGATTATAAGAATAATATAAACCTAAGTAAGTAGTCCTACATAGATATTTTAAAATATGTTTGATACCAATCAAGTGCCTTTGAGTTGGTGCAGAGCTATATCTAGCAAGCAAATTCATGGAAAAAGAAATATCTGGTCTAGTGCATTGTGCCACGTACAGTGGAGTGCTAATAGCACTTAAGTATGGTACTTCATGTCCTAATATTTTTTCATTTTCCTCTTCAGGATGATATGGATCTTTCTTTATGTCCAAAGATCGGACTACCATATGACTACTTAGTGGGTGTGCCTTATCCATACCAAACATTTTTAAAACATTCTAGGTATAATTGGACTAATTGACTAATATCCCATTAGAATTCTTTCAATCTATAGGCCGAGACAAAATTTTGTTTTCCAAAGATCTTTCATTTTGAATTCCTTCTTCAACTAGTCAGCAGTTTTCTCGAGCTCTTTTTAAGTCCCAATTAAACCTATAGGTCATCCACATAAATTGCTACTATTGGACATTATTTAAAAATTTTCTTTATAAAAATGCACAGGAAAATTGGATTGTTTATATATCATTCCTTAGACAAGTATTCACTAAGACGATTGTACCACATTCTTCCAGATTGCTTCAGACTGTACAATGAACATCTTAAATGAATTGAGTATGTACTCTTTGACTTTACTTCGGGTAAAGTAAATTCTTATGGGATTTTCATATAAATAGCTGTGTCTAAGTCCCTATATAATAAGCAGTTACAAGGTCCATAAGTCTCATATCTAAATTTTCAGAAATTACTGAACTTATCAGATATCTGAAAGTTATTGCATCCATGACGGGAGAGTATGTTTCCTCATAATTAATCACAGGTTTTTGCGAGAAACCTTGTGCCACAAGTCGTGCTTTATATATAGTAATTTCATTACATTCATTTCTTTTTCTTACAAACACTCATTTGTAACATACCGGGTTAACATCCTTCGTGGTTGGTACCATATGTCCAAATACACCACGTTTTTTGAAAGATTCTAATTCTGCATTGATGACATCTTTCCATTTTTGCCAATCTGCTCTTTGCCGACATTCATTTATAGTACGTAGTTTGGTATCATCATTGACATCACCCCCTTGACACTTGCTACATCATATGTAAATATGTCATCGATGACTGTATCTTTTCTGTCCCACATCTTTTTTGAATTAGTGTCAAATATATAAATATTTTTATTATTAGGTACCATTGTCTGTTCGGAGACTCCCAAAGTCTTTTCGGGGACTTCTGTGACTTATGGATTTTCCTTTTTTTTATTATCATTTATTTATTATATTTATAGATTTTTTCTGTACTTCATTCTGGGTTATTTTCTCTCAATTTTTTGAAACATTGTTTTCTTGGTATTATGTTCCTTCTGTGAAATTTCTTTTCCTCTCTCCCTCACTTATACTCGGTAGTAAACAGGTGCCAACTATTTCTGCAAATGGTGAAAGAGAGATTGGGGAGTTGATAGTAAGAGCAATGGAAAAAGTTGAAAAAGATGGAGTAATCACCGTTTCAATGTGTTCTGATATCATCTGAGCTGTTTATATGTTTAAGGTTATGCTGTTGACTTTGGTGTGATTGGATAACTTATTGCAATTTTTAAAGCCACGTGCAATGATCTCTTTCACAAGAAACAAAGAGTCAAAAAAAACTACCACAACCCATATCTTTATAATAAAACATAAGACAATTCAAAAAAAGATATCAAATAATTCTCCTTCAATTAGAAGAAAATCAACGGTTCAGATTTATGCTCACAAAAAATATTTTCTTGTCCGTTACTGTAGCTACAGTAGCCACATTCAAATTTATACTTTATGTTGTGTGAAGTAGTTGATATTTATTTGAGTTTTGAAATTAATTAACATTTAATTAATTAAGAAAAGACTAATTAAAATCAAACTAATCTGAATCTTAATTAAGAAAATCTTTAATTGTTGTGGTTTAATTAGTCTTTTCTTAATTAATTAAAATTTAGGGATTAAAAGTTAATTAGTTTCAATCTAATTAAGCTTAATTAACTCATCCAAAATATTAGGGATTAAGCTTAAATAAAATTAGTTAATCTCTAATTTTAGATTAATTTCTTGTAAAACAAAAAGCAAAAAATTATTTTAAATTACTTTCGCAACTGTATTACTACAACCAAAACAAAGCTAACATTTAATTATTGATACAGTAAACATATATTCAACCAAAGCCACATTTAAGAAATTAAATTCAAGGAATTGTTTTCGCTACAGTGCTTTTTCCCACTCCTCATTTTTTTAACAACCAACCAAACCACCCCTAATTGTTTTAGTATGTAATTATTTTATGACATTCTAATTATTTTTTATAACTTATCGTGTAGTTAGTAACCAGATGGTATTGCATATAAATGTTGACCTATTTGATTTGTTAGTCATATAGGATTGCATATATTTTACTTATTACTGTGTTTTTCATATATTTTATCTTTCAGAAGACGTGCCGTAGGCACGTGTCTACGAGTAAACCTAGTTTACCTATAATAATCAAAAAAGAAAGAAGCATAATGCACCAACACAGACTCTAAATATCTAACTTACTCTTTGCAGCAAAACCTTTGGGCCAGATATCTTCCTCCTCTTTATCATCCGCACTTACGCCATCGTCACCGCCATCTGACCACCATGCTTAGCATATACAATAACTAGAGGTCAGTAGATAACTCCACAAAATTCCAGTTTTCCAAACCTCCCTTTACTATCACACCCTCTTTACAAATTATCTCTAGTGGCACTAATTTTTATTTTATATGAGTGACACTTTTGTATATAATTATGTCGTAAGTAAATTTGAACTTTGACAACAGTTGAATAAATAAATGGTTAATATAACTCTCATTTAAAAATGAGTATATGAGATTAGATGGTTGGAGAGTGGATTTTTTCATAACCTCTTTCAAGTGAAATGACTAACTTCTCCAGGAGTGTTATTTGGGCATGTTTTCTCAATTCTTCTTTTCCGATGAACCGAGTCTTTTGAACCTATAGGTCTGCCACGCTTCTGGCGTGCTGCAGATTCTGTTGCTGCCATATTTGAGTTTTGTTCTACAGGGACAATAACTCTGGCATGTTCATTCATAGTTGGCACGTGTAACTTGGTGACTTTCACTGCATCAAATGCATCAGGTAATCTATTTGCAATTTTTTATAAGTGCAAAATTTTATGTACTTCATTCTCACATATTATGAAGTGCATGGATCTAAATGAGACAGAGTGGAAGTATTCCATGCTAACTCTCATCGTTCGGCTGAAACGAATTGTTTTGCAGAAAAATGTGTTCTTTAGGAATTTTCTTATCCCCCCTAATGGCAGGAATATTGTCTCATCAAAGTGACAATCCTCAAATGGGCAGTAAGCACTCTCCTATCATTAATTCTAAATACCGAATAATAGAGGGCGAGTCAAAACCTACATAAATCCCCAATCACCATTGAGGACTCATTTTAGAATGCTGAGGAGGTGGAATATGAACATGAATTGCACAACTAAACTTACTCAAATGAGATATATTTGGCTAATTACCTGACACAAGTTGTCATGGAGAGAAATGGTGATATGATGTGGGTATAAGTCTTATAAGCATTGATGCATGCAGTACAACATGTCCCCAAGTACTAACATGTAATCTAGATTGCATTAGTAAAGGTCTGGCAATAAGTTAAAGACGCTTAATCAAGGAATCAGCTAAGTCATTTTGTGATGAACATGTGGAATAGCATGATGCTTTACATCAATCCCTATCGATGAACAATAATTTTCAAAAATTTGAGATGTGAATTCAGCCGCATTATCAAGTCTTAGATCATCCGCATTATCAAGTCTTAGATCATCCATAGTTGTGCATGCTATAAAATGCATATATGCATATTTAGAAATAACATTTGGTTATTTTGCTGTAGTTGTGAAATGACAAAATATAGTAAAGTTAGAGAAAATTTGAACGAACGAAACATGATATTTCATCCGAAGAAAAGTTTTTTTACTTTTTTATATTTTTTTAAATATTATAGTAATTTTTAAATAATTTTTTATTATAGCCACATGATGTTTCGTCGGAGACGAAAACAATTTTAAATTCTTTTTTTGGTTGGACGAAATATCATGTTTCGTCCAACGCTTTTGCGCAATCTCAAAAGCCACGATGTTTCTTCCAGTTTTTTTTGTGTTAAATTTAGGTGTTAGTTTATGGTAAATCCAACCGTCCCAATCAATAATCCATAGAAAATCATATACAATCCAACCTGTAGAATCTATAAAAAAAGGTCAAAAATTTTGAAGAAAAAAAAACAACCACTTCCATCCGTGCTCTTTTTTCTTCTTTTCCGGAGTTTTTTTTAAATTAAAAAAAAAATCTAATTTCATCGGACGAAACATCATTAAAAATATTATAAAATATTTGGGACGAAACATCATGTTTCGTCTGCTATAATATGCATATTGCTTTATCTTCTCTCAAATATAGTATTCTACTTAATGAAAAAGGCAAAATATGCATATATAGCACACGACTGGAGCGCTCAAAATGCTATAAATAAAATGCATAATATCTTCTTTTTTTTTTATCGAGGATAGAGTCTTACAACTCCAGCCAAATATATTAATAGAAAAAAGAGATGGTACAAGAATATTTTTACACTAAGTAAAAACAAGAAAAAGCAAGAACCAAAACAATAGCAACTCTACAAACAGGGAATCCAGGCAATAGAGCACAATGCGCAAAGGACCCCAATCAAAAACAACAGACACAACGGCACGCAGGGACTCAAACTAACACCGCAACCAAGCCAAGGAATGCTCGCTGCAATGGAGGAGGAAGCGTCACAGCTGAGCAAACATCTGATAAGGAGGAGACAAATCGATCGCTGCAAAGAGGGAAAGACCCAGAGCCAACCGACGCCCAAGGTCCAGCACGACAAAGCAACTGAAGGAGAGCTCCCTAAACACTCAACAACCGAAAGCGACTCAGAGCAGAAACAACAGCGGGAAGACCACCCTTGACCCACCATCATCAGAACATCACAACCAAAAGAGATCCAACGCGACTGTGAGTGAGCAGTTTAAAAATAAAAAAGCTGAAGCATAAATTCTGCTCTCCCAATAACATACACAAGGGGAAAACATAACTGAGAACGCTCCAGCCGCAGGCAAACATAACAGAGCAAACATAGCAGAAACAAGGTCAGCACAGAGAAACCCAGAACACAGGAGATAAAAACACATCAGCTGAGATATAAGATCAACCGCCCCAAGAGGACACCCAATCTAGAACAACACCGGCCATAGCCAAACAGCACACGCAAACAACAGATAACAAAAGAAAAAATATCATACAATCGTCTACCAAGCACAACACTCCAATAAAGACCAATGAGACCCAAAACAAGAAGGCGCAGGATAAAATCTCACAGTGCAGCAACTGGAAGCCCAACAATTGGCCACAACATCAAAATCACAACATAAAGGCCAGGAAAAAAAAAAAGAGTAAGCTGGCCGCCACCTGAAGGAGGCCCAAATAAACAAACGAAGAGCAGAAGACGAACAGAAGTTAAGTAAAGACCAAGAAAACTAGAACGACAGACGGCCATAACAATAGAAATAACCCACTACAACATAGATAATAGACATATAAAAACAGGGGGAGGAAGACCACCTCCGATAACCAACCACAAGAAGCAGAACTGGTGGGTGAACAGAAGCGCCACCTAATGAAAACCCACACTATGCTATAAAGGAAATAGCACACCAGACCAAAGCTTAGAGAACAAACCCCACCAAAAACCAACCAGACAAAAACAGTTTTAACCAAAAACTCTTCTGCCAAAGGATTGGTAGCAGAACAAAAAGAGTAAGAGGTTGTTAACTGGCAGCCTGCAAAAGAAACAGAAGAGCGGGTAAGAACTAATAAGAGTGAAAATTAAGGGGGGAAGATAGTTATAAAGACGGTAAAAAATTGCTCCCTGTTGTAGACTAAGTGCCTCTACTTTAGTCTGCGCTAAAGCGGAGGACCAACACTTAAAGAAATAAAGGAAATCATCTAGGAGACTATAAATAGTCCTAGAAGATTGGGTCAAAATGTGATTATTCTTTTCTTTTCAGATAATCCAAAAGATAATCATAATTGAAAAATCCTACGAGTAACGAAATTTTTTGTTAATGTAACTGCTCCTCCAATCGATCCAGCAATCTAAGATTGAGGGAGGGAGCTGGGTAACTTGCCATGCAAACAAACAAGTTTGCCACAGCGGACGGATGATCACACAGTGAATAAACAAGTGATTAACCTCTTCACCGTCAGTAAGGCAGAAGGGGCACACTTGTCCCCAAGCAAGGTTCCTTTTTGTTGAGATTCTCAACCATTAAGAGTTTGTTGTTAATAGCCAACCAAGAAAGAATTTTAACTTCCAGCGGAGCATAGCACCTCTAGATGATCTTGGCAAAGGGAGAATGGACACCTCCGTAGTTAAGAAAGTTTTAAAAGGATTTAACAGAAAAGATACTCGAAGACGACCATCTCTAATTAAAATCATCTATCGAATGCCAAGAATAATTGGATAATCGATCAAGAAGGTTGGCGTACTCAACAACCTGAGAAGGAGAGGGAATGGAAGAGATTGGGATATGCCATTCCCTCTGACCGTTGGAAATCGAGAGATAATCTGCAACGAGAGCGTTTTGATTCGATGCCAGATCAAATAGCTCTGGGAAAGCGTGCTTTAGTTTATAAGTACCAATCCATAGATCGGACCAGAAAAAGGTCTTGGCGCCTTCGACACACAATTTAAAAATACTACACTGAAAGGGAGCAATCACTTTCTACACTCCTTTCCAAAAGGGAGAGGCTGCAGTAGCTAAGGACTGATGAAAATCCCAGACTTTGCATCTAGAATGACATTTCTTAGAAATTAAACGGCCCCACGACAGGTTATTCTCTTTAATTAGTCTCCAAAGCCATTTGCCCAAAAGTGCTAGGTTTTGGTTCCTCAGATTAAGAACCCCTAACCCACTAGATTCTTTGGAGGAGCACACAATCTTCCAGTTACAGAGGTGAGTACCAGCTCTGTAAGAGTCTGATCAAGACCAGAAAAAATTACTTCTAATTTGATCAATCCTCTTAATGACCCAGGACAGAACATAGAAAAAGGACATCATATAAAGCGGAATAGAAGAGAGAACGAAGTTAACCAAGATCAGTCTACCTCCTCGTGATAATTGTCTTCCAGACCAAATATTGAGTCTGGATTCTACCTTGTCAATCTTAGGAATCCAGTCTAATTTATGCAACTTACCCCATCTGAAGGGGATACCTAGGTATGTAATTGGAAAAGAGGTGCTAGCGCAATTAAAGAACTGAGCTATCTCATGTTGACGGTTGTTCGACCCTCCAAGCTAAATGATGGAGGACTTCTGAAAGTTAATAGCCAGACCAGATGCCTTTTCGAAGATATAGAGGAGAAGTTTCAGGTTTCTAAGGGTGCAACCATTTGGTTTAGCAAAAATGACCGTATCATCCGCATATTGTAAGTTTAGAACGCCTCTGAAACTGTTAAAGGAACACAACCCTTCAATAATATTGGCATCCCAAGCGTTACACAGAAGCTTGCTGAAAACATCAGCAAGTAGGACGAACAGGAGAGAGGAGATTGGATCCCCTTGATGAAGGCCACACTTGCATTTGAATTTGTGGCTTTCTGTCCCATTAATGAGAATAGAGGAGTTACTTACAAACAGGCTAGATTTGATCCAAGCGATCCATTTTGGGCCGAAACCACGGTGAAAAGGAGGATGTCAAAAAGAAAGTCCCAACTGACATTATCGTAAGCTTTTTGAAAATCAAGTTTTAAGAGGATGCCCTCAGAATTAGTTCTGTGGCAGTCGGAGATAACTTCTTGCGCACAAGCCACGCTATCAAGAATGAAGCGCTCCTTAATGAATCTGGACTGAACAGGATCAATAAGAGGAGGGATAACCATACTGAGACGAGTCGAAAGCACTTTCATGATGATTTTAAAAGAAGTATTGAGGAGACTAATAGGTCGGAAACTAGCCATCGAATTGGCTCCCAGGATTTTGGGAATGAGCACTATATGCGCATAGTTGATGCGATCGAAAGAAAAGAGACCAAGATGTAGGTCAACCAACATAGCCATAATGTCCTTTTTAGGAATTCCCAAATCTTTTGAAAGAAGAAGGTAGGAAATTCGTCTGGGCCAGGGGAAGAGTCGCTTTTTAAAGAGAAAACTACAGTTTTAATCTCTTCCTCAGTAAAGGGATCTTCCAACTCGGACAAATCATGAAGGGCAGCCCCATAGAGTTGATCCCAGTCAAAGAAAATGGATCGCTTTTTAGAGCGACCGAGAAGATTTTTGAAAAAGGTAAGGAAGGTGGAATGAAACTCCGCATTGGAAGAGCACTCAATGTCATTGTCAATGATGGAGGATATCCGATTGCATCGTTGACGATGCGAAGCGAAATTGTAAAAAAAGGAAGTGTTGGCGTCGCCTTCTTTGATCCAACGACTTTTAGCGTGCTGAGCCCATTTAATGTGCTCATTTTGTAGAAGACCTGCAAACTTACGTATGCACAAATTCCTCTCACTACGAAGATAGTCAGAGATAGGGCCCTGCTCTTCAAGCTGGTCAATAGTAGAGATGGAGGATAAGAAGTAGTTTATAAGTGCAGAAGCGTTTGCAAAACGCTCCTTACACCAAATTTTGCATCCATACTTCACAGTGTGAAGCTTAAGAAGCAATCTCCCAAGCCCATGAGAGCCGATAATGGCGGACAGACACTCAGAGATCATGTTAACAAAAATATGATCTTGTAACCAAAACTTTTTAAAACGGAATTTGAAAAGTTTAGCGAAATTGAAGTTAGAATGAAGCATTGTAGGCACGTGATCTGAAGAGGGGTTAGGTAGAGCACATGCGAAAGAGTGATGAAAGGAGGAGATCCAATCTTGAGACACAAGGAATCGATGAAGCTTCGCCATCGAAGGGACTAGCCTCATGTTTGACCAAGTAAAAGATCTACCATTGAGAGGAATATCGAAAAGGTTAAGGCTACGAATGCAATCGTTGAAATGGGTTGAATCTGCTCGAATGGAGGCATTACCGGTTCTTTCATGGGGAAATGGGTAAAGTCTCCACAGAACATCCAAAACTTGTTGATATTATGGTGAAAAGATTCAAATTCGCTCCAAAACAGGTTACGATGGTCTGCAGAGGAGGGACCATAAACGGAGACCACATGGAGACACCAATTGAATTTATACCAATGAAGACAGACGATAAGGGAAAAATTGAGATGGTGCACCAAAATTAGAGAAAAGAGGGAAGTCTTAAAGCCAAAAAGGATACCTCCATAGGTGCCAATAGCGTCAAGAGGGATCCAACTAGAAATAGTGGAACTCCCGATGTAACGCAGGATAGAGGGAGTGGTGGAATCCAATTTGGTTTCTTGGATAGAAATCATATCACAACGAGAAGATGCGATACGATGGAACATGGATTATTGTTTGCAGGGACAACGAATACCCCGTATATTCTAAGAAGCACTAATCATAAAGATGTTTGGACTCAATAGCTCTGGAGATTTCCAGCCTACGGATAGCTTCGAAATCCATAAGGATATCCGATTTAACCGCAAAACCCATATTGGAGGCAAGATGGAGAAAATCCGTAGAAGAGACAGAGTCGAAATGCACTTGGTAAACGGATCCTAAAGGAGAAGGGTCCCTAACATGAGGAACTGGCGGAGGAATTTCAAGATTACAAATTTGAGCCGCTAAGGATGCTTCAGAGGCAGACGATAAGTGAGAATTATTTTTAGCCTTAAGTCGAGCACTAGAATAGAGTAAAGGGAGGGGGAATTTGGATCTCTTCCAAGGATAAGGATACTTATCATCTCGGGGTTTGGGAGTCAGCTTTTCTACATGTGAATCAGACAAGGATTGGTTACCTTCTAGGTAATAATAAGTCGAACCTTCTGATAAGGGGGAAGACAAATGTTGGGGAGTAGGCCGGTGCTCCTCCAAGCCCTGCCTTAGCATCGAGATGGGGGGAGAGGCGATCGGATTCCTAGAATCAGGATAGGGGTAGGCAGAAAGATTGAACATCATCGGAGGTGAACAGAAGACACTAGTCCCCTCGGGATAACATCCAAGAGGAGGAATAGTTTGGAAGGGATGAACGGATAGATTAGAGAAGGGGGAAGAGGGAGTAATAGGCGAGAACGGACCCAAATTAAACACAAAGCATTTAAAATGAAAGAAATACGAAATAGAAAAATAAATGAATTTAGATGACGAAATAGGGAGAAGTACCTTATGCGAAGAATGCTTGCGATCGAGATCATGTTCCTCTTCCGCCAGGAGGTTATCATGATCCATCCAGTCCGCTTTAGGCACCGAAGATTTGAGAGAACCCAGAGATATAGATAACATAAGATCAGGAGACTTGGGCAAGGCTCTGGAGAACTTGTCCTAATCGGCCGCAAAGTTGGGATTCACTTCCCACTTCAGCCAATTCGAGTCGACATCTGACAATCGACTCTGAGCCGAAGTCAGCAGAGGCCCCTGAGAAGACTGGGGACCCTCTGAAATTAGAGCAGATGAGGAGGGAACAGCAGAGCGCTGAAGCTTTACTTTGGTCGCCGATTGCGATGCAATATCAGGGTTGATTCAAACAAGATTGGGTGGCTTAGCAGGGGACACCTTTGGAAGAGGAACACTATTTCTTCGAGGGAAGGGGACTTTCTTTTTCATTAAGGCTTTGCCCTTCAGTTTGGCAAGTTAAGGAGAAGGGAGAGATGAAGCACCAGTGGAGAAAGGGTTGGAGGGAAATCCTACAGCCAGAGCAGATGCAGGATTAGTAGGTGGAACATGAGTAACTGCCTGTGAAGAGGAGGGGGGATCATGATAATTGACAGCGATGGCAAACACTGCTTGATCAATACGAAGCGTATAAGCCTCGGCCCTATCTTGCACTTGCGGGCAAAGAAAATCTGCCTCTACTTGGAGACAGCCCGAAGCAAGAAGGGCAGTCGACGAAGTGCAAATAAGGTCTCCGATACATTTAGTCATATTTGCCACTAGACGAGGGGAGTCACAAAAGGGAGGGAGGCCTAAGAGAGTGACTTTGATGGGAGACTGCAGTAGCACAAAGGAAGGAGCAGCAAAGTGAAACCATTTACGAATAGATAGGTTAATCGAACCAATAGAAAATGATTTGAAGGCAATCAAATCATCTAAAGCTTTGGTAGAAGGGCACTTGATAACAATGTCACCATTGGAACAAGCATTCAAAGCCCAAGTCCAGTCAATAATGTTGCAAGCTTTGCAGAGCAAAGAATCCAGAGCATAATAGGATATGGACCCCCCCAGAGAAGGACACTGCACCCAGACAATCCACTTGGGACATTTTGGCATAGGTCTCTGGAGAGGGCACATACACAAGGGTGACATGCGCCTTTTGTTCCAAGTCCAAGGAGGACATAGCAGCGTTGGGAGGGTGAACAGAGGAGGAAGGTATATGGGAAACCACTTGGACCTGAGAAGACATGACAGGAGGATTGGACGTGGGAGGTACTACGATGAGTTAAGAGTAGGGGGAGTTGGAAGGAGAGGGGATTGAACATCTAACTTTGGGTGCTTCGGCTTCTTGTTATGAAGATCGGTCAGCTTGGCTTGCAAAGAGGGAAAATCGAGAGCGCTAAGAACTTGATCAGAGATCGGCACCCCTAAAGAGAGACCAAGAAGTTGTTGGAGGGAGAAGCATTTGTTACGCGAATGCCCTAGTTTCAGGCAAAAAAGGCATTTCATTTTGAGCGGACAAAACGCTTTGAGGTGACCAGGTTGAAGGCAGCGAAAGCAACGGGGAGGAGAAGAAAAGTTTGAGTAAGGGGAACGAGAAGTTGAAGAGACAGAAGATAAGGATTGACGAAGATGATAGGGGGATAAGAACCCTAGAGGGTTCTGGGATATGGGCCGTAAAGAGGCTTTTGTACCCAAATCTTTTTTTATTTTAGATTTCTTTTTTACCACGTCAACCCATGACTGGCCCATGAGGCTCAAATGGCCCAAAACCGAACAAATAGAGACCGGGGGAAAAGTAACCCCAGGGTAGAAAAACAATTACTGTAGAGATCGCAAAAACGAGAAAGGAACGTCGAAAAAAGGAGAAATTACGATCCCAAAAATTAAAAGCCAATGCGAGAAAAGGATAAAACAAGGTAGGACACCACAGACAAAGGAGAACGAGAAGAAATGCAAATCCAACAAACCACACCAAAAAGATGCGCCAACAATAAAGAAAACAGAGGGCAGAGATTACCAAAATGAAGAAAGGGACGAGCTGAAAATAAAAATGGAGAAAGAAAACCAAATGGACAAAAAGTCATAGAAGAAGAGGGCAACACCCGCTAAAAGAAGAAATAAAACCAGTAAGAGAACTCAGCCAAAACCAACCTCGCAAAAACCCACAGAGAAAATTACTGCACTAGAATAAAAAGAAAAGACAAACAAGAAATGCACGGCCAGGCAAGAAAAAACCAACAGGAGGACCGACTACACCGCCAGCACTAAGAAATGCCAGGCAAGAAATCCAGCAGAAAACTATACTCTAAAACACTCCTCAATCCAAGAGAAAGAAAAAATCCTTTGAGGCTAAGGAACAATTAAAGGAGATAGATCTCCAAGAAAAACAATAGAGAAATGATTAAACCATTGAAAGAAAAAGCTTACAGCTAGAAAGGAGAGATCAGGTCGCTAGCCAGCAAGAGAATAGCGAGCACAGGATTACACAGCCGGAAGCGGAAGCGACTAAAGTAAAAGAGTCGCAACCCACTTAAGCACAGCACACCCACCCTTGACACACCTTAAACTCAGAGCTTCTCCACTCGAAGGGAAGAGGGTAATGGCTACAGCACGAGACCGGGGAGAGGGGAGAGAGAGAGATAAGCTCGACTAAACAAGAAAGTGGGGGAGAAAAGGAGCAAGGGGGGTGTTGAGAAAATGACAGAAGAAGGGGGAGGGGAATAGGGTACAGGGAAAGCCAGATCTGGACGGGGAGACGATGAAAGAGGAGACAGGGGTACAGAGAGGACAGAGGATGGAGGAGAGGGGAGTAAAAGGGGAGATGGGTATGTAGATGATGAAGAAAGGAGAAAAATTAATGAAGGGGGAGGTAGGGTAGGGGACGGGGGACGCCGGATCTGGAAGGAGAAGACGCCGTGAAAAAAGGAAGAGTTTTAGAGTTTTTGGAGAGAGCTTTCAGAGAGATTGGTTTTATAATGAAAAGCTCTATATAATAAAACACAAAGAAAAGCTATCAAGTGGCTCTCCTTCAATAGTAAGGAAATCAATGGTCCAGATCTAAGCTTCCAAAAAACATCCCCCCCCCCAAAGTTTCCCCCCAAAACTCAAATTCAAATCCCCCCCAACCCCCACAAAAGTTTCCCTCCAAAACTCAAATTCAAATCCCCCCCCCCCCCCCCCGGCACAAAAAAAAACTCATTTATTTATTTAACACACACACACACTCTCTCTCTCCCCCCCCTATTCAGATGCTCTATATTCAAGCTAATGATCAAGAAGGCAATGGTTGAGCTTAAAGGCAGATATGCTGCTTCCTCATATAATATGTTTCCTCCTTCAATTAATTTGCTGGACCTCTAAAACTATTTTATATAATCAAACCAGGTGCACCGTTCCGAAGACGTGCCATAGGCATGTTTCAACGGGCAAACCTAATCTATATATAGCACACAACTGCGGATGCTCTTATAAACTTGATAGGATGGTAAAAAAAATGGCTATAAGTTTGTTGATTTGAGCCGGAAGATGAGATAAAATGGTATTAATTTCTAGTAGAAAGTAGGCAAACATAGGACCAGCTAGCGAGTGGAGGCATCAATTTAGTTATCTATTATTTTTCTTAACATACTGTTCCCAAGGTGTCCTAACCTATCATGCCAAAGAGTTAAGATCTTAGGATCACTAAATTTAGGGTTTGATTTAAGCTTCTGTCTTGGCTTGAGCTTCTGGCTCATAACGGAGTGTGATTCAACATTTAAAAGTCTTGTGCAGTATAGACTTGAGGAGAATGCATTTAACTTTTCTAGTGGGAGTTTCTAACTTCCAACGCTAGTAATGATGTAAAAAAAAGATCATTCAAAGCAAAGATAATATATTAACATGAAATAAAAATAAACTATTTTCCAAAAACAGAAACTGTAAACTGAATTTAATAAATTTATAATGGCTATTTTTAGGTCATCTACACTGAACTCGGTGGTTCTCCCAATTTTTGCTTCAAATGCTTCAGTGCTAAGAGGCTGGCTGTCGGTATCTTCAAATAAATCTTCAAGATTTCAGTTTGTAGATCTCCTTGGCATATTAGCATCATGATCTTTCATCGACTCTATATTATCCCGCATATTTGTCTCTGCAGAATTGACAAAAACTTTGTATTGATCTACCACATGTTTTGATGCACGACAGATCCATAACCAATGTCCGTTTTTTTCACATTTATAACAAGTATCGTCTGAGTACTTAGCAGAGGTGTTAGATATAATTTAATTCTTCTTAATATGGGGGGCATGCATTTTTGTTTTTGAACTTCGCATTATTTGAACCTTTATAACCTGCTATATTGGAGTAATTATTATATCCACCTCCAACGGTAAATTATTGTATCCACCTTTTCTAGAGTAATTATTTCATCCACGTCCCCTACCTCTGTATTGGTTTTTAGCAAAATTGGCATTTGCTTCATAAATTGTCATGTACCTTGTTGGCTTTGAATTACAATTCTTAATTAAAACTTTGCTATTTTTTACTACAACAAGGAGACAAGTTATCATTTCAGAATACTTAGAAAATCGTCTTTCTTGATAGTACTGTTGCAGGAGTATATTCGAGGCGTGAAATATAGAAAGAGTTTTTTTCTATCATTTGCTTATCAGTAAGTTTCACCACACAATCTCCAACGAGAAACAATTTTAAATAGAGCAGAGTTGTATTCAGAAACTGTCTTATGATTTTGGAATCTCAGATTTAGACAATCACTTTGAGCATTGGGTAATATGACCATCTTCTACGTGATTATACCTATCCTCTAGGGATTTCTAAAGACCCAAGATATCTTCCTCACTCAAATACTCATTTTTCAGTTCATCTCCTCCAGGGACACCTTATTTCTTTGACAATAATATCACCAAGTTTTTTCGATCGCAAATGGATCTTAGCATCCAATTGTTGTGATAAAAAAATTTCACCGCTGATCGCAAGAGCCTTAAAGTCGATTTTAGCAATGTTCGACATCATTTCAGTAACTGAGATAAATATATAGAATTAGTAGGTTATACATGTACATAAGGAAATAAATAAAAAAAAATTTAATTGAAGTTAGAACTTCAGGTCCTCACTCATAGCGCTGAACTTCAAGTTCATGATTCCAATTCATAATTTATTTATAGAACTTCAGGTTGTGTCAAGACATTGGACTTGCTTTTGAATATAGAGAACTTCGGTTCCCAATCTCATCAAAACATCAGGTTTGATTATATTCAAAAGTAAGTTTAATGTCTTGACACAACCTGAAGTTATATATATATATATATATATATATATATATATATATACACACACACACACACACACACACACACACACACACACACACACACACACACTAGGTTTGCCCGTTGACACGTGTCTACGACACGTCTTCGGAACGGTGCACCTTATTTGATCATATAAAATAGTTTTGGAGGTCCAGCAAATTAATTGAAGTAGCAAACATATTATAAGATTTTTTAAAAAAATTTTTTGAATTATTTTTAAAGTTTTTAATTTTTTTAATTTTTTAAGTTTTTTAATTTTCTAATTTTTTAAAAAAAATTATTTTCTTAATTTTTTGGATAGAAAAGGGAGAGAGAGAGAGAGAGAAAAATAAATAAATAAATATAGGAGTTGTTTTGGGTGGGGGATTTGAATTTGAGTTTTGGGGGGAAACTTTTGGGAGGGAAAAATATGTTTTGTGAGGTTAGATCTGGGCCTTTAATTTTTGGGGGGATTGAAGGAGAGCCACTTGATAGCTTTCTTTGTGTTTTATTATATAGATATATATACACTAGATTTGCCAGTGGGCACGTGCCTAGACACGTCTTCAGAACGATACAACATATGAAAAGCCTTGTAAACAGTAAATCAACAATTATGTAACTCAAGTTTGAATAGTATGACAATAATTAGTTGTAAATAAAAGTCCATGTTTTCAATAGTATATGTTGAAAAATAATTATAAATTGGGGTATAAAAGTCCATATTTTCATAAGTATATATATATATATATATATATATATATATATATATATATATATATAAGAGATAGACAAATAATTAAATAAATAAAGGAGTTGTTTTTTTTTTTTTGGGGGGGGGGGGGTTGAATTTAAGTTTTGGGGGGGGAACTTTAGGGGGGGATGTGTTTTATGTGGTTAGATCTGGGTCTTTGATTTTAAGGAGATTGAAGGAGAGCCACTTGATAGCTTTCTTTGTGTTTTATTATATATATATTGGAAAAATTGGCGGACCGGACCAAACCGGGTCTGTTGGGCGGGTTGGCCCCGGTTCAGCCCGTGTTTGGTCCGGCCGGGTCGGGTCGAGGACCGAGCGGGCCGGCCCAGGCCCGGGCTATCCCGCCCTAATGCCACTCCTAATACATATGGAGCTTTTGGTCCGAATTAAATTGAAGTATACAATTTCAGGTTCTAAAATAAAATACCGACAAAACTACGGGTCCGAATTATTAGACTAGTCTATAATTTTCTGATTATGAAAAAAAATTATATGATTCTGTAGACACATAAAAGAATGTCATATAAATTTTTCAGAAATTGTCAACGGTTGGATTTAAAGTTATGATTGTTTTATTAGAAACTGCATTACAAGTTGAAAAATTATAATAAATTCAATTTAAATCTAAATAGGTTATATAATATATGAAAATCAGTCATCTTGAAAAGTTATATCAAATAAAACTGATTTCATATTCGTATGAGATGTTATTCAAAATAGGATTTGACAAATGTTATAATATTCAATGAAAATGTAAAGATAATAAGGAATTTGTTTCTCACAAACCTACCATTGGATAGATCTGAATTTTGGGTGTATTTCTCTCCAATATGTTGTGCTCATGTTCTCAAAAATTGAGGTCAATCGGACTTTGGGAAGACACCCAAAAAACAGAGCTGTGTTAATAACGTGTTACAAATATTTTAAAAAATATTAAAATTTATGGAGATAGTTGAACGAATTTCTTATTTATATTTCTGTATTTCTCAAAGGTAGAGTGCTCCACCTATTTAAATGCTTACAAAGGACCTCATAAGTTACAAAAGTGAGAAGTAGAAAAGGTGGGAGAAGTGGGAGAGGAGTTACAAAAATATGGAGATGGTGGGAGAGGAGTTACAAGATCATGGAGATGGTTGTCATCACTAATAACATTCACAACAACAAATAAATTAATTTAATACTAGTAATCTGCACGTGCGGTGCACGTTTTAATTATTTATATATATATAGTAAATAATAAGACGTAATCTGGCACAAATTTTTATTTTATATGAGTGTAACTTTTGTAAATAACTAGTGATGCGGTTTATTTCTGGGAGACGTGTGGATGCACCAGGTGTGAGTTCGGACTCAATTTGTATTTGAAGGAGAAAGCTGCTCGTCTGACGACCCTCGGCTGACCGGGCAGAACCTGCGGCGACCTCGGAATGAGGCGGAGATCTGGGCTCGGATCAGAGGGTTCGGATCCGAGGTCTTGTGTACCTGTAGACGGTCCTGAAACACCGGGGTTTGTCCCGGTGGCGGACCCTCCGACGATCTAGTCAGTCTCTGTGAGAGAGTAGCAATAACTAGGTGAATTTAAGTGGTAAAAGATTGATTACCTCAAAAGGTGGGTGAGGGTTTAGTATTTATAGAGAATCCCAACCGGGTTTGGTTCCGCTTGGGGGCCGGGTCTGGACCCGAAAGCCCATGGGCCTGACGTGGCAGAAGGCCCAGGGGGTTTAGGGCAGACGTGGCCATACCAGGAGCGATATAGGGCTGACGTGGCAAAACCATTGGTGGTATTTGGAGCTGACATGGCTGATCGTGGGTCTTCCGTGCTTCTGGGAGAATCGGAGGGCCTAGGCTGCGCCAGGTCATCCCCATGCTTCGCCAGAAAGGGGGGACGGCCCGTGGGGCTGTCACGGGTCGGAGGCCGAGGACCACTGAGGCTCGTCGGATACGAGGAGGTCAGTTCTGTGGGGGTGAACTTGAGGTTCGGCGCCGACCCTGCAGTGGTTCGAAGCCGAACTAGATTGCTATTTTTACCTTTCTTGAGTGAGAGTTGTATTGGGCCCTGGTTGGGCCCCCAGGCCATTTTTACCCTACCACACAAGCCCCCCACTTCCGCGGTGGTGCAGGAGCTAGCCGAGGAGGAGTGCTCATGGTCGTGGAAATGGATGGCGAATCGTTAGGCCTTCATGAGGGGGTTGCCCTGAGGCCTGACCGGACCTTGTGCTGGCGAGGGTTTATGGGTAGGTGAGGGCGATGGCGAACCGTTGAATCTTCCGGAGAAGAGTACCCGGGTGCTCGACCCAACCTCGAGATGACAAGGGATTATGTGTCGACAAGGGTGATGCGAGCCGTTGTTTCTTCCTGAGAAGAGTACCCTGGTGCCAGACCGAACCTCGAGATAAGGAGGGATTATGGGTCGGTAAGGGTGATGGCGAGCCGTTGGCCTTCGTGAGAAGACCACCCTGGTGCCAGACCTGACCCCGAGCTTGGCGAGGGATTACGGGTCGGCAAGGGCGATGGCGAGCCGTGAAGCCTTCCTGAGAAGACTACCCTGGTGCTAGACCTGACCTCGAGCTGGCGAGGGATTACGGGCCAACAAGGGTGGTGGCGAGCCGTTGGCCTTCCTGAGAAGACCTCCCTGGTACCAGACCTGACCTCGAGCTTGGCAAGGGATTACGGGTCGGCAAGGGCGATGGCGAGCCTTGGAGCCTTCCTGAGAAGACTACCCTGGTGCTAGACTTGACCTCGAGCTGGTGAGGGATTACGGGTCAACAAGGGTGATGGCAAGCCGTTGGCCTTCCTGAGAAGACCTCCCTGGTGCCAGGCCTGACCTCGAGCTTGGCGAGGGATTACGGGTCGGCAAGGGCGATGGCGAGCCGTGGAGCCTTCCTGAAAAGACTACCCTGGTGCTAGACCTGACCTCGAGCTGGCGAGGGATTACGGGTCAACAAGGGTGATGGCGAGCCGTTGGCCTTCCTGAGAAGACCTCCCTGGTGCCAGACCTGACCTCGAGCTTGGCGAGGGATTACGGGTCAGCAAGGGCGATGGCGAGCCGTGGAGCCTTCCTGAGAAGACTACCCTGGTGCTAGACCTGACCTCGAGCTGGCGAGGGATTACGGGTCGGCAAGGGTGATGTCGAACTGTTGTGCCTTAGAGCGTTTGAACGGGGGTAGCCCGCCGTTTCTGCGGAGCATTGAAGGCTCTCCGGGATCTGCGTGATGGTCCAATTTCCTAGGGGCATTAATGGCGCCGCCTAATAAATGCATATAGCGCATGGGCTTCCGTCGATTGGCTTTCCCCGTGTCATAATGGTTGGTCTATGGGGGAGGCTATAAATACCTCTCCCCCCACAGCAGGTTTGATCACAGTAGGGGTGGTCTATTGGCCATCGGAGGTGTCTGCTTCGGCGGACGCTTGTCTCTTGCAAAATTTTTTAACCCTGGCGGTGTCGGAGAGGTGGTTACTCTGCCGCTCGGATCTTCTCTTGGATCTGATGGCTCTTGATACGGTAGCCAGATCCAGGGGAGATCAGGGTGAGAGGGGTAACGGCCGAAATCCGTACCGGTAGAAAAGGAGCCTCGGATTGGTGGTGGCTTTGCCGTCTGGATCCTTTCTCGGGTCAGACGACCCTGACACGTTTGTTTGGCCCGAGAGAGAACCAGACGGGAGGGGCACCAACCGTATTCCGGTCTTGGGGTTGAAGAGCCTCAGATAGAGGGGTCGCCTCCGATCAGGGGTTGGCCACTCTGTCTTCCGATAGGGCTCCAGGCGATGGGGGTTTCTGTCCCACCCTCGAACAGTTCGGGGTTTCGGCGCCAACCCGAGGCTGTAAGCCCCGAGCTGCTCGGGGATGAGAGGGGAACTGATCGAGCGCTGGAGCCCGGGGCGTCTGTCGAAGGACGGCGCCTTAAACCTTAAGTAAAACGTTTTCTCCGTCGTATCCTCCATCCGAACCGACCCCTGAGTCTGGCTGCCAGCCTGGCACCTGATGATGTCAGCAGCGCACGTTTCGAGGACGCAGCACGATTTTCCAGGCGGCAGTTGTACGTCAATCGGTGAATAGTAATTGCGGAAGTCGAGGAGGCGTTCTCATCCTTTATAAGTATTCCCCCCTCTCCTCCTCTCGCCCACTTCTTTCTTGCCGCTTTCTTTCTCAAAAAATCTTCCAACCCTTCAGCCCTCGCTCTTGCAGTTTGCTGTACTAGGCTTGTCCTTCCGAAGCGGCCCCAGGTTAATTGGTAAGTTTATTTAGTTTAGGCACAGATGGATAGGGCTCAGTCCGGCTCGTCAGCGTCGACGTCCAGGGGGAAAGTGAAGCGAGCCTCCACATCGACGTCGTGGGAGGAGCCCGTGCTTGAGGAGGAGTCGGCGCACGCTGCGGAGCCTTCCGATTCAGTTTCGTGGGAGGAACCAGTAGGTGAAGGGGAGGTGGTACACAAGATGAGGCCGTTACGCTCCCGACGTCCCTTCGTGGTGGAGAGTAGCGAGTCGGAGGAAGCCAGTGATGGTTCGGACGACATCCGTGTGCTAGAGTTGTCTTCCGAGGAGGAGGGAGACGAGGGCGACACAACGAGGAGATCCACCGTTCAGGGTGCGGGCTCGAGTTTCACGCCGACAGGCCTGGGGCCCTTATCTATTCCCTCGTCGGAGCGAGCCAAGAAGAGGAAGAGGGTCCCGAGGAAGGCGGGGTCGAGGACTGGTGGTTCGAGCCAGGTGCCTGTTTTCCGCAATTTGATGACAGGTTCGCCCGTACAGCCGAGGCCTTTCCGTCAGTATCCCGACGATCTTTCTGACAAGGAGCTCTTCGGTGTGTAGCCCTCTTCGCCGAGTCGGAGGAGGGTGATGATGGACGCGATCCCGACTGTCTTGGAGGGCGGGGACTTGGAGGTTCTGCAGCTGGCGTATCACATAGGGCCTGGCTACGAATTGTTGTTGTCGAGCTCTACTCTGCGCCCCACCGATCCCCTTTCTGCCTGGTATTGCGTCTTCCCAGTGGACGCTTTCATCTCCGGACTGAGGTTGCCAGTCCACCCGTTTGTTCGGGATGTGCTGAACTGGGCTTCCTTGGCCCCCATGCAGTACGGGCCGAACTCTTGGAAGCAGATTATCTGCTTTGTGCTGATGTGCGAGGAACAGAAGGTACCCCTGCGGCTGAATGTGTTCCGCGCGATGTTGATGATCAACTCGGCGGCCGAGGGTGTTTACTACATCTCTCCCCGGAGTAAGGGGAAGGTCGTTCACGGTCACCCGGACTCCATCAAGGAATGGAAGAAAAAATATCTGGTGATCTGGAGTGAAGAGCCCTGGGACATTCCCACTCGATGGAATCACTCCAAGCTGAGCTATCAAACGCCGAGGCCGAGGGATCTGTCGGCCGAAGAGTGGGGGTTTGTCGAGCGCCTCCGTTCGTCACCCAGTATTGATTGGACGAAGGTGACGGAGGCCAACCTGGCGAGCGTTGGACTGAGCCCAACCGTTATGTGTATGTAGTTGTTTCTTTTCTTTCGGCCCTTTCGTACTTTCTTGCTCATTGCTCTTAATGGTTTTTTCTGCAGATATGGACGAAGCATCGATCAAGGCAAAGAGGCTCACCATGAGGAAGGAGAAGGCCGAGAAGAAGGGGGAGGCGGCGAAGAGGTCGAGGGGGTCGTCCCTAGTCATCTCGGAGGTCCAGCCCGAGCCGGGGACCAAGAGGATTCGCTCGGAGACGAGCAAGGGGACGGCTGCTTCGAAGGGCCAGAGCCTAGCGAGGGCCTCCGTTCTTGACAAGGGGAAAGGTCCCTTGGTCGAGGTCGAGGAAGAGGACCCGGTGGTGGAGTTGTTGCGGCAGCGGTGGGCTCCATACTGGTCGGTCCGGATGGGGGACCGTCTGACCGAGGAGGCCCAGGCCGTCGAGGTGGTAGAGAAGTTGGTGACCCCTCGCGACCGTAAGGCGATGGAGGGCAAGCCCGTGGAGGTGGCGTTCACGCGCCTGGCGCAGGCCACCGTGCTGGTAAGTCCGTCGACCCTATTCTCCTTGTTAATTTTTCTGCGGAAGTCTTTTCCTTATCTGCGCTCGTTGGTTGCAGGCTTGCATGCAGGGGGCCAACATGAAGAACCTCTACGAGGCGTCCCTGGCACAAGAGCGAGCTCGGGCGGAAAAGAGCGAGCGGGAGATGAAGGAAATGCGGATCGAGCTCGAGGGTTCGCACAAGATGGAGCAGCAGATGAAGCTCGAGCTCGAGGCCAAGGATGCGGAGTGGGGGAAGAAGGTGGCCTCCTTGAAGAAGAAGTTCACCAAGGAGAAGGAAGAGGTGACGACTACGGGCCAGATGATGGTGATCAAGGCCCAGGACGCATGTTATGCGAAGGCCCTCAGCCATGTGAGGCACTTCTACCCGACCATCGATCTGTCCAATTTCGAGTACGACATGGAGATTGAGTGGACGTCGAAGACTCCCGGCGAAGAAGGGCCTGCTCTCGACCCGCCGGCCGACCCATCTGTGAATCCGTCTGTCGACGCTGAGGTGGGACAATAAGCCGTATAATTCTGTCTTTCTTTTCTCCCTCTCTTGACTGTATTTGCCTCCCGCGGACTGGCCACCGCCTTTTTTGTAAGGAGTACTTAAATTTATAGGAAAAAAGTTTTTTGACCGGCCAAGTGTTTTGACCTCGAATTTTTCTGAACCTTCTTGCGTGTGTGCATTGGGTTGGCTGGTTCTCCTGTAGGTTGTGGCTCTCCTTCCCGAGGTGGACCCCCGTCGTTCCGACGTGGCGTGGCTCCGGAGCAAGGTTGAGGCCCTGGAGGCCGCGTTGGTCTGCCACCGAAGGGGGGCTCGTGACACTGATGCGGCTTTGAACTTTTATCGGAATAAGTCTGAAGCCTTAAGCGAGGAGGCGAGCTGGCTGAGGAGGGCGATGCTGGATCGGGAACTCGGCGGTGCGAGCCTTGGACAGGCCGTGTTGGGTGCCTCGGTGCCGAGGCCCACTTCTGAGAGGTTACTTCGCGATGTCTTTGCGGAAAAAGAAATGGAGATACATCGTTACAATATTATGCTGGGTGCCTCGGCATCTTCCTCGGTGGGTCGGCAAGCGGAGGGGGTTCCCTCTGCGCTGCTGCTGTTGCAGGGTATGCGACCAGATGACGCCCAGAGCTCCGTGGCTGGGGAGTCGACCGTGGCTGAGTTCAAGGACCATCATAACGAGGAGAGGGATTCTAGTCACTCGTTCGGAGTACTCCCGCCCTTCAGCGGACCCGAGGGGCTCTAAGATGGCGACTTCCTCCAGTTTGAGGTGAGTGAAGTGGTCCTGTAACGGTCTTTGCTTGTTTTCTTAGGACGAAAATAAAAGGTTACGAATAAAGAATCCTGTTCCTTCTTTGCTTCGGCTAGTAGTGTAGTGAACGATGGTGGTTTTAGGGAGAGTCCACCGATCCGCGAGGGATCGAAGTGGCACCTTAGGGAGAGTCCTCAGCTCGGATTCGGTTGGAGCCTACCGAGGCGTTGGGGACGATACCGGAGTGAGGACTCAGGCGCCGATCTCATTATCTGGCGTTAGGACTTTAACAAAAAGAGATCCCTTTTGTATAAGATAAGGAGGGCCGCTAAGACGGCCCTGTACACATGAGTGTTTACACAAAAACATGTTTACATTTAGCCAGGCTAGAGCCTATGTTTGTCCTTCGAGGAGTTTCATTAGGTACTCGGCTTCGACTGGGGTCTCCTCCCGCTCGGTGACAGGTTTGGAAGCAGGGCCGTCCTTCTCAGGTTTGAACTCGACGGCGTCGAGGGAGAACACCCCCCCCCCCCCCCCGATGGTGGTCATGTAGCACGATCGCGCTGCTTCTTGGCTACCTCGGACAGTGCCGACTCCTTGTGGGGTGGGAAATTTGAGTTTCAGATGGTAAGCCGAAGGCACCGCTTGGAGGGAGCATAGTCCGGATCGGCCGAGTATGGCGTTGTAAGCCGCCTTGACGTTGACCACCATGAAGTCCATGGACTCGGTCCTCTTGACAGGAGCCGATCCTGCGGTAACGTCGAGGGTGACAATCCCTTCTATCACGACAGGGACGCCGGAGAACCCATGCAAGGTGTATCCGGCCGGCTTGAGCTTGCCTCTAGGTAGCTTGAGATTCTCGAAGGCTTCGAGGAAAAGAATATTAACCGAGCTGCCGTTGTCGACGAGGATTCGGCGAACTTCGCAATTAGCCATGTGGAGACTAATGACGAGGGCATCGCAGTGGGGTAGGCGAACGCCTTCGAGGCCCTCTCCTGAGAAGGAGACCGGCATCGGTTGTAGCTTGGGCGAGGGATTGTCGTGGACAGCATTCACTTCTCGGATGAAGGCTTTTCGGGAAGTATTTGAATCTCCTCCCATTGGCCCTCCGTGGACACAGTGCAAGATGAAGGGCGTATCTGCGGCTCCCTCGGATTCGGGATCCCGACCCCGGATGCGGTTCGGGGTAGGGTTCGGAGGCAAGGACCTCCGGTTCCTAGTATCTCGTCGATCCCGCGAGACTTCTCGGGTGAATTCTCGGAGGTACCCCCTGGAGATGAGTTCCTCAATTTCGTCTTTCAGGGCCCGGCACTGGTCGGTTTCGTGCCCGTGATCTCTGTGGAAGCGGCAGTAGAAGCGTTGATCTCGATTCTTGTTGTTATTAGATCGGGGGGGTAGTCGGACAATGCCTTTGTCTTCGATTTCTAAGAGGATGGCGGATACGTTATGCGTCAAGGAAGTGTACCTCTCGAAGCGGGGGACCGGCGGGACCTTCTTCATGGCCCCTGCGTCCCTCGGAGCTTTCTTTGTTGGTTCGACCTCTTCGACCTTCCGCTTTCCCTTCCCGATGGCCTCCTTGGTATCTTCGGGGTTAAGGGCCTCTTCTGCCCTAATGTATTTCTCGACCCTGTTGAGGAGGTCGGGAAAGTCGACGGGGGGTTTCTTCGCCAGAGAGGCTTTCAGCTGTCCATGACGGACGTTGTGCCGAAATGCCACAGAGGCGACGCCCGGATCGAGGGAGGAGACCGATCTTGCCTCTGCGGTAAACCTCCGGACGAACACTCTGAGTGACTCCCCCTCTATCTGTCTGAGCCCAAGTAATGAGGCGCTGGTCCTTTCGGCCTTTCGGCTGGTGACAAAGTGGGCAAGAAAATTGCCCTCTAGTTGGTCGAAGGAGTAAATGGAGCCGGGGGCGAGCTTCGAGAACCATTCACGAACCGGTCCCCGAAGGGTGGCCGGGAAGGCTCGGCACAGCAGGGGATCTGAGGCGCTGTGAATCATCATGAGGGTTTTGAAACCCTCCATGTGATCAGCAGGATCTCCCTCGCCATCGTAGGTCTCGAATTGAGGGGGTCAGAAGTTCCTGGGTATTTCTGCCTGGAGGATGGGGGCGGAGAAGGGAGGACGGACAGGTCTGTACCCCTGAGCCGCTCTTTGGCCGCCGTCCCCTATGTGATCGAGGCGATCTTCCATTTCTTGGAGGCGCCTTAGGAGTATGTCATCGTCCTCTGGCTGGCTTGTTGATGGTCGGGACACGCTGGCCTCGGTGTTCGACCTGGTTTGGGAATGGAGGGTTTCTCCCCTGGGGGCCCGTCGGAGAGCCCCAAGAATTTCTCTTCGGAAGTCCTGGAACTCCTTGTGAGTGATGGGGGCTCCCTCGACCCTGTTCGGTCGGTCTGAAGGTTGCCTTCCGACGCGGCTGAGTGCTGGCCTCCGTCCCTCGGGCGGTGGTCTTGGATGGTTCGGGGCCGGGTTGGAAGCGGCCCTTCCCCTGCTGCGGGTGATCTGACGGTTGACGATTATTCCTCGTAGGTCGGGTTGGAGTGTACGGGTGGCGCTTCGCCGGGATCCCTGATGGGAATCTCCGTGCCTTGATGCGCGTGGCCCGACATTCGTATTTGGTGGGGGTGTGTCCCGTCGGTTGATGGAGGACGCGGCCCCCTGGCCTCTGGAGGCCATGGGAGTTCGGCTGTCGAGGGGCCTTGATGGTCGTGCTTGGGTCGGTTTCTGAAGCAGTGTTTCCACAGACGGCGCCAACCTGATGCGGTTTATTTCTGGGAGACGTGTGGATGCACCAGGTGTGAGTTCGGACTCAATTTGTATTTGAAGGAGAAAGCTGCTCGTCTGACGACCCTCGGCTGACCGGGCAGAACCTGCGGTGACCTCGGAATGAGGCGGAGATCTGGGCTCGGATCAGAGGGTTCAGATCCGAGGTCTTGTGTACCTGCAGACGGTCCTGAAACACCGGGGTTTGTCCCGGTGGCGGACCCTCCGACGATCTAGTCAGTCTCTGTGAGAGAGTAGCAATAACTAGGTGAATTTAAGTGGTAAAAGATTGATTACCTCAAAAGGTGGGTGAGGGTCTAGTATTTATAGAGAATCCCAACCGGGTTTGGTTCCGCTTGGGGGCCGGGTCTGGACCCGAATGCCTATGGGCCTGACGTGGCAGAAGGCCCAGGGGGTTTAGGGCAGACGTGGCCATACCAGGAGCGGTATAGGGCTGACGTGGCAAAACCATTGGTGGTATTTGGAGCTGACATGGCTGATCGTGGGTCTCCCGTGCTTCTGGGAGAATCGGAGGGCCTAGGCTGCGCCAGGTCATCCCCATGCTTCACCAGAAAGGGGGGACGGCCCGTGGGGCTGTCACTGGTCGGAGGCCGAGGACCACTGAGGCTCGTCGGACACGAGGAGGTCAGTTCTGTGGGGGTGAACTTGAGGTTCGGCGCCGACCCTGCAGTGGTTCGAAGCCGAACTAGATTGCTATTTTTACCTTTCTTGAGTGAAAGTTGTATTGGGCCCTAGTTGGGCCCCCAGGCCATTTTTACCCTACCACAACTAGTCATTTACATGTGCGGCGCATGCCTTTCTAAATATATATTTAAAAAACAAACCCGACATTGTCCGACATCGAACCTAAGACCTCATTTATATTAGCCATACATGTGCATTAGACGTGTTTGTTTGATTACAATGCACGTGTTTGTTTGGTTACAAATGGAGTTTGTTTGGTGAGAAAGGAGAGCAAAAGTAGGAATTCACACATACCTTAACACGTGCACACACCCAGTCACCACCTCTGCTCAAGTTTCGACGTGCATAATCGAGGCTCTCGATCGCGCCACGTCGCCACCCAATCACACATGTCCAATTCACTCAGCGGGCGAGCCCATCATGTGATCAACGTTCCAGGTCGTGCCACATCACCACATCATCTTGGCACCTTGTTCCACTCAGCGGCCGAGCACATGCTCGATTGGCGATCCAGGTCGCTCCAAAAATTGCCCCAGCTTAATAAATCAATAAAAAATCACAAAAATGATTTAAAATTAGAAAATTAAATTAAAATTCCAAAAAATATCATTAAATACGGAAATTTAATTAGAATTTCTGAAAAATAATTAAAATTTTGGAATCTATACAATATATTATGCTAAACCATTTTTGTCTAGAATTTTTCTTATTTTTTTAAAATAAAAAAGAAGGGCAAATGTAGGAGATAACTCTCCACTCTTACTCCATCCAAATTGAAATTAGAATCTTTATTATTATATAGATGTTATTAGATGAATTTTTCAAAAAAATTTATATTGTTTTCTTATTTTAAACAAAAATTATGTGCAGTATTGCACGAGTTTTACTACATATTATATTATATTATATTATATTATTAGATTTGCCCGTGGGCACGTGCTTACGGTACGTCTTCAGAACGATACAGCATAGAAAGTCTTGTAAACAGTAAAACAACAATTATGTAGCTCAAGTTTGAATAATAAAACAATAATTAGTTGTAAATAAAAGTCTATGTTTCCATTAGTATATGTTGAAAAATAATTATAAATAGGGGTGTAAAATCCAACCTCTTAGAACTTTGAGTGTGGAAAATGATGAAATTTAACTGTTGAAGAAATATTTGCTATTTTCAATGTAACATGAACAACAAATATACATAAAAAATCTGAAAATTTACAAACCTGAATTCTGAAAATATAAATTTCTGAGCAAATAGAGAGAGAATGAGAGAGAGAGAAAGAGAGAGAGAGAGAGAAATAAATAAATAAATGAGTTGTTTTGGGGAATTTGAATTTGAGTTTGGGGGGGGGGGGGGGGAGACTTCGGGACGGGAAAATATGTTTTGTGAAGTTAGATCTGGACCATTGATTTCAACCCTATTGAATAAAAGCCACTTGATTGCTTTTTTTGTGTTTTATTATATAGATATTATATTATATTATATTATATAAGTTTGTGCCATATTGCACAAGGGTAAAGTAGAGATTCCTATTTAACTAACACGTGTGCTATGCACGATGTTATTAAAAAACTAAAACAAAATACAATCTCAATCTCTCAAACACAGTATCTTCTTCTCTCATTTTTCCAATCTCACTCCGCTCGCGCCCCCGCTGCCCAACCCCTCTAACTCCCTCCCCCAGCAACTTTAGTAATATTCAATTGTATAACACTATAGTTATGCAGTGATTCTCTAAACCATCTGCTTATATGAGAATGAAAATGAATATTTCAGTTACTACAGTATGAATGATATTCATAAGATTCTCGTTATTCTCTCATATTTTTAGGACATCTATATAATTTTACGAGTCTCTAAAATTATTTTAGGGTGTGCAATTTGCACAGGTCAGGGTAACACTAGTTTTAGATTAGAGATTAGAGATTAGAGATATTTTGGGTTAAAGGGTTTGATATCTCAAGAATTCACTGCTAAATCCAATTAGATACCCAATAAGTTAAATAAACAGTACATCCGAAACGTGCATTTCGTAACACGTCTCTCTCCCCCTAAACCCTAAACAATCCAAACTCTCGACTAAACCAATGGTGTCAATTGGCACATGAAGGAGAAAGAAGAGGCGAAAGCAAAGAAAGGAGCAGGCGAGAAGGAGAAGACAATGGGAGCTCCGAAGCAGAAGTGGACGTCGGAGGAAGAAGAAGCCCTCGTCTCCGGCGTCAACAAGCACGGAGCTGGCAAATGGCGAACCATCCAGAAAGACCCCGAGTTCAGCCAGCACCTCTCCACTCGCTCCAACATCGATCTCAAAGTGAGCAAATTAACTTCCTTTCTGGATTTTAGGGTTTTATCTCAGTTTCTTGATTTCTAGGGTTTAGTATCAAGAATTGTGTTTTTAGCTGTTATTTTTGTGAATTTTGAGTAAAATTTGTAGATGGAATCGTTTATTTGGTCGGAACTGTTTTAATGATACATAATTTGTGTAGATTTTGGAATGATGATGGAATTGATTAGTGATTTTTTACTTTTGTTAGCATTGATTTGATTAGGCGAGAACTTTGTCAGTTCGGAGGTTGTCTCCAGGATCAGTTGGATTCTCTTGAGAAATTACGAGAGTAACCCGATTGTATTCATATTGGCAATTTGAAACGGATTTGTGGAGTAGTTTGACTAGTTTTGTGATACTAATTTTAGTTGAATTGTCCTGACAACTGGAGATTTTGACATTTTGCAGCTTATCAATTGACCATCTTGAGTTTGGGCGTTTAGACAATGTTGATGTGCTTTTCCTTTTAAAATGTAGATTAGGAATGATGACGGTTTCCTTCCATTAAGGTAAATTTGATTAGGTGTGAATGTTATCAATTCTGTAGTTGTTTCTGGATCAATCGGATTCTCTTGAAAGTTGAATGGTGTAATCGTGATTGTATTCTTTTAGCTGACAATTTTACGCTGATTCGTCGACTAGTTTGACTAGATTTCTGATACTAACTTTATCTGAATTGTCCTGCATTACATTTTGTAGCTTATGAATTGTTCAGCTTAGAGTTTCAGAAATAATGTTTATAAGTGGTTCTTTTGCTGTCGCGTCTATTTATGTTTAGGACAAATGGAGGAATATGAGTGTCAGTGCCGGTGGGCAAGGGTCCCGGGAAAAGGTGAAGACTCCAAAACTGAAAAGCCTTCCAGCCCCACCTTTTACGCCAGCTGCCTTGCCATGGTCTTCTACCCCATCTCAGGCTGTAGAAGGAGCCTCAACACCTGCATTGGATTCTGCAAGGAGCCCACAAGATGCGAAAATATCTGTGTATGTCTCACTCCTTTATATACATATTTACATACCTCAAAACTTTATTTGTGAAAAGGGCTAATTTAAGATTATTAGACTCTTAGATCATCAACGTCTAATGGGTTAGGTACGGTAATAAATAAATATGATATAGTAAAAGATGAATTCTTCTTAGATTCCAAAGTTTTCCACTATTGAATTTACCAGTGGAAGCATTCAGTACTCAGTAGATAGTATACACAACCTAAGTTAATAGTTTATACACTTATTTTAAATAAAACTAGCGAATATCAGAAAAGAAAGTGGTTTATCAGTTGTGTTATCTGTAAATTATTGTAGTAAACCATATTGGTCTTTCAGTTTTTCTGTCTTGCTTGTCTACTTTATATAGCTGGAAAATAGAAGATTACTAATTTTCCATACTATTATGAGTAGTGAAGAAGTAGCATATGGTGCCTTCATAGTTCATGAGTTGAGCATGTATCACATAGTATATGAGTACTTAATTCTCTCTCCAAAAATACTTTTTCACACCTTAGTGGACTTTTACCCTTAATTATTGTTTACTCTCTCGATATATGTTGATTTTTTTCCTCATAGAAATTGTTCATAACATTTTTCTAATAAAATTATTGCATGTGTCGGACATGCCGAATAATATAATGTATGAGAACAACTATTTGTGGTGGTAATCATCTCAAGATTGTCTTATATGAACATCCTATCAGTATCATTAAGGTGTGTTTGGCAAGTGGCAGTTGGAGTGGAAAGTTGAACCCCATGGAATCTCAAACAGAGGATTCCATAATTGGATTTGAGCTAGGAAGCACATACTCTTCACGGAGGTGCTCGCACTCGAGCCGGACTCATATCGGACACAGGTGTTGCGGGGTGTATCCCATTAATTTAAATTAAAATAATAAAATATGGTGTGGTTGGGTGCGGTATTGAGTGCGGCTGGGTGCGATATTGAGTGCGGCGTGACACTGGTCTTGGTTTTTTAGTGCGGGTTTGGGTATCTTTTGACCCAAACCCTGAAACTCTTTTCAATAAAACACCATTTGATCCCAAGATTCCCAAATCATTTCTCTCTCTTCAGATTTCGTTTTCTAACTATGTTGTGCTATGTTAGTTCTATGACTATGTTAGACTTGTTAATATTATAAGATTAAGTTTATGATGTAAAACTAACTCTAAAATAGAGAATTTCCAAAATTCTTAAGGGATTAATTTTACCAACACGTAGGTGCGGATCAAAGTTTGAAATTTTAAACAATTAATTGGTTGGATGGATTTTCAAGAACTGAATCACGTTAACAATCCCAATTAATAATTCACTCTACAATCAATAATTAAATTCCTAAGTGTTCTTGGCAAGTAATAGATTCAATATTGATTCGTACTCTAATCAAGTATGTGGAACACTCAATCTCAATTATTTTTATGGACGACAGACAAATCAAATAATATAATAGATAATAGAGCAGTATTTAAAAGTAGAAAGAGTATACCGAGGGTTCGAAGAACTCGGTGTAGATCTTGGTTGAACAGCACGCAGAACACAGCAAATCAGCAGCAACAGTACGAGAGACAACTGTCACCACGTCAGCAATCGCGACAGCAAGGGCGATGGGCGCAACTAGGGTTTCGATCGGAGGTGGACTTCGGAGATGGAAGTGGGGTCGCAACTGGAAGTCGACGCTGAAGGAAGGAGGATTGGAGGTTGGGGTGGAGGTTTCGAAGTGAAGTCGACGGCGGGGTGAGGGAAGGACGATTGTGGGGCACCTTGATTTGGTATGGGGGTGGTGCGGGTTGCAGACGAGGCGAGTAGGGGTGGCGGTGAAGGGAATGGTCGACGGAGTTGATGGCAGTGGTGGGCGTAGGCGGAGAGAGTGCAAAGTGAGGAAGGGGGTCAGGATGGGTTCTGAAGGAGGGTTAGGGTTTTCTTTTTGGTCGGGATTGGGGAAGAGGAAGAAGACGAAGGTGATGACGGCTGAATGAGTTGGGATTTTGGGTTTTGTTTTGGGGACTTGGAAAATTAGGGTTTGGGTAATTTTAGTTGGGGGATTTTAATTTGGGGTAGCTTTTAGAGTTTATCACAAACTTTAAAATAGTATTAGGATTTATCACAAACCCTGAAATTTGGATCTCACTTGTATCACACAAAGAGAGAGAGAGGAAGAGCAAAAACTCAACACAATTTTTTAAAAATCAAGAATAGCATACTTTCTCATTAATCTCATGGCCTATAAATAGGCTCAAAATACATCTTGATACAAATCTCAAAATATTCTCAAAATCTAAAAAATACAAAAAAAGATTACATATGGCTATAATTGCCAGAAACAAATATGGCACTGAAATAAATTCCTGAACTAAATAAGCAGCTGTCCTAGACGACGCCTGCGCTGATAGAAACGCCCGAATCGTCTTGAACCGATGTCCTCATCAGTTTCCAACACGTAGTGCTGATTAAGTTAAAACTTAAAACTAGTGATTGATATGATGGATTTTCCAAGAAATTGACTAAGTTTAATAGTTCCAATTAAAGATTCAAGTATAACAATCAACAAATATACTTAAATGTTTTTAGCAAGTAAAATATTCAATAATGATTCGTATGCTAATTGGCAAGTAGAAGCACATACACTCAATATATGTGGATGAAAGATAATTCAGATAATATTCTAGAGATGATAGGCAGTACCACAAATAATGGAAGAATAAAAATATCTCACCGAGATTCGATGGAAAGTGTCGTCGTGTGTTCTGCCTCACACAGGGATCCGATCCCTTGCCCGAAACACCAAACACCAGAAGCTTTCCAATAAAAAAAGTTAGATATGATCTGATCTGTTGTTGCTGTGCACTCAGGATGAAGGAGAAGTGGATTGATGTCGGACTGCTGCTTGCAGTGGAGGTGCGCCGGCGGCGGCATGGTGTCGGCGTCTGGTTTGAAAGGAGGGGGTTCGGGGTGTAGTGTTGGGTTTAGATGATGGAGGGGCAGTCGGGGTTGATGGTGATGGTTGGGGGGTGATAAAGGGGGAGGTGGCGGCTGTCGATGGAGGTAGGGGCTTGGGTATGCAGAGGGTTGAAGAATGGGGGGGGGGGTTCAAGTGGTCGGCGGAAGAAGAGAGAGGAAGAGGGGGGTCGGATGAGGAGAGAGAGAGAGTGGGTGTCGGATGAGGAGAGGAAGAGTGGGTGGGGTTGCGGAGCAACGGGAAGAAGCAAGGAGAGGGGATTTTGGTGGGGTATATGGGTGGAGATGGAGGTAGGATCTAGGGTTTTTCATAGTGATGGCAATCGGGTCGGGTCGGGCCCAACCCATTCGGGTTTGACCCGGTTTCGGGCGGGCTCGGGTCGGGTTGGGCCATTAGCCGGGCCGGGCCTAGCCGGGTTGGGAACTGAAAAAACCGACCCGGTCGACCCGTGAACACATTCGGGTTGAAACCGAGTTGGGCCGGGTGGGTCGACGGGTTGGTCCGTTTTCCCCCTCTTTTAATAAAATAAATAAATAAAAATTGTACAACAAATATAAGAGATTAAGAATTAAACAATATTGTATATTTATTCATTTCAACTTCTATGAAATTTTTACATACAAATACTGTTAAAACAATATACAAATTTCTTCAATTACATGTTTAAGAGGACAATCTAGAGTTCGAGATAGCCTAGAGTTTGATCGAAGAGAGGGTATTGGATTACTGACTACTGTCATGCACCTTTACTTAACCTAAACCTAGTATCTCATTGCCTTAAATTTTCTAATCTTGTTGTTGGACTTCAGGCGAGTTTCTTTCACTTGTTGATGTAGATGCCGCTTTTCCTTGAGTTCTATCTTCAGTCCTCATCCAATCTTCAGTGCACACAAACATCTTCAACGAATCCGGCTTCAAGCGATTTCTGTAATCTATTAGAACTCTACCACTTGTAAAAAAAATACTTTTTAAGCAACTATGGAGACAGAAGGGGTTAGTAGATCTCTAGCCATATGTGAAGAATAGGAAAAAGATTTTCATGTTCTTCCACCATTGTAGCACTTCAATCTTAGTGCTAGAACTCTCACTATCTTGTTGATTATACCAATTTAATTCATTAGGTGCATTAGTTCTATGTTTTTTTGAATACGAGCAAGTAAATTAGCATTAGCATCTTCTAATGTACTCTTACTCTTACCTCTAGAAGTAGAAGAAGTAACTATACTAGTTGTACTACTAGATGCAAAAGTTGTCATAATAATCATACAAATTATTCAATGTCGATTCAAAGCTAGCTAAAAATTCATTACAATCATATTCGGACTCATCTCCAAGTAAAAATTTTCAATCAAACTTCTCGTACTCGCTAATTTGATACGAGGATCTATAATAGTAGTAATACAATACAACATAAGAGGAGGATTAAAATACTTCAAAATTTTTGTATAAGCGGGAATAACAATATGACTGATGTATTCGTCCGAAATCATTTCTTGAAAAGTTTGCATCATAGTAATGATTGAAATAAAAATACTACTAGAAGTAAAATCATAAGATGTAGAAAACTTCACAGTTGCGCTTTTAAAAGGTTCAAAAAATCGTAATAAAGATTCGGCAAAATACTATGCTTGGGGAGTCATTTAATTTTTTTTCATGTTTTTTGCAAGCCAAAAATTGTTTATAATATCTTTGTATTGAGTAACAATATCTAGTAAATCAAAAGTAGAGTTCCATCGGTGTTTAACATCCTTAGGAAATTTTCTAAAATGTATTCCCCTAGCTTTACCCCATCTTTTAAATTCTTGAAGTATATGACCACTCAAAGCAATAAAATGTACATAATTTCTAATTGCAATTATATATGAATCAAGTACTTTCAATGCATTTTGTACACATAAATTTAAAATATGACACACATCTAACATGAAAATTTCATTACATGGAGGAGCTAATTGTGTTTTTAATGTACTAATCGAAGCATTGTTGTTAGATGCATTATCAAAACTAATAATAAATTTTTTATCACAAATATGATATAAATCACAAACTTCTAAAGTACGTGTTGCAATAACTAGTCCACTATGGAGATACAACAAAGCGGTAAGTGAGATGATTCTCTTTTGAATCATCCAATCACTATCTCATCATCGGAATATCGTTACAACATTTCCAACATTCTGAAGTTAATGATACTCTACAAGTTAAAGAATACAAGAGTGCAATTAAAGCATCTTTCATTTTGTTGTAAAGTTTAAAACAATCGGACTTTAGTGTGTTTCTAGGAATTCTTCAAAAATGTGAATTTTGGTTGAAAGACTACATTTTTCCTACTCTCGGAATAGGGAAAAGGTAGCTCGTCCGTAATAACTAGTCGGGCCATTTTCCAACGAACAAGATCGGAACATAGTGTTGGCTATCTATTTGTCCGGCTTAGGGTTGATTTTTTATTGGCCTTGTTGGTCTTGTAATTTCTTTGTGTACATTTAAAATGTGTCGTTTAATTGTACATGTTCCCTCAACCTTCTTCCATTTGTAACTTTTGTCACAAGTTTTACAAATCTTATGTCCTACACCCGAATTATCTTCATCGGGGTTATAGTCACAATATTTGTGCCAATCACTTGTTTTCCTCCTATTTTTTCTGCTACTAGTGGGTTCGGCTTGTTATGTTTGTGTGTCAACATCATGCATCTTTTCTTCTATTTCGTGGTTATGGATATCGTGAGTTCCTACCATAGGATTCAGTATAAATTCGGGGTCTACATGTGGGACTATTGGAGGTCGATATGAAGTGCCGGTGGAATCTTGTCCACTTTGGTTACGACCGCTACCTCGTGATTTAGACATGGTAATAGTGTATGTGAAAAAAACGATTTCTAGTGTTTTACTAGTGTATGCGAAATAATACAAAACAATTTAGGAGGTATAACAATAAGAGGGTTGAGAAAGAGAAAAGGGAAAAACCAACAAACAAATATGATACAAAAAATTAGAACTACAACAAAAATCAATACAATAAGAGGGTTGTGAAATTTTGATATCGTACATCGCGATAATCGTATATAGGAATGAAAGAGAAAATAAAAGTAGAAGTAGACGTAGTCGATTGAGAAATGTAATAGACGTAGTAATGTCCGGTAGTCATTGAAAGAGAGAGAGCTTCTTTGTTGGAGGAGTTCAAGTAGACGTAGTTGAGAGTTGAATCAACAGACTTCGATACGATCGAAAATTTTCACTTCTTTGTTGCTTGCTTCTTTGTTGAAAAAACTTGATTGAATTGAGATTAAATTGAGTAGTAGTAGTAAAGAGAGTAAGAGAGTAAGGTGTGATTTTTTTTAGATTGAATTAAGGGGGGGTATTTATAGGGGGAAAACCAAAACAAAAAACCAAAAAAAACACACAAAAACAGCACAAAATAGAGCCAACGGCTCTGTTTCCGACTGTTCGACCCGCAGGTCGAGTGTGCGGGTTTCAGGCAGGTTTGACTTGGTCAACTAGTTCACTGGCCGAGTCGAGCGAGTTGGGTTTGTGAAATTTGCGACCCGGGTTGACCCGCGGGTTCGACCCGGACCCGAACTGCCTAATTGCGGGTCGGGATCGAGTGAGCGGGTCGCGGGTCAACCCGGCCCGGTTGCCATCACTAGTTTCTTACAAATCCTAATGTTCTCTCAATGTCTCACACAAAAGAGAGGAATGAAGAGCAAAACTCAATCACGCAATTTTTAAAAAAAATCAATTAGAGCATGACTTTCCATTAGGATAAAGGCCTGTATATAGGCTCAAAACATATATTAAAACAAATCTCCAAAATATATTCCAATGTGCAGAAAATAAAGAGATGCAAATAGCAAAACTACTATAAGTGCTGATATGAAAATAACTAGGCTAATAAAATAGTCATCCTAGGCGATGTCTGCGCTGATAGAAGCGCCCAAAGCGTTTCGCACCGATGTCTTCATCACACACTGATATGGCTAAAAATGGGATTAAATCAGGACCGTTCAAATCGGACACGGATCTTAAAGCACACAGGGGCAAAATGGTAATTTCACCTACAAATGGGTCCGAAATGGAAAACAGGTCTCTTCTTCAGGGCCCAACAGCCCATAAACGGATTTGTCCTGTTGGAGATGGATCTCAACCCGTTACAAGCCAGTTCAGAAGGATATGGAGGGATCCAGATTCGTCCTTATCCCTAAAAGGTGGTTTTAACAACTTCTATCCATCCACACCGGGAAGTAGAGGTTTGTTCTTATCTCGAAACGGATTCCTATGACGACTATAAATACCCCCCCTCCTCCCTACCATTACAAGGTAATGAATCTTTGCCTACCTAAAGCTCTTTCTTAATCTTCCTAGTTATTGACAAGAGCGTCAGAGGATTTGTCGCCGGGATCCATCCCGGTGTATCGAACTTTGTGCAGGTTCGCAGCAGCGGCAAGGAACGAGTCAACTCATAGGCGAGTCAACAGGTTCGCTCTTACTGTTTTCCTAAGAACTCACAAATTCATCTGTTTGCTCTCACACCCGAAATCAGCAGCACCACACACAATGAGGGAGAAAACTATGGTGAAGCTAAGGTGGCATCCTCCCCTATATTGCTTCATGTTCAACTCTAGTTGTTTTGCAAAATAAATCCACACTCTCCATTTCTATGCACTACAGCCAATAGGGAGGTACTACCTCATCATCGCTGTAGGCTCTTGTTGCCAGTGTTACCATAGCTCTCTCTCTCTCTCTCTCTCCAGTTCACCTAATATGTGTTATAGTTTCAATTGGAATTTTCTTTAAGTAAAATTTTCCAACAATCTTGATTAAATGACAGCTCTCTTTGATTATTTTGGCTGATGTACAGGGTGATGATACTTGAAGCTCTCACAACGCTGAATGAACCGAATGGGGTGGACATTAGTGCAATCCGCAACTTTATCGAGGTTTCTTCATATGGACCGACTTTTATTGTTGAAGTAAATTTTTAAATTTCAACTTTTTAAGTATCATTTAAAGCAACTCCTTTTTTAGTCTTTTTTTTAATCTTGTTCAAAGTTGGTATGTCAAGGAGGGAGATCTCATTACTAGTGATTGTTCAACTTAAAATCTTGAAAGTGCCAAATACTTTGTCCTCAAGAGAGCTAACATTTATGTTGCACGAATTTGGACAAGGGACATGGATACTGCATGACATGAAACGACAATAGTTTCACAAAAATATAGGATATGGGGACACAATTATGTGTATGTAGATATATATATATGTGTATACATGTATGTAAACAATTGTCATTCATTTCTTATATAAAATTTAATCACACAAGGCATTAACCATATACATCATGGAAAGTTGATTTGATGGTGTAAGATTTCCTCGTTAGATTTAGATCCAATTATATACATCATAGAAAGTTGATTTGATGGTGCCAGATTGCATTGTTGGATTTGGATCCAACTGCTGAGCTTGACACAAGTTATTACCCGTTAAATTGTAGTATAATGCTATTCACAATCTTTGTTGTTTGGATTGACATATAACAGTCATCTTTAGCTTTTTAAATTGAAGTTACTCTGCTCTTTCCCCAAGCACCTCTGTTGTCACTCTTTATAGTTATCTAGTGCATTTCTCTTTCTCATGACAAGTGTCCAACTTGTTACGAGATGACATTTTGAGTCATCTTTAGACCAGGGCAAGGATTTGATACATGTCAAGCCTTTGTAGTGTAGGATTTCCAACATGGAGATATGACCCATTTTGAAGTGTTTGTCAACCTAGGTTAGCATATCTATATGAATATCACATGGAACCACATGCATAAACATAATCACGACGTGCGCCGTGCACATTTATCTATTTCCATGTGTAAGTGTTTCTGCTACTTGCTTCTTCTGGAGGCAAGACCTAGAACGCATTTTGTTTGAGACCTATAAGTTTTATGTACAAGCCCCTAATGATTGTCATATTCCAGTTTTAGTACCACGAAATTAAGTTTTGATAAAGTCACCCACAATGCGGGCTCCGCCTGTTATTAGGACCATCGACCCAGTATCAATCTAGAACTTTATTTTGTCATTAATGATGGGCAACCCACTGTTGGCCTTTAAGTTGACATGCCAAAATTGAGTAAATGCGTACCTCTAACCTTGCCCTTTGTTCAAACAAACACTATTAATTTGTCTGCCTTTTTAAATGCTTTTAATTCTACGCACTCTATTTTCTTTGAGCAAGGAAGTGATTAGAGAAGGAGACTGTAGAATTAAGTGGAAATTGGTTAGAATGAGGGAAAGATAATTAGAATAAAAAGGGAAGAGAGAGTGAGTTATAGAAGTATCTCCAAGATGTTTAAGTGCATTTCTTACACGGACATTTTGACTGCTTGAAGCAGAGGGTATTTCCATAAAAATCCATTATTTTTCTTGTTTCAAAATTATAGTGGAACTGACCATCAGTCTCTCAATTCACAACGCTTCAACCCATTTGGCATTTATCTCCCTTAACTGCAACTGTTTTATCTACCTGAAATCTCAATCATACTGTTGGCTACAAACGTATTCTCACTGACCTTTTTTCACATCCTTTAACCTGGCTCCCACCCTCTTTACTCACCTTTCTTGATTTAACAACCTGAACGCTCTCCCTGAACGCCCTCCCTCTTCACTAGATGATGAACTATTGTAACCATCTTGGGGCATATAGATATGGACTTGTAAATTAGAATAACTGCACATTTTCACAAACCATCTATTGTATGTTATTGAACACATTACATTTATGTAAAGTACAACTCCAACATGTCACTCCGACTCATTTCTTTTATGAGGAAATTACAATTCCAACATGTCACTCCGACTCAATTTGTTTATGAGGTAACATGTACAAGGATTAGTGTCCGGAATGTGTGGGTGTATCTGGTAAGTGTCCGCACAGTTACAAAACCCTTTTTGAAATATCCGTGCAACTGTGTGTGTGCACGCGCAGGGGCGTGTGTACACTGGATTTTAAACATATAATTTTACTTTTTTATAAACAGATATAGTTTTACTTAAATGGTACAGTACCTTCCTTTTTCCTGCATATCTTATTCAATTAACGATTCTCTTATTACATTCAGCAAAAACATGAAATCCCAGCTAACAAAAGATTGCTTGGCGCAAAGTTGAGACGGCTTATTACACAAAATAAAGCAGAGAAGGTGAGTAGTCTTTCTAATTTACTAGAAAATAGTTTCTTGATGGTGCTTGTATAATGTAGCTTGTTTTGTAAGGTAAACGCTATATTCCAATGTGTGCTCGCGTGCATACACACACAGTCACACACACGTGGATGTTAGCTTAAGGCTGTGTAGTTCTATGCATAAAACTTTACCATCAAACAAGGTGTCTAAAAGGTGCGAACTGAATACTGCAGATTACATAATCTGATATAATTCTGAGTCCTAAAGCATAGTTGATCTCTGAAGCCATTTGTTGGTCGATTTGATCTAATTAAGAAAGTGAATTATCAAGGAATACAAGTAACAAATGAATAACTACATTTAAATGAATAAAATTAAATTAAAAACCAACAGGGATCCGGATTCCAGTTTTACTAAAAACTAAGTTACAGAAGTTAAGATACTTGTCACTTTAGCTAAGAATGAAACTGAATATTAATAAATTTAACAATTATGAAAATGTAGATTGATAAAGGAGGATACAAGGTGAAAGATTCATCAAGCTTTGCAACAAAAATGCCAACACCAAAGCAGAAGGAGCCTGGCATTCGATTGTCAAGACAGCAGGCTCAGAATCCTGGAGGAACCAACAAGTCAACAGAAGCTCCTGACTGTATAGAGCAAACTGCAGATGCCATAGCTTACAGGATCTCTGATGCTGAATCTAAATCATATCTAGCAGCTCAAGCAGTGAAAGACCTTGAAATGATTAGATCTTTAGTTGATGAACAAGAAGCTTTGACGCTGCTGGCTCAAGAGATATTTGAGAGATGTAAGTAGTATGTCTGTTACTTCTTTTCACTGAATCTCCTTTTCTTTTCTTTTCTTTTAGGTGCTCATTCTGTTCAAACACTCTGCAGGTAAACGGGGGGAAGTTGTAACATTAACATAAAATTGGCGCCATCTTCAGTAAAGGGCACCTTTTTATAGGATTGTTATATATTTTGTAGAACGAAGATGGGTGTATTTGTCCAACTTTTGTTACCATCTGGTTCCATGGAGGAAATAGAGAGCGGGGGAATAATATTATGTAGGAACTGTGTTGAGAATTAAGTCATTTTGTAACATTACATCTTCTATACAGAAGGTCTACAGGGCCTGCCATATAGCAACTCCTCTTTGCAACTCTTATTCCACGACTTTTATAGATTCGTTTCTCTTTCTGGTTGCATTATCGTTTGCAAGATTAGAACTGTTTAGTTGGGGGTGTTTTTTATCTGGAAAGGTGAGGGGGAACTCGTGGTCAATTCATGTCTCGCACTCGAGGCAGCCGACGAGAAAGATGGGTGTCGGTATAATAAGCCACAAACATGCCCACACGAACAACATGACACGACATGACACTCTGAATTGATTAGTTCCGTCAGATTTGTATGGCCGACATGAGTGTACAATGCTTGTGCACACAATACAGTATGAGTGACTATAACCCACAAAATTAGGCTACCTCATAAAATATACAACTTGTGTTCAGAAAATATGCAGGAACAGAACTGGTCACGTTAGTTTTTTTTTTTTTTTTTTTTGATAAGAAGATGGCTAATGCCATCGTTTCATTAACGAGGATTAAGGAAACAGAGAATTACAACGTCCGAATATTACAGACAGGCTGTTAGAACAGCGAACAAAGTAAAGCATCTAAACCAAACATCGAAATAGAAATTACATAATTAAGATAACATAAAACACCGAAGGACTCCAAGCTTCGCTCCTTCCCCTATGCTCCAACCTCGCTACTCTGCCGCACTACTCCTGATCCTCTTAGATTGCTCCTGAGCACCTGCCCAATCATGAATGAGAAGAAATATCTTATTCATCGAGTAAGGAAATCTGTAAACTTTGTTGCGAAAAATTAAATCATTTCTTTCTAGCCATAGGTTGCATAATGAGGCAGTTGTAGCTATGTCCCAAGCCCTCCTATCTTCTAGCTTGATGTACGACTCTCTAATAAGCACCCATATGTCTCTGGTAGAGTTAGGCATCGTGAAACACCCAAACCCCCTGCAAACTATTTTCCAGGTTAGCCGCGCTTTGGGACACTGAAAAAGAATGTGGTTCACATCTTCAGAATCCCGACATGTCTCGCAAGTCACATCGATGTGCGTAATCCTTTTCTTCAGATTAGTTTTGGATAGGATCGCGTTATTATGAACTAACCAGCAAAAGACCTTAACTCTGAAAGGGACTTTTGTCCCCCATATAACAGATTGAACTTGGCATCTCGTTCCACCGTCGTTAAGCCATTTATACATGGATGATACAGAGAATATTCTTGAGCAATCCCTATCCCACCATCTTACATCTTCTAAACTATTAGCTTCCCCTCCCTCTTGCAGGATGAGACGGTTCATTTCTTCAAATTGGACCGTGGCTTCAGTCGTAATACCATCGGAGACTATAAAGTTTAACTTGCCGTTCTTCCGGATGTCCGACACAACCAGGTCGAGGTTCTGCGTAGCTTTCGCTGCTAATGGAAATTGATTTTGCAAAGAAGAATTCCCGCACCATTTGTCTTTCCAGAATCTGGTATTTTTACCATTACCTACTTTACAGGAGGTGTTGGTGTGAAAGATATCTCCTTGCTTAGTAATCCCCTTCCAGAGTAGGGACACTTTTGCCGACAAACTTCTTCCTCCCAATCTGAATTTGCGTCTTTTGCGGAATTGGCCAAACGAGAGGTTCCACCATCCTCTGTGCTTGTTAGAAATCTTCCACCACCACTTACAGAGCAAGGCTTTGTTCATGTTATGAAGGTTTACAATTCCCAGCCCTCCAAACTCCCTTCTCTTGCAGACTCTTCCCCAATTGACCAAGTGGAAGCCTTTATTTCCCTCGTCCGTGCCTTTCCACAAAAATCTTCTACGCAATTTGTCTATCCTGTTGATGACCCATTTAGGCAGTTCGTAGATGGACATGAGATACAGAGGAATCGTGCTAACTACAGAGTTTAGCAGAATTATCCTACCCCCTAGGGACAGATACCTACTCTGCCACCCAGCCAGCTTCTTTTCGATCTTAGAGATAATGAAGTTCCAATCCTCCTTTAGTAGAGGTCCGGGCTTAATCGGCGTACCCAGGTATTTAATTGGATATTCGCCCGCTTTGCAGTCTAATATATTCATAATCTCAGAGCACGACGAGGTCAGCTGGTCGCATAAAGGAATGATACTGGTCTTGTTGAAGTTCACCTGCAGCCCTGACCAACTCTGAAAGCAAGCCAAAACCGTCTTGATGGCCGTCGCTTCTTCCACTGTAGCTTTACCAAACATGATTGTGTCGGCTGCGTATTGGAGAATTGCCATTGGTTTGGTTATCCCTTTGATCCTGATCCCTTTGTGTTATTTTCCATACCCCTTCTAATCATCTCCGCCAACCCGTCGGCCACAATTGCGAAAAGCAAGGATGATAATGGGTCTCCTTGACGGAGACCTCGCCTGCACAAAATTTCCCTGCCTTGCCAACCATTCACACTTATTGAAGATTTTCCACCGGTGATGCATTTTTTCATCCATGCTCTCCATCTTTCGCCAAATCCCTTTAAAGCTAGTGCTTCCTCCACACTGTCCCACGATACCAAATCGTAAGCTTTCTTAAAATCAAGGTTGAGAATAAAACCTTCCTGTTTGGTTTTGTTACCTCGGAAGACCACTTCATGAGCCGTTGCTATACTGTCCATGATATCCCTTCCACGGATGAACCCGCTCTGTGATTGGTCAATGACCTCGTTAAGGTGAGGGGCTAATCTTTGAGCCAATACCTTCGTGATTATTTTGAACGATCCGTTCAGTAGGCTTATAGGTCTGAGATCTTCGTGTGTAATAACTTCGTTTTTCTTGGGGACAAGTATAATCGTAGCGTAATTCAACCTATCCAAGTTAGCCGTCCCGTCGTAAAGTTCATGGAAAATGTTCATAAGGTCAACTTTTATAATCTCCCAGTAAATTTTGAAGAAAAATATCGGAAGCCCATCTGGTCCTGGAGCTTTATCCTGCCCGAGCTTCTTAATTGCCTCAAACACCTCCTGTTCTGTAAATCTTGATTCGATACCCTCGCTTCCGTCCAGTCTGGATGAGCTCCACATATCCTGGGTCATGCTACAGCGTCTATCTGAATTACGGCCTAACAGATCGTGGAAATGGCTATCTAGGTGGGCTTTGATGAATCTTCATTTTCCGTCCACACCCCGTTAACTGAGATTCCCGTGATGTGATTCTGTCTTCTCCTCCCATTTGCTACCTTGTGAAAGTATTTTGTGTTAGCGTCACCCTCTCTAAGCCACTGATTCCTCGCTCTCTGTTGCCAATAAATCTCCTCCATTTTCTCGATTTGCCTGAAGCTCTAGTCTGTTGTTGGCCAGCTCTTCTTTCTCACTATCTTGGAGATCCCTATCCTCCTGAGCGCTTTCCAGGACTGCGATTCCCCTCGCTAGGTCCTCTCTTCTAAGATTAGTGACGTACATCTTATGACTGGCCCAAGTTTTTAATCTCCTACGCAACCGCCTTGACTTCTCTATCCAAATTCCAACTGCAGTGGGCTGAGATGTGCGGTCATTCCATGACTCGGCTATGATCTGTCTAGTCTCCTCACCTACGGTCCAAGCTTTCTCGAATTTGAAACAAAATGCTTTTTCTTCCCAATGAGATCACAGTCAATGACCAACGGCAGATGGTCCGAAGTGTATCTGATAGCAGATTTGACTTTTGCCAATGGGTGAGCATCCTCCCACTCGTTGGATGCCAGCACTCTATCAAGCTTAGCCAGAATTGGATTCCGCTGCATATTTGACCAAGTAAATCTCCTGTCTGTCATTTTTAATTCCAATAAATCTAGATCTTCAATAGTCTGATTGAAAGAATCTTGGTCAGACCGACTGTGACTCCTACCCTTATGTTCATCCTGAAATCTTGTGATGTTAAAATCACCACCTATTAACCAGGTTCCTCCCCATTTATGTCTGATAAATCTTAATTCAGTCCACAACTGTTGACGCAATCGACTATCGTATGGGCCATAGACACAAGTTACCGTCTGTATCCACCCGTCTCGTCTACGTCTAATTCTAATCGACACTGTGAACTCTCCGATATAGTCGTCTACGATCTCAAAGTAGTAGGAACTAGCCCCTACTGCTATCCCCCCCGAATATCCCCTAGCCGACTTAAATCTCCATTGGAAGTCTTCCAAACCTCTAAGGGAATTGAATTCCTCTGCAGTTGGGGATTCAATTCTTGTTTCTTGAAATCCACAGACGTCAGGGCGAATTTTGCTAAGAGTTACTCCTATAGCCCTTTTTTAAATTTTTTGACGCATCCCTCTAACATTCAAAAAGATGTATCCCATAAAAACCGATAAAAAATCTAATTGTGGAACCCACCCTCTCAAACACCCCCCGGGATTAGATGGACCCAATTTTTGTATCCTCTCTAATGATAGCTACGTTAGCTAACTGTTCGGACCTAGAGGAACCCATGGCTAGTCCGTACAAACTGGCGAAATAAATAATAGATTCATCTGATAATGAATTGAGAACTGAGCAATTTAAATTAGATGTACCTTCTCCTGACTCGTTTGCCTCAAGCTGCTTGTTGCCCCTCTGCGGCCCTCCCTCCTGCTCCTTAATCTGACTGTCCGAGCTGACCATCTTCCTTTTCCCTTTCCTCTGATATTCAGTGATATTTTTAGTGGAGGAGCTGCCTACACTGCCTCTAACTTTTATGTCTTCTCCCTTTGTTACAGTAACGGAGATGAGATTGTCCTCTCGAATGCCTTCTAGCGCACCAATAATACCTTCCCGAGACCCAGGCTCAGAACTCAAAAGGGCGGTAATAGGGGGAGGGAGCTGGATAATAGGAGAGTGCAAGACTTTGTTTGGGATAGCCGTCAACACGCCCACTGGGCCATGTTTCTCTGTGGGGGAACCCTCTTCAATTTGCTGGTGTCCCGGTTTGAAGCCCACATGCTCCTTGGACTGGAGTAACGAGCATAGTGCCATTTTAACAGATTTCTCTATGTCCTCATTTGAGAATTTCATCCACTCTTCCTGAATCAAGCCCATCTGATTTGTAAGGCCCATATCTTGGTCTTGTTTAAGAATGCTAGTCACACCACAATCCCTAATTCTCGCTGACCCTAGTCCCTCTACTCTATCGACCATGACCCCTGTCAAATCGCCACGTGAATTGATGTCTACAGTGGGGACGTCGCTTCGAACAGTTGTCAACCTTTCTGAGCGGAGTAGACCTTGCTTTTGTGGGGCCCGATGGATGGAGCTTTTCGACCACACATGCTGAGTTGTCTTGTTGGGAACTGCAGCTTGAATCTGGACCTTTGAATTTGAAAAATTAATGTACCTCTCAGTGACTGGTGGTTCAGATCTCCCAAGACCATCAGCATTCGATGTGCGGCTTCGAACACAATCCTTCTCATCCAACGGCATCGGTTCGTCTTCTTCCTCTGGCTCAGCATCCTGACCGTCGAAATGAAGATCTGCTCCAGCCCTTGCATCTTTGAACGACACATATTTTTGAACTTCGGTGATCACCTTGACCTCGTAAATGTGATTATCAAACTCGGTTATGATCTTAGTCGGAATGTCGCTCTTATTAGTCACCCCAACTTTGATACGAGCGAATTTCCTAGCGGATAAAGAAAGAGTTTGCCTGTCAATGTCTACTAGCATGCCAAAGGATCTAACGATGTTCTGGAACCCCGACCGCACCCAACAGTGGAATGGTAGGTTGTATAAACGGATCCAAACTGGTGGGAGAGTCTCCGCCTTCAAAGCCCCGTAGTCGCGAGACCACCTCTTGAAAGTAACAAAAAACTCTAAGCCAAAGGCGTCTTTCCCCTCTAGACCTTTAACTGTAATCGTTTCCTCGGCGATCGTGGCGTCGCTGCAGTGAGCGTAGAAGGTATTGGGCGCTATTTCTTGGATCACCCACGTCGGAGAAGTCGATGAGGTCATTGTCGCTTTCAGCAGTTCAGAAACATCTTTGACGGTTGGCACTCCTATCTGTGCTTTGACAATAATCCCCCCGTTGAATCGATGTTCGAACTCGGCGATCAACGGTGTTGGGGTTATCGACGCTTGTATGATACGTCTATCTCCGGCGACACTCTCTTGCGTATGGCTTCCCTCCGGCGTGGAATGATTACCTGTTTTCAGAGCTTTCGAGTTAGAATTGGAGATTATCACTCGCTTCGGGCAATTGGTGGATATGTGTCCAGTGCATCGGCAGAGGTAGCAAAACCAATCCGCTTGACATTTGCTAATGGAGTGGCCTGGCTTGGCACATTTATGACAATTTTTCCGATCGTCGACGCGCGAGTTTTCCGACGAATTGGAGCTCTTCTTATCCTGCCATTTCTTCCTTGGTTTGACGAGGACCCATTCACCTTCGCTTTCCTCTCTAGCTTGTCGACGTCCTATCACAGGTGAGGGAGAGCGGCGCCTCGCTCTATGCTCAGCGTCGTCAGCATGCTTTACTCTGGTCACGTCAGCGTAGGAACACATCTTCTTATGGTTCCGATCGGCCGCTGGAGGAGAACGATCAGCTCTAAAGATAGTCTTGTTAGTCTTCGACATCTCTTCTTCGGTTCTTCTCTGGCACTGGCGATCAACTCTGCCTCGCGCTTCAGCTGTGCGCTCCCATCTTTCTCTTGGGGAGGGAGATCTGCGAAGCTCTCTAGCCGCGCTTCTACCCCTACTTCGAGCTCCTGCGCGTAAGTTAGAACAAGAAGTGCATAGTATTACTTTTTCTTTTTCGTTTGATTAAAAGTGCACAGTATTTCTTAAACCATAAAAAACTCTTCCATAGTGAAAGATACTGAGTTTCTTCTAAGAATTTGTCATAAATAAGCTGGTCATACACCAAAGTATGAATTAAAATGTGATATTCATGCGTTCCCTATTTTAAATTGAACCAGTAATTTACACGGGTGATGCACATCTTAATAAAAAAACATTTTAAAATAAAAAATAAAAATTCTGACGTAATGAGGACTCGAACCTGAAACCTAAGGTGTCTCCAACCCAGCGCCATAATCGAAACCTAGGGCATCTCCAATCCAGCGCCATAATAGCGCAAAATGCCATTTTATGGCACTGGTGGCGCTCCAATCGAGCGCCATTTCCAGCGCCAAAATAGCTTTTTTGGCGCAAGTGAACAATGCTGCACCAAATCTGGTGCGGTACTCTTCACCAGTGCCATTTAAAAAAAAAAAATATTGTACATTTTGTATAAAAAAAACACTCATAGTTTTAGATAATTGTGTATTTGGTCACAATTGTCTTAGTTATAGCTTTGTGTTTTAGATAATTTATTTTCTAATAATATATTAATTTTTTCATTTTAGATAATAAAATATAATTTACTCATATGATATTTTGTACAAATTTGTTAAAATTATGAAACTTAACATATGATCAATACGTAATAAAAATTTGTATGTGGTGAATTGATGAAATAGATAAGAAATGAGGATTTTAGTTAAAAGTTATATAAAAAGTAGGCAGAGAAGAATATGCAGAGAATATTCTTTTTTGGCCTTAGAAATTGTGTAATGGGTTGGAGATGAAGTTACTGTTTGATGTGACTTTAGTGTAAAAGTTACACAAAAATGGTATTGTGGGTTGGAGATTGCCTTAATATTAGTTATGTACGTGCGTCATACGCGTTGATAGATTTACAAATGACACTAAGACTTCTTCTATTATAATATTAGAGATATATAACTAAAAATACAAAACTAATTATGCATATGGAATAATGAAAAGAGACAATTCCAGTTTTAAGGTGCCTCTTGGACCGACTAATTATGGATCCTGATTATCTTTTATGATATACTAGGTTTACCCGTGGACACGTACCTACGACACGTCTTCTGAACGATGCAATATATGAAGAACACTGTAAACAGTAAAATATATACAATCCTAATTGACTAACAAATCACATAGGTCAACATTTATATGCAATACCATCTGGTTAGTGACTACACGATAAGTTATAAAAAATAATTAGAATGTTGTAAAATAATTACATACTAAAACAATTAGGGATGGTTTGGTTGGTTGTAAAAAAATGAAGAGAGGAAAAAACACTGTAGCGAAAACAATTACTTGGATTTGATTTCTTAAAAGTAGCTTTGGTTGAATATATGTTTACTGTAGTAATAGTTAAATGTTAGCTTTGTTCTGGTTATAGTAATACTGAAACGAAAGTAATTTAAAACACTTTTTTATTTTTGTTTTACATGAAATTAATCCAAAATTAGGGATTAATTAATTTTATTTAAGCTTAATCCCTAATATTTTTGATGAGTTAATTAAGATTAATTTTATTTAAACTAATTAACTTTTAATCTCTAAATTTTAATTAATTAAGAAAAGACTAATTAAACCACAATAGTTAAAGCTTTTCTTAATTAAGATCAGTGTGATTTTAATTAGTTTTTTCTTAATTAATTAAAAGTAGGGATTAAATATTAATTAATTTTAAAACCCAAACAAATATCAACTACATGAGTCAAAATTTAGCAAAGTTCACAACAGAAAATACGGAACCACCTATTCCTAAATTCAATAGCCTAGCAGCAGAGCTTCCATACCCTCAAAGACATCTCGGTGGCTCTTCACTTGAGGGGAATGAACCTGGAAGAGTGAGTAGCACCAATACCAGGTCTACCATGCTTGACGGGCTTGTATGAAATGGAGAACTCAACAAGGTAGTGGCCAATCATTTCAGGCTTGATCTCAACCATATATGAGTATACTACGTATGAGTCTACAGTAGCCTCATTCAAATACTGATCATTATCCCTTAAAATAATAATAATAATAATAATAATAATAATAATAATAATAATAATAATAATAATAATAATGTAGCTACTGTAACATGGACTGTAGCTACAGTACTCGTTACTGTAGCAGGCGGAAAAATATATTTTATGAGTATAAATCTTGATCGTTGATTTCCTTCCAATTGAAGGAGAGCCACTTGGTTGCTTTGTCTTGTGTTTTATTATATATTTGTTATGGAGGGTTTGTATTGTAATAATCCAAGCCGGTTCGCAAACATGTCAGTGACTCAGTTGCACCTATTCCATTTTACACGACCGCATAGAAAGTTTGTAGGGGAAGCCGCCTTCTGATTTTGCCAAAAACTTCCAAAAACTGTGACCAAAATGGGATGTCGCATAACATTATTTATGCCAATGTACATACAAAATTCAGGCAGACGACAACTGCAATTATTCTATATTTTTTCTACCTCATAATTGTTTTCTATGGGGAGCCGCATTTTGATTTTTTCAAAAAGAGTAATGCTAGAGCCACTACCAATTTCACTACATTTCTCTTCACTATCAAAATCTGTCGGTTTAGAGCATCTAAAGTAGTTGAATGCCAAATTTTGGGTATTTGGTATATAGGAATAGAATTTTTGAATTTATGCTACAGTCGTTTAAATCCAAAATTTTGATTTTGAATTAAAAAAATCGACGGACGATGAATGATTTCTCGTCTACTATTTTTTTATTATTTTAAATTAAAAACCAACTGACGGGAAATCATTTCCCGTACAAGATTTTTTTTCCAATTAACTCCTAATCAAATCTTAATTTAATACTATTTTAATCTTAATTAAATCTTTAATAAATCTTAAACCTTATTTAAATATCAATTATAACTTAATATATACCCTTAAAATTTTCATAGGTCTATTTATATACAATTTTTTGGGAAAGAAGGGAAACAAAAGGAAAGGACGGGAGATGATCGCGCGTCTGAAAATTTCTTTAAAAAATAAAAGAAACAGTCATTTCCCATCCGATCAAATTTTTAAAAAAAATTTGATTTCCCGTCCGATAGATATTAAAAAATATATTTGAAGTGACGAAAGATCATCTTTCGTCCGAGATTTTTTTTTAAACGGACGAAAGATCAGCTTTCGTTAGCTATATTTTGGCATTTGTCATTTCTTCTTCCAAATATAGCCGACTACAGTTTCTCTCAAACCCAAAATTTGGGTATTTGGCCAACGACTGCAGCACTTCTTTTCCCAAATTTTGCAGAATTTTGAAAAAAAGCCAACGACTACAGATGCTCTTACAACCCACCAAAGTTCGGTAGCCATGTGCACCCACACTTATCACGAATCTCTAATCTCTAATCTCTAAAATCTAATATAATATAATTTAATATTATAATAGAAGAATTAGGGTTATCATTTGTAGACAATTTGAAATTTGTAAACATTCAACCTTCTAATATCAACCATTCATTTTTAAGTGGGAGTTATATTAACTAATCATTTACTCAACTGCTGTTAGTTACCATAATACCCTCAAAGTTCAAATTTATTTACGATATAATTATTTACAAAAGTGTCACTCATATAAAATAAAAGTTTGTGCTACTAGGGATAATTTGGAAAGAGCATGTATTAATAAAGGGATGTCTCAGGTTCGATGCCATATTATGTCTTATTATTCACTCTATAAATAAATAATAAATTTGATAGAACATGCAGCGCACGTGCAGATTACTAGTTATACTATATATTATACTAATTGGTTTACTCGCACTCACTTTCCTCCATTTTAAAATAGAGAAAGGAGAGCAAAAGTATGAACTAACATGTGCTCAGCATGTAAAGAAAATAAAAACAAACCACATCACGTTCTCATTCTCTCTCACTTTCAAAACCCTTCCTCTTCCCCAACCCCGACCTCTTCTGTTCCCAATCTATGCCATCCAGTTCATAAACAATCAATTTCATCACCACTTTCAAAACCCTACACCTCCCCAACCCTGACCTCTTACCTTCCTGTATGGCCTCGACCTCCCAAACCTTCCACCTCGCCGTTGACGGACTAATCACCATTTCCAGCGCACGCCACTTCTACCTCTCCAACCCTGTACCTCCTCCCATGCACGCCTCTGACATTGTCGTCTCCCATGTCGATGCACCTGCCACCTCTCCCAAGCTGACGCACCCCGTCGCCCTCCCACGTCGACGCGACTATCCTCGATGATCGCAAGTGCAATTCTGTCGATCTGATCAGCTTTTTATGTTTAATTCTAGGGTTTCTTGATTTGCTAATTTGTTGATTTTGTTGATTTAGGGTTGGGAATACGTCGTTGTTGAACCAGTATGTTTGAACCCCAAAATTTTTATTTCTTGATTTTGATGGGATTTAGAATTTTTTTTGTGTGGTTTAATTGAATGGGTTTTTGGGATGTGGTGATTAAGTATGAGAATCGGAAGTTCAGTAATCAGTATAAAGCGAAGATCGAGCTGGATTTCTTGACCAAAGAAGTGCAGTTTGAAGACAAGCTCTTTACACTGCAGGTGAAATCTGAGTGCTGTAAAAAGTGCTTTTACTTACTAGATTTTTTTAAAGTTAAACATAATTCTTTATTAAAACATTTGTTTGTTCCAGTAAAAATGATGGGCAATAGAATGAAGGAATAAAATGTAGGAAGATAATGGAGGAGATGATGAAGGTCGATAATAGTGTACCCCCCCCCCCCCCCCCCCCCCCCCCCGGTTTTCACCTATACATATTATTCTATGTATTTTCTCTTTATAAAAAAATTCATTTTCTTAAATTCATTTTGTTTTAAATTTATTTTGGATCTCATATTAAAATCCATTTATATTCATTAATTGTATTTTCAAAAAATTTCTATATTGTAATACAAATCCTATTTTGTTATATGATATTATTATTATTATTATTATTATTATTATTATTATTATTATTATTATTTCTTTGATTGTTTATTAATTTGTGAAAACCCATACATTTTTAATCCATCTTTTATTATTATTATTTATTTATATGAAGCCCATTAAGTTAACCCAAGGTTCAATTTTAGGCCACTTTACATATGATTTTGGATTTATTATTTTTAAAACGCAAACCCAAATTATACTTCATTTTATCTTATTACTAATTAGTATTTTGATTTAATGCATAAAAATCATATTCAATTCTATGATTTTATTTGTTGTCTACTAGATTATTTTATTTACTGAGTGAAGCCCAAACATACTCCATTCTATATGTATTTAATTATTTGATTTAATATATATATATTTTATAAACCCTATAATCCTAAACTCAAACCCGTTAACCCAATATCTCATTCTATTTATTTATATTTAAACCCTATAGCCCATTCTTATTGGATCCTAACCTGCTAACCCTAAAACTCGCAACCCAAACCCAACACCTTAATCACCTATAAATACAATTAACCCGAATTTTTAATTAATCCCTTGAATTTTTTTCCCAAACTGTCCCACTTTTTGAAAGTTTTTCCCAAACTGCCCTACTTTGTTTTTAAATTCCCAAACTGCCTCACTCGCTTTTTGAAAAAGCGAGTTTAGTTAAAAATAGGTCGCTTTTTCAGAAAGCGAGTGTGAGAGTTTTGATTTTCGAAAGCGTAGACTCGCTTTCTGAAAAACCGACCTATTTTTAACCAAACTCGCTTTTTCAAAAAGTGAGTGTGTTATTTTGGTAAATACTTTCAGAAAGTGGATTATTTTGGTAAATACTTTTAGAAAGTGGGTGATTTTGGTAACAAGTTCATCTTCTCTCATCCTGGTATTTGTTCTTTTTCTTTTTTGGTTGATGCATTTTGTCGAACAGTTGGTGTGCATTAATATTTGAGGTTGGTATTAGAAATGGATAGTTGGGTCAATTTGTTGGGTTGTCCTGCAAATGAGTTTTTATTTGGATGAGATTAGATCTATAATGGGGAAGAAATTCTTGTTTGATGGATTTGTTAAAAAGGTGAGGTCATAGCTTTGGGATTTTCGTTTTTCGGGGGATTTGAAGAGGTTCTTGATTGAATATTATTGGGAGCTTGATTATTATTCTCTATCTGTTAATGGGCAAGCATTAGAATTAGGTTCTTTATTATTTTAAAATATGAAATTGTCACTTTTGTGTAACAAAAGTTATACTTTTTTTTTTTTTTAGAAATGAGTTTATAATTTGTTCTTTATATTTAATTGCAGGATTTGACGAAAGGCATAATAAGGATTACAGGAAGTCTTTATCCTGACTATAGTTTTATCATTTAGGAATTTGGTACCTAATACCTGTTGATGATAGTCTCTTTCTTCAAGTCTTGCGTATCTGACCGTACTTTGATGGAAGCAACTGAACTTTAGCCTTTATACTCAATAGTGTGAAGAAAATGTTGATGTTATTCTAGAAAAAAGAAGCCAACATCTGTACCATACTTGTTGCACCTTTGCATGCACTTAACTAATGTTTTTTAGCCGAACGTGTGTGTGTTTTCTAAGGCCTGAGTTGTAGTGTCACGTCCCGCTTGCCAAAATACGGGAATACGAGCTCATGACGTAGGCCCAGCGAATAATTTTAATATCATTCATAAGCTGTACCAGTCTCAGCTCAACAATACTCAGAAAATTAAGTCACAACCACGCAATTAATAACGTCACAGAACAATAATTGAATTCAAGAAATTAATAATCCAACATGATCATAATACTGAGAAATAAGTAGCAGTTACGGGTCAAAAGCCCGGGATACAAGTCTAAATAAACAAAAGAATTACAATGAATGAAGAAAGACATGAAAAGAAATAATTTATTATCATGCAGTTGCTCCAATCTAAAAGTACTGCTCGCCAACTCCTTCTGGTAGATCCTCAGATTCACCTGTGGCTGGGTTAACTAAAGAAGAAAAATAAATGTCCTTAGAGCAAGTACGGACAACAAGTAGTGAAAACAGAGAGTAAAGGAGTAAGGTATGTGTAGGAAATATGAATTAAGATCAAATTTGCAAGGTTCTGCGGTGAGGCCCTAATCATTTTTTCCCTGGATGTTTATTATTTGCAGGATTTATGGGTAGTCTTGCCTACCCTTATAATGCTTTTTGGTTACTTTGATGCCTCTCGTTGGGCAGTTCTGGCTTTTGGGGCGTTTTGTTTGTTGATGCACAGCTCATCTATGGGACTGAAATCATTAGTTCTGCTTCTCTGGTGCTTTACTGATACTGTTCTCTGGTGCGGCTCTTGCGCTAGATCAGCTCGGTCTGATGGCTTTCATCCTGTGCTCCTGTTTTTTGTTATGTCTCAATGATGTTCTCCTCCTGTTGTGTGGACTTATTATTACTTCTGTTGTTTATCAGGCTGGCATGTTTGTTATTGTATGTATGCCCTTTTTTGGTTTGGGGGAGCGCTGCGTTCCATGTTCTGTGGTTATCAGACTGAATTGTTCATTACCTCGGTCTATTATTTTGTTGCGTTGTTATCAGTATATTGTGTTAACTGATTATTTCTGGTTTACTCATTTCTTTTATCTAGTTGATGTTTAATCAGCCTGGGTATCTCTTATGTTCTTATTAATTTCTTTTCCTTTGCCCTGTCATCTTCTTTTGAGCTGCCTGCTTTAGCGTCTGCAGCTGGTAATTTTTGCTGCATCTCTGGAGGTTTGATCTGCTTACTGTGTTCTTGCTTGGATTGATGGCATCTCTCGATCCCTTGCGGAGCTTCGGGATTGGGATGCTCCCCTGTTCGGCGTTGGAGCAGACTTGGTTGCTATCTTCAGTCCTGTTTTCGAAGGCTCGTCGTCGCCTTCTTCGGTGTCAGGGCTTAGGGAGCGATGGAGCCGTCGGCTCCATCCTTCCTCTCGATCTGTTCCTGCTCATCAGCTTCTTATTTCTTGTTTATGTATTCGGAGTCCGTTTAGTTTTCGATGGGTCTGTAATTAGTAGTTTTCTTTCCGTATTGCTTGTTTTACAGCTTGTAAGACCTCGCTATTGTATTTATTGTGATTATTAATGCATGGCTGGAGTCTTTTGACTCTATCCGTTTTATCAAAAAAAAATCAAATTTGCAAGGACAATAATGGTACTAATTGCAATGGTCTTTATCAAGTATGTATACATGTCAACTAGGTCTATTATCAAGTTGTTTCTCCTAACTAGTGCACGTACTACTGCATCCCATACTACAGGTTCGATGCACGCACAACAGTGTTCGTTTTAGACTTCGTGGTGGGGTCTACAGAGCGTGTACTCGGGTATATCACGATAACAAGATAACAAGATAACAAGATAACAAGTTCACGTCTCCACAAGTATTCTCCACCTTCCATATAACCAGTCCATGTAACAGGAGGGCCCTACTGAGTACATTTTCTGAGACGGTCCACTACTAGGTCAACCCTTAGAAACCCCAGCTTGTTTAGTATTTTGTTACTAAGTCATATATGCACATGCGGGTATTCATAAGAATGTCAAATGAATAATGATAATGCAGCAACATGGTATATTACACAATAATAAGCAAGAAACAGTAAATCTGAAATAGCTGACACAGTCACACTAAAACAGGTATAACTCCTAGACTAAAGCTCCAAATTCCGAGTTCTAGTAGGCTATGGATATCTAGACAGATAGGGCTACAAGTTATATTCAGGGACTTTCTGTTAGTTTTGACTGTATCTAGGATAAAAACTCTAATCTTTGCAGATTAGCTGTTCTGGCAGCAGCTAGGTGTCAACTTCTAAGGGGTGAAAACATGGTATAAATATAGGCAAAATTTAAAAAAACATCACAATAGTTTGGCGCTGTTTAAAAAACATCACAAAACTTTGACTTTTTAAAAAAACCGCACAAAGTTTAACTCTCAACTCACGGAGTTATCCAACCGTTAACTGGGATGATAGTTATGTGATGTTTTTTTAAAACAAATGGGAACTTTTGTGATGTTTTTTTAAACAGAATAATAGTTCTGTGTTGTTTTTTTAAACAAAACAATAATTTTGTGATGTTTTTTTAAACATTACGTATAACCCAGTTAACGATTGGATAACTCCGTGAGTTGAGAGTTAAACTTTGTGCGGTTTTTTTAAAAAGTCAAAGTTTTGTGACATTTTTTTAAACTGCGCCAAACTATTGTGACGTTTTTTTAAATTTTGCCATAAATATATTATAAAAATCTACAAAAATTTGAGGTGAACCCTAAGCATGTCTATAAGGTTCCTGGAAAATTTCATAGCATTCTAACACTTCTACATAGTATTACACCATCGAATATGTCGAGGTTATAGTAATTTCTGCAGTCTGAAAATGTAGACTAGCGGGGACTAAAATGTTGTATCTTACAGCTTGTGACTCCAATTTAGGATTTGCCACTTGGGTTGGAAACTAGGTCCAATAGGTAAAAACTCTCTTTTATATCTTGTGTGCTAATTCTCATATTTACAGGGTCGAAACCTCTGTGCTAAACAATACATGCAACCAGAATTTTATAAAAACTATCATGTTTATATTCATTAAGTGGGTAGTTATCGAACTAATGAATCACACATATATCAAGATTAATGTAAAGCAAGCATTGTGAATTTTCTAAATAACAAGTCAAGTGAATTTATCATGTTCAAGTCACAAGATTTCATATAAATAATATGCATTTAATCACGGCATGTTTTCCTCATGTACAAATTTATTTATTTATTCATGTCAAATGTATGTCTAGGCTTGGGTTTGAGTCAATGGATAATAAAAGAAGTCAAGAGTACGTCGGGTTAGCTCGTGTAAACCCTCGATACTCTTAACGAGATGGGACACAAGGCAAAATTATCGATAAATAAATTGGAACTACTTGCATAAGAGGTCAACTAATCTTGAACTAGAATGAATAAAATAGTCCAAGTGAACTTGCCTTTTTCGTAGTAGTCGATTCAATAAAATAAGAATAACGGGATCAGAATCCCGGGGAACAATCCCAAGAGACACGTGCAAATATGTGCGAGAACTCAACAGCAACAAACAGCAACAATAGCTATTCTCCCCCACACCCGATCAGCAAAACAGCAAGCAGCGGTGTGGGATTCGGTGCGGGAAGAACAGCAAACAGCGACGGCAGCAAATCAGAAGGCTTCCACGCAGCGGATCTGTCCCCGAACAGGAAACAGCCAATAGCGGATCAGGGGTGCCGAACAGCAAACAGCGGTATCGACGAACCGCTGTTCGTCTCCTTCCTCCAATCGAAGAGAGAGGATGGCGCGAGGGGAACGGCGCGACAACTACCCTGGCTCGCGACGGAGACGTGCGGCGGCTTGCGACGGCGTGGGACGACGGCACTGGTCGGGAAGCGACGCAGCGGCAAGAGCTCCGACGTCGAGAGCGACTCTGTTTCGCTCGAAAAACAGGGGAGAGCGGGGAGTTGGATTCTGGGTGTCGAAGGCAAGGATGGTGGTGGCTCTGGGCTGCGACGAAGATTATGGTGAGGGCGAGAGATTTTCGGTAAAGTGGAGAGGTGATCGGTGGTGTTTGAAGGTGAGGTCAATGAGTTTCGGCGGAAGTGGTTAATGGCGAAGGCGAAGCGATGAGGAAGGGGGTGCGGGTGGCTCGGTAACAGAGACGAGGCAGGGACGGTAGTGGAGAAGGTGGTGCGATGGAGAGGCGAAGTGGTGATGGATTTGGGTGAGTGCAAGAACGGGGAAGGAGTGAGCGGGAGTTTATAATTGGGTTGTTTGGGTTTTTGAGAAACAGGGGAGGGAGAGAGAATGAAGATGAGTTGGGGGGTTTGTTTGTAAATAGGAGAGGGAGAGAGAACGGGATAGAGAGAATTTGTTAAGGGGTAGTTCTGATTTGTGGGGAAGGTGGGGTATTTTTAATGCAACCAATAAAGAGGAGATCGTGGGAAGTTGGGGAATTGTGGGATTGAGGGAGAATTAGTCTGTGTTTTTGTTAGGGGAATTGGGTTGTGGGTAGCTTTAGTCTAGGATCCAATATCCAATAAGATTAGGGGTTGGGCTTGAGTGTAGATGGGCCAAAAATGCAATAATATAATAAATAATTGGGAATTAGTAAGCCCACGACATGACAAAGGCCCAGATATAATAAATCAGGGAGAAAAAATACATCAAAAGAAATACAAGGAAAATAATTCGTATAATCAAAAACAGGGGTTACATGTAGTTGTCTCACATTCATGACTTCAAAATATAGTTCTTGTGACTTACTACTTGATTGGGAAATTTTTTTTGATCATGACACTTACCACTTTTTGAAGTATAGTCAGGATAAAGACTTCCTGTAATCCTTAGTATGTCTTTTGTCAAATCCTACAATTAAATCTAAAGAACAAATTATAAACTCATTTCTTTAAAAAAAAAAAATAACTTTTGTTACACAAAAGTGACAATTTCATATTTTAAAATAATAAAGATCCTAATTCTAATGCTTGCCCATTAACAGATAGAGAATAATAATCAAGCTCCCAATAATATTCAATCAAGAACCTCTTCAAATCCCCCGAAAATCGAAAACCCCAAAGCTATGACCTCACATTTTTCACAAATCCATCAAACAAGAATTTCTTCCCCGTTATAGATCTAATCTCATCCAAATAAAAAACTCATTTGCAGGACACCCCAACAAATTGACCCAACTATCCATTTCTAATACCAACCTCAAATATTAATGCACACCAACTGTTCGACAAAATGCATCAACCAAAAAAGAAAAAGAACAAATACCATGATGAGAGAAGATGAACTTGTTACCAAAATCACCTACTTTCTGAAAGTATTTACCAAAATAATCCACTTTCTGATAAAGCAGTTTGGTTAAAAATAGGTCGCTTTTTCAGAAAGCGAGTCTACGCTTTCGAAAATCAAAAGTCTCACACTCGCTTTCTAAAAAAGCGACCTATTTTTAACTAAACTCGCTTTTTCAAAAAGCGAGTGAAGCAGTTTGGGAATTTTAAAAAAAAATAAGACAGTTTGGGAAAAACTTTCAAAAAGTGGGACAGTTTGGGAAAAAATTCTAATCCCTTCTCCCCCGCCGCTCTACCTCATTCCTCTGTTAATTCTGAAACCCACCCCTCGTCTTTCCCCGTCGAGCCCCTCGTCACCTCCAACTCGCCGTCGACTGCCCCATCTCTTCTGCTCGAGCACCCTCATCTCCAACAGAACACCAAGCCCCTCGACTGCACCCCGACCCTTTCGCTTCCTCTGTTCTGCACCGAAACCCAATGCCAACTCATTGCCAGCCTCCACCTTTGACCACCACACCAGCACCTCCATCGACTCCTCGCCCTGCGCCGTCGACCCACGCCAGCGACCCACCTCCGTTGACCGTAGCCATCCTTGACGCCCCTGTCGTTGCCGCACCCTCCATCGCCAGCATTTCGATGCCCCGCCATCACCCCTCGTCTCCCTCTCTCCTCACCAACATCGTCACCCTCCACCTAGACAACCTCTAAGCTCCATTTCTACCGCCTTCGACCATCGCCCCTCCATCTGCAGCTCCCCATTCTCATTGCACCCAAAGCCACCGTCGCCTCCCCACCCTGCTGCCGTACCTCGACCTCGCAGCCATCCTGCAGCTCCGTCGTGCTGCTGCCTTGCCTTCCCACCGACTGCTCCTGCGACCGTCGAGCCCCCTTGTTGCTGCCGCCCGTCGCCTCTCGCTGTTGTCGTCGTTGCTTGCGGTGTTGCCGCTGCCTAGTGGTTGCTGCTGTCTCTCGCGTGCCGTTGTTGTACGTGTTGACGTGTACGTGGTTTTCACGTGTTGCCGCTATTCCAAAGTTTGCACGTGTATTGTTGCCGTCGGGACTCTCGTCCCGTTATTCTTCATTATATTCAGGATAATCGTTAATAAGGTAAGTTTGTCTTGAACTAGTTTTATTTTTCTTATTCAAGAATTTTCTTTGATCTCCGCAAGTAGCTTCTCTTTCAATTATCATATTTTATCTGTTTGATACCCTTCAAAGAGACTACTACAGATTTATCGGCGAAACCAAGTAGTAGTCCTATTTTCGTGCCTTTTCCTTGATTCGAACCCAAGCCTGTATATTTGTCACATGCATACACGACATGAATACTTAGATTAGAAGCATGAATATAGACATTGATGATCGAATGCTTTCCGTTTGAATGTGATGATCATGCTATGGTGATAATAATTTGTCTCACCAATAGTAGAATTTCACCCTAAAGATTAAGTATGATTTCCGTCAATTATTGCTGTGAATTATATGCATTTGTATTTATTTTGTCGTCTTTTAGTAATAACCTACTTACTGACCTGCTGTTTGCTTTGTGTTGATTTGAGTTTTCGACGTAGTTCCTGTCGTAATTTGATATAACTTTGTCAACATCATCTATAGATTTTTTTAATCTATTTTTAGAACTTTTTCATAACTAAATTCAGATTTATGAATTTAAAGTTATCATATTTTTAGTACTGTTATGTTTTCAATTTCCAGACTTCTGTCTAGAGTTACACCAACGTGATTTTCTATTAAAATAAAATATTAACAATAGAATTTGAACTTGAAATTTTATATTTTGTTACTAGACATGACTGGGAATCACATTATTATTTTTAAAAGATTATTTGATAATTTTCCAGACCTTTTATAAATATAAAAACATGACTCTAGGTTGCTGTTAGAAGACCAGTTCAGTAAAGAACCCAATTTTTGACTTAACTACAGACAATATCAACTAGAACTTATTAAATAAGAATTAATCCCTGTGTGTCTGAAATCCAGGTCATCTGACGATTTTGCAATCCGACCTATAGATTGCAAGATATCCATATTTTCGTACAGTGGCGTCTGAATTCTATAATGCAGTTAGAAAATGCATTACCCTGTCTAATTAATTGAAAGAGTAGGTTTATTTTAAGAAATAAAATCTAAAATTAATTGTGTTGTTACTAAACATTGTTAGGAATTAAAATACGATTTTTATGATATTTTCAAAGGATTTTACACTCTATTTTATACACAAGTATTTTGATTCATACATGCTACCTGTACAAGTAAACAGTAAAGAATGAACTTATAGGCCTGATTTCTGTATTTATTATATGTCGTATGAATATGCGTTGGAACCGGCAGAGAGTCTACTTTCCAGAATCTATGACGGAACCTGATTTGCTTTCCTGTAGCAACAAAAAATTTGATTTTTGTACAACAACGTCTTGCTGTCCAGAATGTGTGCTTTGTGTTTTGCTTATATATTTATACTTGATTTTGCATCTAGGGAATAGAATTAGTTATATCATGCATTGCATAGCTTTGCCATCTCTTTGACATCACTTCAGAACTTTTTTATCCATTGCATGTCCACATTTATGTGTAATAAAATATTAATAAGTCGGGGTATTAAGGGTCGACTTAGTAGTGAACAATCAGAGACTGTACTCGGAATGGGCCCCTTGTTCTCGCTTGTTTATTGTCATGGATTGTGGATAAATTCTCGTTATTGTTATCGTGCTGTGTACATGATCAGTTGAGTTTGTCACTATAGTCTAAACGATCAGTGTTTGAATGCACCGAACATGCGGTATGGAATACAGTATTACGTGCATTAACTAGAATAATAAAATATTAATTAACCTAAGATTGACACTTGCATTCTTGATGTCACGCCCCGCTTCTCAAAATACGGGAACACAAGCACGTAACTGAGGCCCAGCGAATGATGCGAGTACATCATTCATAAGCTGCATATTTAACTCAACAACAAGATAACAATATCAACCACGTAAACATGTAAAATCACAATAGGATAACAAAGTATGTGACATATTACATGATATAATATAAGACATAACCAATAACTGGAAAAGAAACATAGTTACGGGTCAAACACGTCCGGATTACAATAAAGATTACATGAATAAAATATGAACTAAAATAACATAAAATTAAATAAGATTAGAATCTCTGTTCAGCAATACCTTTGAGTAATTCTACATCTGGGCCTGCAAATATATTATTACAAAGAAAGAGACAAAGAGGTACCCGTTAATGCAAGTCACGGGCCGTAAGTGGTACAAGCTGACGGAACAATATAGAACAAAACAAAAGCAGGGAAAGAACAAGGAATCAAGAATCATATAATAGAACAAACATAACATGCAACAGGATCAAGAACAAGACCTCATGGAACAAATAGCATGCATGTAAACAAATAAATAATCCATAGGAACATGTAACATGTGAACGAGTAAGCAAGTAAACGTGTCAACATGAACGAGTAACATGTAAACAAGTAAACAAGTCATCATAACCATGTAACATGTAAACAGATCATGCAAGTGTATGTGTTAATGTCATGTTTTTTATTAACCTAACTAGGTAGCACTTCATGCGTCCCATACCACATGGTTGCTACTCACAATCAAGTGAACGTTTAGACTAGTGGTGGATTCTATAGGTCATGTACCCGAGAAATATATCAGGTCAATTGTATCTTGTATCGAGATACGTGCAATGTGGATATAGTGTAACATATAGCGTGAAACATAGAACATAAAATTTGCAAATTTGCAATTTGCAACTTGCAATTTGCATCGGGGAACCACGAGCCCCCGTCCAAGTATGCTCTTCTATATTGCCCACTACTAAATTTTTTCTCTTTATACTCCGGCTTGTTATCTTTTTATTATAATCAAACATGAACAAAAACTACATGCAACAACAAGGACGGGTAACATAGCAGGATCAAGTGTCAAGACTTATACAATGCAAGAAAACATATTTTAAGATTTATAGAACATGTGGATGCGACTAATGACATGTAACACTTAATCAAGAATAAAAGATATTATAACAATATGCAACCCAGTAACAAACAATTCATGCACAACATCATGTATAAATATAAGAGTATAAATATGTATCGTGTTTATGCAATGCATAGGGTGACAAAGTATTCGCGATCATGTACGAATACGGGATCAATGGATTATATACAATACGAATAGAGTCAAAAATATACTTGCGGTATTTTGCAAAGGAGCTTGTATTAGACCAACGAATTTGTACAAGGGGATACTTGCCTGTTAGTTAACGACGATAAAATTGAAGAAAACGGGATCAGTATCCCGGACTACAGAACACGTGCAAGATGTGTGGCAGCCACGCCAAATCAGCAACTCCTAAAATAGCAACTTCCAAAGCAGTAAACAGCAATTCCACTTCAACAACTCTAAGGCAGCAAACTCCCCAACAACACTAAACACTAACACCAACAGCAATTAACTAACAATCCAAACAACACACAACAACTTCAATACACCAATACCACATAAACAGCAACTCAACTTTCCCCAACCCCTTCTTCTTCTTCACAGTAAGATAGAGAGAGAGTGAGCGGGAGAAAGATTCGGCGGGAGAGAGCGATGATGCTCGGAAATGGCTGGACGCGACGGAAGAGGGAGTGGGTGTGCTGGCGATAGCGGCGAAGGGCGGAGGAAGCTCGAGGGTGGATGGCAGGCGAGGTCGCGCTACTGAAGGGAGAGCGGCGAGCAACTGAGGAAGACGACGGGATGGATGGGCGACTCAACGGAGGAAGTTGGGAGTTGGTGCAGGCGGCAAGGTGGGTGAGCTCGACGGAAGGAGAAGGAGCGACAACAATGGCGAAGGCGAGGAGAGCGAAACTGCTGCTCCCTGGGAATGTGACCAGGGATTGAGGTCGAGGACGGCACTGGTTGTCGAGTCTGTCGATGGGGAGGCGAGGAGCTCGACGAGGTTGGCTACGGCGGAGGTGGAGTTGTCAATGGCGGAGCGGCGGCAGGCGACAGTGAAGGAGAAGGCAAGCGGACGATTGGCGTGGGTTGTAGACGACGGGAGGGGGTTGAGGAGCGAACGACGATTGAGATGGGCAGACGGTGCTGGCGATGCTCCGGGATGACGACGACGAGGGAGCTCAGGGATGTCGAGCGGAGGAATGGAGGAAGAAGGAGGAGAACGGGAGAGTTGGGTTTGTGTTTTGTTTGGTTTCTCTGTTTTGGTTGAGAGACAGAGAGGGAGAGATTGAATGGGAGAGAGAGTGAGAACGGGAGTAAGGGGTATATATAAAATAATAAATAATAAGATAGTGGGGGTGAGAAGTGGGGTAGTTATGAGGAGTATGGGGGAAAGTGTGCAGGTACGGGATTAGAAAAGTGGGAAGTTGGAGTACGGGACAGAAAAGTGGGGGAGAGGAAAATATTGCATACGGGTAGGGGCTGTAGGGTAACAAATCTGCACAATTATATGGGTTCTAGGTTATAGGATTTGGGCTTGGGCTTAAAAAGGGGTTCAAAATATTTAAACA